>CM076657.1:6817961-6975363 GCA_038496675.1 Rachycentron canadum | reverse complement strand
ACACCCCCCCCCCCCCCCCCCCTTCCCTTCTTGCTCGCTGCCAAGCAGACAGTCGATTTGGACAAATGGGTATGTCTTATTTCCTGTAACTTGTGTCCCAACCAACTTGGCAACTGTCCTCGTTCCTGTCCTGTTGCCCACTGGATGTCCTACTCAATGAAATAGTGGTGTATGGATCAAATGTTTCGATTCATATCCGTTTAGCCCTCACCCCAAAGTGCCGAGTGCTCTGTACATGTGTTATTCATTTTTAGCAGCAGTAACTGATGTGGTCCGAATAAACAAGTCTAGTATCTTTACAGTTCATGCTGAGCTGCTCTAAATCTAAACAGATTTGCTGCTCTTAAAATAAAAGAATTATTGAAACATTTGATTAATTTGACTAATTTGCTACAGTTGTGGTGATCAGAATTTTCTACATATGTGTATTTTTTTTCTGATAATTATAGTTACATCTGTTATGATTGAATTAGCTACTCTAGAATATCAGACCTAGCCATGTGTCACGATGCATCATTCATTTGCATTTCATGCAGAAATATCACAGCCCTTATGCCCTTATCATAAATTTGACCCTGTCTTGCTTGATGTTGTTCCTTTTGTTTCACATTGTTCTTTGTTTGTCTCTGATGACTTTCCCCTCTTTAGACAAAAACTGTTCTTCATATACCAAGCTAAGTGAGACTTGTTATCCGGCAAACCTCATCTAACTTGGCTTAGATATGGAAATCTATACTATATATACATGTTTGATATGGATAAAACTTGTTTTGTCCAGTGGAGAACAAGCTGAACAAAGGTCATATTATATATCTATTTTTTAGGCACTTTCAGCAATCATATCACAAGAAATCTATTTAAGTAAAACACATTTCAGCATATTTATCAGTTGATCAACCTACAGTACCAAAAGGGGATGTAAGGCAGCCACAAGGCCATTGTGTTTCTTGTGTAACTACTGGCCTCTCCCACCCATAGTTAATAGAAAAACACTGATGCCGATTCTCTGGGGTTGTTGACAACCATTCTGGGATCTTTTGGAAATCACAAATTTAAAAAGTACCAGAAACAAGTTCAACAACAACGCAACAAATGCTCATTGAGAAAATGTAAAAATTCAGAGTTTGAAGATGGATTTTTTACTCTAACCAGACAGAGAGCACTTGTTGATCAGTGTCTATAAACCCAGGATGTAGAAAGCTGAAGTCATAATGTATTTCTAACCTTCTAACTTCTGTTCCACTAACTTTCAGTTCAGTATTTTCCAGTTCGGTTTAAATCAAAAACATGCTGATTATCCATCCTCGACGTGAACTTAGTATGCCAGTCTACCACAAAGTAACTGTGTTGGCAAGTAAAGTAGTATCAAAGAATAGGGACAGAAAATATCAGTGTCATATTTCAGTTTTCTAAAAGACAGATGAATGAAACCTCATCTGGCTGAGGTTAGTTGCTAGCTTTAAGAGTTTCTCTCTTGTTGCAACATTTTATTAGGTACATTATTGTGTCTAGTTCATCCAGCTCCTGTGCTCAGGAGTTGAGAGATGTGGATGAACCAGATCTTTTTAATAGTAAGCAGGAGGAAGAGAGAATGCAGCCCATTGGAGGGTCCTACCCACCTCTGTCAGGGGTGGATTTTGTAACCAGATGCCCCCAGAACTCTGGACAGGCCAGTTTAACTCATAAAATAAACACACACACACACATGCTCCCCCCACCACCTGTCCTAATCAAGCCTAGTGCTAATATGGACCAGGGCTAATGGTATAATGCTACTCCATGACATACCTGCCCCTGACTTGTCCTAGTGGATTATGGGTGCTTAACTCTACATAAAGGTCAAGCACTGGCTGAACTAAATGGTTGTTTTGGCTGATCTATCTCCAACTGCCATCAGTAACTGTGTTTTCTTGTTGCATCCTTGCTGGATGTTGAGAAAAGGTAGGATGGTTTAATGTGTTTGCCTTTGTGTGAGATTGTGAACTGTGGTGAAGTAGATTCAAGGTTTGTTGTGCATTGTGTCAGACTTTGTCCGTTACATCACTGTGATACCTTCCCGGAATCTGTGATTTACACACAAGTATTGTTCCAGTTTCACCAATACCTTATTCCTGGTTTAATAATTATTTTCGCTTTTGTCCTTCTATTTGTATACAAATGGAGCCAACATGTTGTGCACAGTATCTGTTTCTGTAAAAACAAAAAGTCACTGTTCAGTGTTGTGAAGCTGTTCATTATTGTCATGTAATCATTTGATTTCATACACTTAGCCTGTCTGAGGGAATAGATAAGGGATATACTTGGAGTGGTATATGCTATGCTATGCTTACACACATATTGTAATATTAATATCCAGCATGCAGTGCTACATACGATATTGAATTCTAAAGTACAGTTTCAACAAATGCTAAAGTCAACAGAAATTTGTGAGGATTTGTTGTGATCCAGTCATTTACAGTTCCTGACAGTTTGAACTCCTAATGTCCTCTTCTGACCTCTGGACCTTGTTTTCCTCCCTTTATGTTCAAGGTATAGTTGAAGTTTAGAGTCAGTCATATCAGGCTGGTGCATTAAATATTTCTCTTTCTGCTCCCACTCCAGTCGTCCCAAGGTGGAGGTCATCGTACCTTACTGTACGGTCATGCCATCCTTCTGAGACACCACCACTCAGCCATGGTAAGACTGCCTATTCACAGTTTGTTTATTACAGTTAAATTCTACATTTTTGCAAAGTTCGGGTCTCATCTTAAATCTCCTCCCCAGTACCTCAGCTGTTTGACTACATCTCGCTCACTCACGGACAAGCTGGCCTTCGACGTGGGCTTACAAGAAGATTCAACCGGTAGGAACAAACTTGGAGATCCTTTTGAAAGATATTATACCACAGATACGTAGGCTAACTGTATTGCTAGATTGTTTTTGTGAGTCTAATACAGTTTTTGAATTGCACTGAGCTGGCCTTCAATAAGCTATTGACATGAATTGAGAGAGAAATTAACATTGTGGTTATAATAAATTCCGTGTTTGAATAGTGTGTTGTAACTGAACAGCTTTTGTTTTTTGTTTACGTTGAGTTAATATATATGTTGCAATTGTCGATCTCCATGGTGAAATTTAGGTGGTTGTTGGTTCTTGTTCTTCTTGCAGGTGAGGCGTGTTGGTGGACCATTCATCCAGCCTCTAAGCAGAGGTCAGAAGGTGAAAAGGTCAGAGTGGGTGATGACCTCATCCTTGTGAGTGTGTCCTCTGAGAGATACCTGGTAAGACTCCTCATACTCCATCGACTTTGCTGTTACAGAATGTAGGATTTAGATGCAACATAAGCCCTGCTGCACAAAATCACTTCCACTGTTTTGCTTGCCTCCTGCACTCAGCACCTGTCCTATGCCAGTGGAGATCTGATGGTGGATGCCTCCTTCATGCAGACTCTGTGGAACATGAACCCAATCAGTTCAGGATGTGAACTAGCTGAAGGTACAAAAACATGCTTGATGCATTTTGCTCTACAGCTACTGTGCAACCTTGGAAACGCACATACATATACACACACAAAACAACAAATGCTAATTGGAGTCAGGAGTCAGCACACCTGGAGTCCAATTAATGAAATGAATTTGAAGCTTTGTGTTAGAGCTAATTAAACCAATAAGAAACACTAATTTGGACAAACATTTGGAGGTTTCTATTTACAAGCAGCATCTGCTGATGTGAATCATGCCTCGCAAAAAAGAGCTCTCAGAAGACCTGCGATCAAGAATTGTTGATTTGAATAAAACTGGAAAGGGTTACAAAGTCATCTCAAAGAGTTTAGATATTCATCAGTCTACAGTTTGTCTATAGATGGAGATGATTTAGTATTGTGGCTACTCTCCCTAAAAGATTGCCAAGATGACTTCAAAGGCACAACGCATAATCTTCAATGAGGTAAAGAAGAGCAAAATAATAACAGCAAAAGACTTGAATGATTGGGACTGACTACCACCTCTGCTCATGAGTCTACTATATGCAAAACATTGATCAGAAAGGCAGGACACCATGGAGAAAGCTGCTGCTCTCCAAGAAAGACATTGCTGTGCTCTGTGGACTGATGAAGCTGAAGTTGCATTGTTTGAGAAGAAGATACAGTACTACATTGGGTACAGATGGTAAAGTAGGCAGCTCACCATCATAGAGAAGATAATGAATTCCCAAGTTGATCAAGGAATCCTACAGGGTAATGTCAGGGTCTCACCAGCTGAAGCCTGGTTGAGTTTTTTTCATCTTGTTATTAAGTCTAAGGGTTCACTTACTTTTTTCACAATTGTGAATGTCCAATGAGTGTGATTAATTATAGCATGAAAGGTTCCCATTGTTTGTGTGGTATTTTCTTAAGCAAATTGTGTTTGACTATATTCTTGACTGAGATGAACAGATCACATTTAATGACCAGTTCATGAAGAAAACCATGTAATTCCAAAGGGTTGATATACTTTGTCTTGCCACCGCACATGAAGAGAAATTCATTCACTGATAAATACACATATATACACAAATTATGATGTGTGTTCCTCCTCTTTCAGGGTTTCTGACAGGTGGTCATGTTCTAAGGCTCTTCCATGGCCACATGGATGAGTGTTTGGCCATATCCACACCAGAGGAAGGAGAGGAAAAGCGCAGGTGAGAAGAAGAAATATCTATGGAGTAACATGATCTAAAATATTTTGTTAATCAATATAAAATATCTTGTTAATTTGATACCATATGACTGGCTGTGTCCTTATCTCTGACTCTGCTTTAGGATGGCTCACTATGAAGGTGGTACTGTTTGCAGCCAGGCTCGATCCCTGTGGAGGTTGGAGCCTCTTAGAATCAGGTGATTGTGCCCTGAAAGCATTTAGATTAAAAAAAATTAATTATATATATGTGTATATATATGAAACATTAAATATTAGAAGTATGAAAGAATTTTCATAACAATCACTGTCTGCAGCTGGAGTGGTAGCCACATGAAGTGGGGGCAGTCTTTCCGTATTCGCCATATTACCACAGGCCGGTACCTGTGTCTGGATGAAGAAAAGGGCCTGTTGGTGGTCGACCCAGAGAGGGCCAACACCAAACTATCTGCTTTCTGCTTCCGCGCTTCAAAGGTCAAAACCGGTCAAGTTTTCTGGACTGGATTGCCTCTTGATCCATCTGTTATTATGCATTAATTTCCTCACTCACTGAACTGATTTTTCCCCACTCCTTTGTTACTTCTGGTTCCCTTGAGCAGGAAAAGGTGGAGGTGGCGCAGAAACGTGATGTTGAGGGCATGGGCATTCCAGAGATAAAGTATGGAGAGTCAATGTGCTTCGTCCAGCATGCGTCCACAGGCCTGTGGCTCACATATGCAGCCTTGGATGCAAAAGCTGCTCGTTTGGGAATGATGAAGAGAAAGGTAACAAAAAAGGGATAGATACTGTCTTAATATAGTAATAAAACCTGGGTTAGTGTGAATTTTTTCTACAGTGGTGTTGTAGTACTTATTACCAGATGTTTAAAGATTCTCAAACGATAAACATGTCTGTATAGATATTACATAAGGAGAGTAGGAGAAGCACAGAGAAAACTGGGGGATATCATCACATAATGTAATTGTGTCTGCGTCTCCAGGCCATTCTGCATCAGGAGGGTCATATGGATGATGCCCTAACTGTGTCCCGCTCCCAGACTGAAGAGTCTCAGGCTGCTCGAATGATTTACAGCACTACAGGCCTCTTCAGGCAGTTCATCAAGTAAGTATATTTTCAAATGTGGCAATGTGAGAGTAAAATTCCTCTTTATGCATTTATTTACATAATGGTATAGCTCTTTTATGGTATGGCATTGTAATGTAACCATATTTTAATCTGGAAAATTAAGACAATGTTGTTAATGTGCTCATGTTCTTCCAGGGGACTGGACTCTTTGAGTGGGAAGAACAAGTCACCAGGGCCTGTTTCGCTCCCTCTAGAGGGCGTCATCCTCTCCCTGCAGGATCTCATCTTCTACTTTCGTCCACCTGATGAGGAACTGGAGCACGAGGAGAAACAGACCAAACTCCGCTCCCTCCGCAACCGGCAGAACCTCTTCCAAGAGGAGGTAATATGCATGTTGCCTGCACAATCTCACATACCCTCAGACTCTCTATATCCATTGATTTTTACTGTCTGTTCCTGTTACTAAATTCACTTTTCAAAGGAGAACTTGCACTTTTGGCACCACTGAGGACTTTTATGGCCTCACACATATATATCTCACATGCATATAAAATGTATTTTTGTTTTTATCACTTGTACTTTATTACATTTATTTCCTGGAGGTTTTCCATAATCTCTACCACAGCCTACCCTTACTTTCCAAGCTAAATCCAAATTTTAACCTTTAACTAACTTCAACAAAATCTCAAGTTTTTACTCTGAAAGTGTTTTTCTTTTTTGTCTTTTCACCAACTCTTAACTTAACAAAAAACAGATTAACAATGTAATTGTAACCTTTCTGGTCCCTGTGCCTATCTTTTTATTCTCAGGGAATGATCACCATCGTACTGGAGTGCATTGACCGCCTGAATGTGTATAACACTGCTGCTCACTTTTCTGAATTTGCCGGAGAGGAAGCTGCAGAGTCCTGGAAAGAGATTGTTAACCTCCTTTATGAGCTGCTCGGTAGAAGAATTACTATAAACTCAGTTGATACAATACAATAAAATAAAACACTGTCTTGACTAAATACACTAACATTATTTCACTCCCTGTGTCTCCACTGAACAGCTTCTCTAATCAGAGGGAACCGCTCCAATTGCGCTTTGTTCTGTGACAATCTGGATTGGCTGGTCAGCAAACTGGACCGTCTGGAGGCCTCCTCTGGTATCAGATGTGCCTCACTCATTCACTGACACATCCACTTGCCAAAAATGAAGAGTTGTTCTTTCTAATTGACTACTTTCTGTTAAATTCAGCTGGATCTAGTGAAGGAATTAGATACAGATAAAGTAGCAGTAGTTTGTGTAGTAGTAGTGTTGTTTGTGTGAGCTTACAAAAAGCTGTGTCAGCCAATGTCTAGGTTGAATAGCTTATGTATGAATGAATGAATGTTTTGATTTTGTTTTTTTTTTCCTTTTGAACCATTTTCCTGTTAATCCCTTAAATTACTCAAATCGTTCATGCATAACCTCTTAAGTGAATACAAAGAATTTTTCATCTTCCTCCTCTATACATTCAGGTATTCTTGAGGTGCTGTACTGCGTGCTAATTGAAAGCCCTGAGGTTCTGAACATCATCCAGGAAAACCACATTAAATCTATCATCTCTCTCCTGGACAAGCATGGAAGAAACCACAAGGTTTGTCTTTTCTCATTGCCAGGAACAGGCTGGAATGGTAACATTAGCTGGCAGCAAACCAGTTGGCTTCAGTAGTACCAGAGACTTTTGCAGGTGGTGAATTTTAATGTTGTGGCATCTCGAAATCATATTAGCCTGATAAAAATATGTTATGTAATTCCATCAGTGATCATAGCCAGTATATGAAAGTATGAAATTTCTGCTCTGCCACATTAAATATAAAGATGACTGTAATGTCTGTCTTGCTCCTGCCTTTAGGTCCTGGATGTCTTGCGCTCTCTGTGTGTGTGTAATGGTGTAGCTGTGAGGTCCAACCAGAACCTCATCACTGAAAATCTGCTTCCGGGTCGTGAGCTCTTGCTGCAGACTAACATTGTAAACTATGTCACCAGGTACTTGAACTGCTGTTGATTTGTTCTATAGTGCAGAAGCTACAGACAGTTCAGCTACAGTAGATTCCACTGTTTTTTGATATAAAAAAATATGCAACATTCAGTTATTAATCACTCAAGTTAATAAAGTTAATTTCCTGTCTCCTCTGTCTTCAGTGTAAGGCCCAATATCTTCCTGGGTACATGTGAAGGGTCCACACAGTATAAGAAGTGGTACTATGAGATGATGGTAGACTATGTGGAACCCTATGTGACAGCACAGGCTACCCACCTGCGTGTGGGCTGGGCTATGACCGAGGGCTATAGCCCCTACCCTGGAGGAGGAGAAGGATGGGGGGGAAATGGTGTTGGAGATGACCTCTACTCTTATGGTTTTGATGGATTACATCTATGGTCAGGTTAGATGATTCCCTTAACTCTAACTGTTTCCTATAGCATGATGCTCTTTGTCTGTTTTACAGCTTCCTTGCTCTCTGCTCTGGTGTTCAGGTACTGTAGCCCGCCAGGTGGCTTCGCCCAGTGCACACACCCTGGCTGCTGATGATGTTGTCAGCTGCTGTCTGGATCTGAGCGTGCCCAGTATCTCCTTCCGCATCAATGGTCATCCGGTTCAGGGCATGTTTGAAAACTTCAATGTGGATGGCCTCTTCTTCCCTGTCCTCAGCTTCTCTGCCGGAGTCAAGTAAGTGCAAAATATAAATAAAGTCTGCTCCTTTTATCAATTTTTTCTCATGGTCTGTTGAACGGTCTTAGCAGCTTGGGTTTTAATATCTTTATTTAACCAATACTATAATGAATAAATGTAACCAGTTTTAATGTAATGAAATGATACAGGATGATTTCAGGAGATCCCAATTTACTCATGTGTTACTTATGAGGTTGTCAGTTTTAGTATTAAATCCTCCTGATTTAATACTACCTTCCACTCTATACATGTAGGAATACACATACAGAATGACAAAATAATAATAAAAAACTAATTAAAACTGGCAGAATATAATATATGTTACATCAGATGATAAATACACTTAAACATTACTTTTTTATTTTTGCATGAATATTAATCCTCCCAAATAATCCCTCTAAAGCCTAGTGCCTTGTCCCCCAAATGAGATTTTACACCTACTGTGTGTAATCATTCCCAAGAGTGCTGAGATGGGGCTTATCGGAATTGATGAGAAAAAGAAAAGGGAAACACAGGCTAAGGGATTTGTGCACAAATTAAATCAATATTCTCTTTATTATGAGGCTTAATAAAGATCGAAATACTGTTTCCACAAAGTGCTTTAGTGGTATATAAACCTCTCTCTCTGTTGAAGAGAAAAGGTACTGATAAAGAGACTGACTCCATCCCTGTCACCTTAGGGCTCGGTTCCTCCTTGGTGGTCGTCATGGAGACTTCAAGTTCATGCCCCCGCCTGGCTATGCCCCATGCTATGAGGCTCTGCTGCCCAGAGAGAGGATGCGCATTGAGCCCATAAAGGAGTACAAGCATGACTTCAATGGTGTCCGCAATCTGCTGGGTCCCACCCAGTCCCTCACCCACACCTCGTTCACTCCCTGCCCCGTGGACACTGTTCAGGTGAAAGCTCAAAACCGAAAATCAGACTTTGAACATATCATAAAAGTGTGTGCTATGCTGTTTTTTTTTTTTGTTTGTTGCTCACTTTCCTTTGCTCTATAGATTGTGTTGCCACCCCACTTGGAGCGTATCCGAGAGAAGCTGGCAGAGAACATTCATGAGCTCTGGGCCGTCACTCGTATTGAACAAGGCTGGACCTATGGGACTGTGAGTATGGCGTCAGCATTGCAATACAGAAGCAACAATATAGTAGTATTGATTTGACAACCACAGATTTAGATGATCTGGAACTCTTGAGTAATGTCATAAATATTTAAAAAATGCTATATATTAATTTTAAAATAAAAATCAGACTGTAGTTCATTATTTAATATAGAGGCTGAGTATGTAACTTAGTGTTATCATTGTGTTATTGTGTTGTATTTTTATTGTGGAATGTATTTCTTAAATTCCACCATGATTTTATATCTTCATTGATTTATGTCGTCAGTTACAACAAACAGTATTAGAACAAAAACTTGACTTTTTAAAAGAACTAACTATTTCTTGTAAAACATTTTTGGAATGTTTTGGATGTCTGTTGAAGAAAACACAGCACACATTAGTGAGTAACCTATCATCACCTTCCTCTACAGTTCAGGGATGACAACAAGAAACTCCATCCTTGTCTGGTCGACTTCCAAAGTCTCCCTGAACCAGAGAGGAATTACAACCTGCAGATGTCTGGAGAGACTCTAAAGTGAGTTGGTAATGAAATTCTGTAGAGCTATCAGTTTGAGAGATCTGAGTGTCAGAGGAGGAGAATTTTATTTCCTTGTTGGTGATGCCTATATCCTTTTAATTCCACAGGACTCTCCTGGCGCTAGGTTGCCATGTTGGTATGGGTGACGAGAAGGCAGAAGAGAATCTCAAGAAGATCAAGCTGCCCAAGACGTATGGCGACCAAGATATTTCTGTCTGGCTGAACTAACTCTGCATTATCTTATATGTACTGTATATCTAAATCTGGTCTTTGGCCTTTTCTCTAGCTACGTGATGACCAATGGTTACAAGCCTGCCCCCCTTGACCTCAGCCATGTCAAACTGACTCCAAACCAGAACCAGCTTGTAGAGAAACTGGCAGAAAATGGGCATAATGTTTGGGCAAGGGACCGGGTACGACAAGGATGGACCTACAGCATTGTGCAGGTAAGAATCCCTCACAGACTCTTTTAGCATTGTGCATTTAAATTAGATTTTTTTTAGATGTTTAGATTTTAATCAACATGTTTTCCCTTATGTTCCTCAGGACATCTTAAATAAGCGAAACCCTCGTCTGGTACCTTACAACCTGCTGGATGAGAGAACTAAGAAAACCAACAGAGACAGTGTGAACAATGCTGTCCGCACCCTCATTGGCTATGGCTATAACATTGAACCTCCAGATCAGGAGAGCAGTAAGTCAGTTTACCTCATGCTGATATGTGTTGAATGTAGAATATCATGCAATTTTAGACTTCTAACACAGGGCATTGCCAATACCACTAGCCTTTTTAACCCCTCTGTCACCTTTTCCCTCTCTCCCTGTAGCTGGCCATGGCCTTGAGAACACCCGCGGGGATAAGGTACGAATCTTCAGGGCAGAGAAGTTGTACGCTGTCACCCAAGGGAAGTGGTACTTTGAGTTTGAGGCAGTGACTACGGGGGAGATGAGAGTGGGCTGGGCACGTCCTAATGTCCGCTCTGACACTGAACTGGGAGCAGATGAACTGGCCTACGTCTTTAATGGCAATAAGGTCAGTCGGCATCTTTTAGGTCAATTTTAGATATATCTTCACCAGCCCAGTTAAATCAAGAGCTTGTTCAATAAATTTTTTTGAATTAGGTATAAAGTTGTGTTGTGTGATTGTAGATATGTATTGATGAAATGATGATGGATTCTTAAAAGTCAGCATCTGGTCAAGTTACACCAAGACATGTCTGAGCCTGAAAAAACACATGAAATGCACAAGTCAGAAAAAATTATGTGACTGCTGAATACCTTTTTTTAAGGGAATATTAAAATGAATCTTTATTTGAATATAAATTTGTATTTTGTTGGTAATTTATTAATGAAACTTTTCCAGGCTCAAAGATGGCATATTGGCAATGAACCATTCGGCCGCCAGTGGCAGTCTGGTGATGTGGTTGGTTGTATGATTGACCTCACTGAGATGAATATCATGTTCACACTCAACGGAGAAATGTTGATCAGCGACTCAGGCTCGGAGATGGCTTTCAAAGACATTGAAATTGGAGAAGGTAAGAGTTCACGGCCATTTTAACTTAATTGTTAAGCATTAGTAGCAGTAGTAGACAGGGAATATCTCTTGGAATAAATTTTTACTTCACAGTTTGTATAAAATAGCAGAACAACCTCACAGCAATTTTGAAATACTTTTAACATGTACTTTCTGGTGGTTTTATGCCTCAGGTTTTATCCCAGTGTGCGCCCTGGGCTTGTCTCAGGTTGGAAGGATTAATCTTGGTCAGAATGTCAGCAGCCTGCGCTACTTTGCCATCTGTGGCCTGCAGGAAGGATTTGAACCATTTGCCATTAACATGAAGCGAGACATCACTATGTGGTTCAGTAAAAGTTTGCCCCAATTTGTGCCTGTGCCCACCGATCACAATCATATTGAGGTAATTATTCAGCGACACTTTTAATGCTTAACAAAGCTTTAAAATTGGATAATGTGTTTTTCTTTAAACGTGTTGTCTCTCAGGTTTCCCGTGTGGATGGGACTGTGGACAGTGCCCCATGTCTGAAGCTGACCCATAAAACCTTTGGCTCACAGAATGCCAATACCGATATGATGTTCCTCAGACTAAGCATGCCTGTCCAGTTCCACGAGACCTTTAAGATCCCAGCAGGCACCACCCCTCTCACCCGTGCCCTCACCATCCCAGAGGAGGAAGTGGTCGTGGTGGAGCCCGACTCAGAGTTTGAAGTTCTAAAGAAGTCTGCCAGCCGCAAGGAGCAGGAGGAGGAAAAGAAGGAGCCATCTGTGCCTAAGGAAATCTCTGTTGAAAATGAGAAGGACACCGTGTCAGAAAAGGGAAAGAAAAGGGGGTAAGTGTGGCAGGTTTTGTCTTTAGAGGAGAACAAGCCTGCAGAGAATTAAAGGTGTAGATTATTATGCAAAAAATTCATCCACTGTCTCAGTGTGAAGCAAAACATCGGTCAGAGAAAAGCATCCCAGCTCTACTAAGTGAGGAATTGTTCAATTTGCGATCAGTTATGATGATTTTTCAGCCTGCAGCGGGTGATGATTTAAAACTTGATAATGAATTACAAACTGTCTAATAGACAGCATCTAATGAGTCTGCCATCTAGCAACAGCTAGATTCAACTCAACAATGGACAATTTTTTTTTGTTTTCTTTTTCTCTGTTTTTGCAAAAAAACTTTCTGGTACATACAGTCCATTGAAAATACATCATATGATTTCAATGCTCAAAAAATTACCTCAACATTATCTGAATGTTAGCAAAGTCAGTTTGTGTAGGCTTTAGATTTACTGTCTATTTTAAATAAAATTCCAAATATCTGTTATCTTCTGTGCATATTAGATTTTTCTCTAAGGCTAAGAAAGCTGCTATGACGCCTCTCGCACCTCCTCCTGCACCCCCAACAGTGCCACGGTTGGTGGAAGATGTGGTCCCTGATGACAGAGATGACCCTGAGATCATCCAAAGTACTACCACTGTGAGCTAAACATTATCCTCTGATAATGTTAGATTTATAGCACTTTTCACACCTCCAATGTAACAAAAACCCAGGCATTAGGCTGGCACAATTTGCCCCAATTGGGTGTTAATATTATTTAGCATCATAATACTTAAGTTCTGATAGTGTATATAATCTACTGCTACCTTTATATGCTTCACTCTGATATTTTCTTCTTGTAGTATTCTAATTTGTTTCCTGATCTTTTTGTATTTTCAGTATTACTATTCTGTGAGGATCTTTGCTGGGCAGGAGCCCTCAGGTGTGTGGGTTGGTTGGGTCACCCCTGACTACCACCAGTATGATCCAACGTTTGATCTCTCCAAAGTCCGCTGTGTCACTGTTACTGTGGGAGATGACAAAGGCAACATACATGACAGGTTTGTCTGTCCCACATCTAAATGGTGCTTAGAATGCTAATGCCAAGCTTGTTTATCATTTATCTTTCTATAAAAATAGATTTTAAGATTTTAAGGTATTAAATGTAAGTGTGAATTGTATGTGAAGTGTATGTGATTTTGGGAAATTACAAACATCATTAGTTCGAACATGCAAACCTGGGATGATGAGGGAAAACTGTTGCGGTGTAACGGCTCCTCAGGGGTTTTGAAGGGGATAATTTTTTTATTGACAGTACATTAGAAATACTAAATAATAAAATAATAATAAAAAAATAATATAATAATAAAAAAAAGTAATAAAAAAAAAAATCAATTGGATTTTGTAACCAAACTGTCTCTTAGGTTGGATGTTAACATGAGTGAAGGTTAAGTATACTGACATCACCTATATCTACTTACCTTTTAAGGTAAATAACCACAAAAAATAACTAAACTAACTGCGGTACCTGCCCCCAGGTCTTCAAATCGTCAGAACCTTAAAGAAGAAAATGTATAAGTTAACTTCATTAGAAGAGATAGTTGTCCGTGTGTGTTTTTTCTCTCTGTGCTCTTTTCTTTTTTGTTGCGTTAACATTAAAAGTGTTTTTGCTGTTCCTTTGCAGTATGAAGCACAGTAACTGTTACATGGTGTGGGGAGGGGATCTGGTCAGCAATCAACAGACCCGCTTCAGCCAGGAAGACATGGTGGTTGGCTGTCTGGTTGACCTGGCAACAGGTCTCATGACCTTTACAGCCAATGGAAAGGAGATCAACACCTTCTACCAGGTAAGTGTCACTGTATAGGTTGTGTGTCTATTTGTATGTGTGTTTCTCAGACTGTTTTTCAGTTTGGATGAGTTATGCTACTGTGGAGCTCTAAAGCCAGAGGTGTTTTATTTCAGGTGGAGCCCAACACCAAGCTGTTCCCTGCCGTCTTCATTCAGCCCTCCAATCAGAACATGGTGCAGCTGGAGCTGGGCAAACTCAAGGTCAGGAACTTCCTTTGCTCACATGCTTCTTCAGGGACCTTTGCTTTCCTCCTCTCCCTGTCAGACAGTAACTCTCCTCCTCACCTGTTGTGAAATTGGGTCAGACGTTGAATTGATTTTTACTCTCTGTTGGGATAAAATTTATTGGTGGTACTGATGTTTACATGTAATTTAACCTATACCTCAACAAGGGAGACTCAAAAAGGACATGAAGACATAGAGAGAGGCACTGCTTAAAGTGCACACATGTGAGCGAGGTTTTCTAAACCTCCCGTTGTCCGTCTCTCTCTCTCATTTCAGAACATCATGCCTATATCGGCAGCCATGTTCCGCAGTGAGCGAAAGAATCCAGTCCCCCAGTGCCCTCCCAGGCTAGATGTCCAGATGCTGACCCCAGTCATCTGGAGTCGCATGCCCAATCATTTCCTCAACCCAGAGGTGGGCAGAGTGAGTGAGAGGTTGGGCTGGATGGTGGAGTGTACTGAACCTCTCATCATGATGGCCCTGCACATCCCTGAGGAGAACAGGTAGGGAACAGAGACAGTGGCAGCAGACAGTTAGTAATTGGTTCCCAAAATTTCCTATGGTGTATTGCAAATATTTATATACTCCAACCCTCAGATCTTTTAAAAATGTATTTTATCTAGGATTTTATCATCATATTGAATACAGTGATATTTTGGCTCTGTATTAATTTCTTCTAAGAAATGACCTTGAGTTTGTGGGTGCGTGGATGCATTATAATTACCTGATCAATTCTGATCTTTGAGTCTGTTTTTGTTACTCAGGTGTATTGACATCCTTGAGCTGTCAGAGCGTCAGGATCTAATGAAGTTCCATTACCACACCCTCATGCTCTACTGCGCTGTGTGTGCCCTCGGCAACAACCGAGTTGCCCATGCTCTATGCAGCCATGTGGATGAATCCCAGCTTTTCTACGCCACCGAGAACACCTACCTGCCTGGACCTCTCCGCAGCGGCTATTATGACCTGCTCATCAGCATCCACCTTGAGTCTGCTAAACGGGCACGCCTGGGCACCAACAGGGAGTTTATCGTCCCAATGACCGATGAGACTCTCACCATCCATCTCTATCCTGATGCAAAGAAAGCCCATTCTCTCCCTGGTGTTGGCCTCACCACCTGCTTACGGCCCAAGCTGCATTTCTCACACACCAACTTTGTTGGCACTGACCCTGATCTGTACACTCTTAGTCCTATCTTCCCCCTACAAGTAAGGAACAAGACAGTTTGCATTGGTGTAAAAATGCAGTAAAATTTTTATTTCCCTTTTGCTTATTCATGTTTTTTCTCCACAGGAGCTGAAGACCAGGGCGATTAGCATGTTAACAGAAGCTGTGCTGGATGGTAGCCAGGCCATGCGTGATCCAGTAGGGGGCAGTGTGGAGTTCCACTTTGTCCCAATCCTGAAACTAATTAGTACATTGCTCATTATGGGCATCTTCAACGATGAGGACACCAAACACATCCTCAAGATGATCGACCCCAATGTTTTCAGTGGAAAGGAAGAGGAGGAAGAGGAGGAAGGAGAGAAAGCTGAGGAGGGTGGAACTGGTGAAGGAGATGGTGAGGATGCAAAGCAGGAGGAAATTGAGGAGACTGAACTTGAGGATGAAGGGGTTGGTGATGAGGAAGAAGAGGAACTGAAAGCTGTGGCGAAAGGAGAGCACGAGGAGGGAGAGCCTGAACCTAAGGAGGAAGGAGAAGAGGGGGAGAAGTCAGGAGAGGCCAAAGTAGAAAAAGTGGATGGAGAAAAAGCTGAAGAGGAGAAGGAGGCAGAGGCAGTGGAGGCAGAAGCAAAAGATGAGGAGGGGGGTCTGGAGGAAGGATTACTCCAGATGAAGTTGCCAGAGTCTGTCAAACTGCAGGTCAGTCTGACATTTAAACACTGACCACTATCCAATATAATTTGTATTAATATTTATATAGCAGAATTTAAAATATCCGTTACATTTAATTTTACATTTAAAGTCTTCTCTCTATCTTTTCTCCCTCTCTCAGATGTGCACACTTCTGCAGTACTTTTGTGACTGTGAGCTGCGGCACAGGGTGGAAGCTATTGTGGCCTATTCAGACCAGTTTGTCCACAATATTCAGAGCAACCAACGTATTCGTTACAACCAGTTAATGAGAGCCTTCACCATGACGGCTGCTGAGACTGCACGCAAGACCCGCGAGTTCCGTTCACCACCACAAGATCAGGTACTAATTTTAACCAAGCACCCTGTTCAGACTTACCAGACATGTGTAATGGGGTTTCATCATTAGATTGATTTGCATAATATTTCTCCCACAGGTTATACATTGACCCCTAATTTCTTAGAAAATTAAGAACTGAAATTGAAACAGGCTTTTACCAAAAAGAAAAATGTTATGTCTCCATGTATCATGGAAAACACGTGTACAACAATGAAACGCACGATGGATAAAAAACAGACAAAATGCACTGATGGGCTGTCTTCTCTGCTCCTCTTCAAGGTTCTTTTGCTGACCAACTTTAAGCATGGTCCAGAGGATGAGGAGTGTCCAGTGCCGGAGGATGTGCGAGACACTCTGGCAGAGTTCCACAATGACCTCCTGCTTCACTGTGGTGAGAAGTTCTTTTATGATCCTGTGTGTTTTTTACCCTGCATGTTTGAATGTTTAAAGTTTTTTTAATACTTGGAGTTTTAGTGCAGTATTTCCATTTTACACATAGGTATACATGTTGAGGAGGAAGCAGAAGAGGAGGAGGTCGACACCTCACTGAGGGGCAGACTTCTCAGTCTGGTGGATAAGATTAAGAGCTTGCGCAAGAAGGAAGAGGAGGAGAAGCCAGAAGTTGAGGAGGAGACAAAACCCAGTAAGATTAACAGCCAAGTTACCTATGAAATGTGATAAACCTGCCATTTTTCACAAATAACCTAACTTTATTTAATATCAAGTCAAAGTTGGTGGTCAGTGCTCAAATTCTGTATTATACACACTATTCCATCATTTTCATTACCATAAAACGATGGGGCAATAGATTTTAAATAACTTGAAAAATGGAAAGGGACAATATTCATATCAAAACAACTGACTGCAGAGTCACCCACCAGCTTCTCCAGTCCAAAAAAATCAAACTCAGCCCTTAAAAATTCCTGATAGTTGAATATAACTAACACTTTCTTTCTCCGCTTCACCAAGGCACCCTTCAGGAACTGATCTCCCACACTATGATACACTGGGCCCAGGAGTCCTTCATCCAGAACCCTGAGCTGGTGCGTCTGATGTTCAGCCTGCTCCACAGGCAGTATGATGGCCTGGGTGAGCTGATCCGAGCACTGCCCAAAGCCTACGCCATCAATGCTGTGTCTGTTCAGGACACGATGGACCTGCTTGAGTGTTTGGGACAGATACGTTCACTGCTTATTGTCCAGATGGGCCCAGAAGAAGAGCGGCTCATGATCCAGAGCATCGGGTTAGTGCGGGGGTGGTGAATTGTCCCCTGTAGTGTATGCACCTGTAACTGTGGTAAAGATGAGAGATGTGATATTGATATTTTGATGTTATATTTCACTCTTAATAATATATATTATTTATTTGTACTTGTCACACCAGTTGAACTACACTGCTGTAATTCCTGAAATAATTGATTTGTTTCTTGGGATCAGGGTCTTCATTTCATCTGTAATTTTTCTGTAAACTGTAAAGTTTTCTAATGTGTTCTGTTCTTCCGTTTTTTTTTTGTTTTTTTTTTTAAATGCAGGAACATCATGAACAACAAGGTGTTCTACCAACACCCCAATCTGATGAGAGCTCTCGGTATGCATGAAACTGTCATGGAGGTGATGGTCAACGTGTTGGGTGGAGGAGGAGACTCAAAGGTAACTGTGAGGATTTTGTTTCTTTAGTTTGTTTATCTTATTCATTCTAGTCAGTTTAATTGAGGTTGCTGTTGGACATGTAACTTGAACAGCTCATATCAGAGTTGACAGACTGTATCTTTTTACTTTTTCTTTCCAGGAGATTAGATTCCCCCAAATGGTGACCAACTGCTGTCGTTTCCTGTGTTACTTCTGTCGTATCAGCCGACAGAACCAGCGCTCCATGTTTGACCATTTGAGCTACCTGCTTCAGAACAGCGGCATTGGCTTGGGTCAGTGTCAGCAACGCTTTCTGTACTGTACACAAACTTTTTTCAGAAAAATTTAATTTACCTGTATTTATTTTGATTATTCAGAAGCAGTTTAAAAGCCATTAAGTCTTATCCATGTTAAAATGTAGCAACATTTCTTCCCTTTACTACAAACACCAAAACTAATTTTGATTCATTAGACCTTAAAGATTCAGTTAAACCTTGTCCTTTTGAAAAATCTTGAACAATATGGTTGTATATTAGCTAAAGAACAAACAAACATAGACTCACTGTGTTTATTTTACATGTGCAGGAATGCGTGGGTCCACACCTCTGGATGTGGCTGCTGCTTCCTGCATTGACAACAATGAGCTGGCCTTGGCTTTGCAAGAGCAGGACCTAGAAATGGTTTGAGAAAATTCAAAATGACAAGAAAGAAAAGCACATGAAAGCGTACATCAGACGTACTAGCTCATAATGTTTCTTTGTGATGTAGGTGGTGACATACTTGGCGGGCTGCGGACTGCAGATGTGCCCAATGCTCCTGTCTAAGGGTTACCCTGACATTGGCTGGAACCCCTGTGGTGGAGAGCGATACCTGGATTTCCTCCGCTTTGCTGTCTTTGTTAATGGTCAGTCCCCTCATACAATGATGACATTTGAAGTTTTGGGTTATGGGTAACTTTCACGAACATTTGCACACCCACAGGAGAGAGTGTGGAGGAGAACGCCAATGTTGTGGTCCGTCTGCTCATCCGTCGACCCGAGTGCTTTGGCCCGGCCCTGAGAGGAGAGGGTGGGAATGGTCTGCTGGCTGCCATGGAGGAGGCCATCAAAATCTCAGAAGATCCAGCACGGGATGGACCCACTGTCAAAAAAGACAGACGCTTTATGTAAGTAGTGGCATTAGTGTGATACATACAGGCTATTCATTTTGTAATTGCAAAATTTCATAAAGTTGCACTGTTTGATTCAATAAATAACCACAAAGACCATAAATTAACCAACACTCTTGTGTGGTATATAGCTTTATAACAATGCCAAAGTACGCTAAATGAAACATATGTTTTCTTGATTGGCAGGTTTGGTGGTGAGGAACAGCAGGAGGAGAACCGTGTGCATCTGGGAAATGCCATCATGTCCTTCTACTCAGCGCTTATTGATCTGCTGGGTCGCTGTGCCCCTGAGATGCATGTGAGTAGAATAGCTTTTCACACCATTCATTCACCATTCTCTTAAGCCTCTAGGAGCAATAGTTAAGTCGTGGTTGATGAGCAGGGGTTAGTTTCATACAGTGTGTCTTAAATGTTTATGTCTATAGCTGATCCAAGCAGGCAAGGGTGAAGCTCTAAGAATCAGGGCAATCCTGAGGTCTCTGGTGCCCATCGAAGATCTGGTGGGAGTCATCAGCTTGCCTGTGCAGATTCCAGCCCACGGCAAAGGTTAGATACAAACACAGAACAGAGTGTCAATTAAAACGATTAGCATCTTCCTACATATATGATTTATTCTGTCCAAATCACAGATGGCCAAATTGTTGAGCCCAAGATGTCGGCCAGTTTTGTGCCAGACCACAAGGCCTCCATGGTCCTCTTCCTTGATAGAGTTTATGGTATTGAAAACCAGGACTTCTTGCTTCATGTGCTGGAGGTCGGCTTCCTGCCTGACATGAGAGCTGCAGCTTCTCTGGACACAGTGAGTAGGCAAAGACACTAATCAATGGAAGAAATGTCACATCTGTCAACTTGAGAAGTCCATAACTTGTTGTGATTTGCTGTATTGAACTAAGTATAAGTTGCTTGTCTTCTTCTCTGATTACAGGTGGCATTCAGTACAACTGAAATGGCCTTGGCACTGAACCGCTACCTCTGCTCTGCTGTTCTGCCTCTGCTCACTAAGTGCGCACCGTTATTTGCTGGCACAGACCACCGTGCTATCATGATCGACTCTATGCTGCACACCATCTATCGTCTGTCCCGTGGCCGTGCCCTAACCAAGGCTCAGAGGGATGTCATTGAGGAGTGCCTCATGTCACTCTGCAAGTCAGTGCTCTAACAAAACCAGTCTCTTGAAACAGTTGTTTGACAAGAGAGATCAAGCGTGAAAGGAAAAACAGCATGCACGTTCGCATAGAAAAAATATACATAGTTGGACATGAAAGACCTGAGAAAAACAATATTGTTGCTTATTTGACACAGTTACTTTTCTAATGAAGCATTTTGGTGATGCTCATAGGTACCTTCGACCCTCCATGCTGCAGCATCTGCTTAGACGGCTGGTATTTGATGTGCCCATCCTAAATGAATATGCAAAGATGCCTCTTAAGGTTTGTTTGCTATTTAACATTGTTAATTTAGTTTTTGTCTGACCTTTATTTTGGAAGAATAGAAAATAAAACAGAATCAACCACACTCTAAACAATAAAAATAAAGGTAACATATTGGATATGTGCACAGTGCTCACAATTTAAGCACTAAAAGGGTAGATTTTATATACAGATATTATTAATTATTTCTGGTTAATGTCCTTCACTTGATTTACCTCTGTAACTTGACAATTTCAGCTGCTGACCAATCACTATGAGCGCTGCTGGAAGTATTACTGCCTGCCTAATGGATGGGCTAACTTCGGGGTGACTTCAGAGGAAGAGCTGCATCTTTCTCGTAAACTCTTTTGGGGAATCTTTGAATCTTTGGCACACAAGGTGAGAGATGAATCTCCTGGTGTCCTCCTCCGGTGTTATAGGGTTGAAGTTCATGCTATTATTAACTTAACTTTTCTTGTGTTTCTCAAACTCTAGAAATTTGATGCAGAACTCTTCAAAATTGCCATGCCCTGCCTCTGTGCTATAGCAGGAGCTATCCCTCCTGACTATGTGGATGCCAGCTATTCCTCCCACACTGAGAAAAAGGCCTCTGTGGATGCTGAAGGCAACTTTGATCCTAAACCAGTGGAGACTACCAAGTGAGCACATAGAGGAAAATACAAGTCTAGTACACCAATAGTTCCCAGTGACCCACAGAACCAAATATATGCACAATACAGCTTCAACGCTTTATAATTAAGAAACTATAATGCCCTTTGATATAACAGAAAAACATAATACATAAAACAACAATCTAATTTGAACACCAGGTTTGACATTATATTGTTATACGATTTTAATGCCTTGTGAATTATTTTAAGCTTAATACGTTGATATTTGTGTCATTAAACTGTTTAAGTAACAAATTAAAAAAAAGAGCTGAGCCTTAAGGGGCCTAAGTGACCTTAGAGAATAATTATTACTATTTTCTGTAGGTAAATTCACAAGTTAGTGCGAGCTATTAAATGTAAGTCTAGTCAACAGTAATTTAATAATCTATGTAGAATTAAATAAGAATTAATTCATTTGCAGTACCATCATCCCAGAGAGGCTGGATGCTTTCATCAACAAGTATGCAGAGCACACTCACGACAAATGGGCCTTTGAAAAGGTCAGTTATGAAAACTTTAACTTGTCGGAAACAAATTAAGTCCCTGTTTCTAATTTGAAATTGTTAGCGCTTTGTAATGATCTCAATGGTAAAAACAATTTTCAGATTCAGAACAACTGGACATACGGAGAGGTGTTAGATGAGAATGCCAAGACTCACCCAATGCTGCGACCATATAAAACATTCTCTGAAAAGGTAATCATTTGTCATCTTCTGACTAGTCTGAAACATGATCATCTGCTTACAGGTGCTTAACAGTAACTAAGCTTATTTATTAGACCTGTGAGCTTTCAGATCTGAGGAAGCCAGCGCTGCTAACCTAGCATCCCTGAGCCATGAAAGTTAAATCTCTAATTCTTTGTGTTTTTAAAATTGTTTATTGTCACTTATTGTAAGTTCCCTTATTTCTGTTTCTCAGGACAAAGAGATCTATCGTTGGCCCATTAAAGAATCTATCAAAGCCATGCTGGCCTGGGAGTGGACATTGGAAAAAGCCAGGGATGGGGAGGGAGAGGTTGAGAAGAAGGCCACCGCTACCACGACCCGCAAGATCTCCCAAACCGCTCAGGTACAAGACAGAGGACTAGCAAAAAACATGCAGTTTCGATGCCATCTTCTCTATGTCTCTTCTACTGTGTTTTCTATTTTCAGGCTACTTATGATCCCAGCCATGGCTACAACCCTCAGCCAGTAGACATCTCAGGGATGGCTCTGTCCAGAGAGTTGCAGGTGTTTATTTTTGTCTCACCTATCAGTGCTCTATCACAGAACTGAAAAATCTCATCATTTTGCTTACACATTTGTAAGGAACTTGACAGATTTATTTTCATACCCTATTAATGCAGTCGATGGCAGAGCAGTTGGCAGAAAACTATCACAACACCTGGGGCAGGAAGAAGAAGTTGGAGCTACAGGCCAAAGGTAGAAGAGCTTCCATTACATATCTTTACATGTTTCCCGTTTCTAGTCTTTTGATTCCCAAAATGATCTCTGTTCCTGTTAGGTGGAGGCACCCATCCACTGCTTGTTCCATATGACACCCTGACGGCTAAGGAGAAGGCCAGGGACAGGGAGAAGGCCCAGGACCTGCTTAAGTTCCTTCAGCTCAATGGTTACGCTGTGACGAGGTAGGCATTTAGGATTGAACAGATTCATGCTCCTCAGAACTCCACATTTAATTGTTGAATAGCATCTAAGACCTGCCTTGATTGGCCAGCTGTGGAGAGGTGAAAGGAGCCAGGTGTTGTACCTCTCTTTTTAGTTATCTCTCTCTCTCTAACTTTTGACCCCAGGGAAAAATATTATAGTGAAAGGCAAGTGATTTTTTTTTTTTTTTTTTAGCCAGGACAATTTTTTCGAAATTTTATTATTTTCCATCTAAGAAAAAAATCCCTAAGAGCCAAGTAATTTTTTTTTCCTGGGAAGAAAAAAACTGATGGTCTCTTTGGGGGCCTCTCGGGGCTTATTTTCTCAGATTAAGAAAAAAAAAAAAATTTCAATACTGTTTTAGGTCATTGAAATGCACCTCTACCCCATTCAAAATCTTACCAAAAGCCTCGAATGTTTCACCACTAAGTGATGCTTAATTTATCCATGCACTAAACACAATGTACATATAATACGTGTAGTGGATTATGTAACCCTACAATTCCTTCTTCTGGCTAGAAATGTATTTTAATTAATTAAACAAAAAATGTCACTTGCCTTTCAGGGCTTCTTTTCACAGAAAAAAAAAGATAGGTTGGCTTTACACTGTGATCAGACCAACACTTGATTTATGTTGTTGTCAGATAGCACATGTAAAGAACATAGTTCTGAGAGGCCACAAACCGGTGTAGTTTTATACATGTGTCTTGCTCTCTGTTTCTTTCACTTTTACTACCATTTCTCTCCATCCCCAGAGGTCTGAAGGACATGGAGCAGGACATTTCCTCTATTGAGAAACGTTTTGCTTATGGCTTCCTCCAGAAACTTCTTAAGTGGATGGACATCGCCCAAGAGTTCATTGCTCATCTTGGTACTGTGGTTTGAGAGAGAAAGTCCACTTATCAAGTGATGTGACAAGTGTGTATAAATTTTATTTATTTTTTGACATATTATATTTCTTTTGTTTTCTAACAGAGGCTGTGGTTAGCAGTGGCAGAGTGGAGAAGTCACCACATGAACAAGAGATCAAATTCTTTGCCAAGGTGAGCCACTTCTCCTCTTGCTTCTCTTTAACAGAGGAGCCATGAACTGTAACCATACCTCAGCTCAGAGTTGGTAGGGAAAGTCTTACATTTCAACACTTTGAATTAAAACCAAAATTGATTGTTTGCAAAATTGTTGTTTATGAGCACATTGAGGTGGGGCGTGTTTGATTTCGAATGATAATGTGTAAAGATAATGTGTTTTTTTTGGGATTATTATTTTATGGAATTAATATTTCATCTTGGGTTGTGTTTTTTTTTTTCAGATTCTCTTACCACTGATAAATCAGTACTTCAAGAACCACTGTTTGTATTTCCTTTCCACTCCTGCAAAGGTCTTGGGTAGTGGAGGGCATTCCTCCAATAAGGAGAAGGAGATGATTGCAAGGTGTGTGCAGTAAAAGCTTATTCAGTAGACTGGTTTGTTGTCTGAATTATGTGACTTTACCATATACCTTTCCTTATGTATAGTACTTTCGTGTGATAGTGTCTGTCCTCTCCTCCATGTCTCTTCATCTCTCTCCTGTTGTGCAATATCCTTTATTTCCGTGACCTCCCTTTTGCTTTCTGTGTCACTTCAAACATCTTTCCTTCCCTATTTCCTCTTACTGTACTCCCTCCCTCTCCCTCCCTTTCTTCTTTTCTCCTCCTACCTCAGTATCTTCTGTAAGTTGGCTGCTTTGGTGAGGCACAGAGTATCTCTTTTTGGTAAGGAATCTGCATGGTGGCGTCACATCCTGTCACCATCTCTTTCCCTCTGTCTCATTTCTTTTTATTTGTCCAGATCTTTTTTGCTTCCTCCCTTCTCATTTACATACTAATCAGCATTGTATCTCTGATTTAGTCTATCCTTCAACACTCTTATTTTCTCTACCCTCCTTTGTGGATCTTTTTGTCTAATGCTTCTCTCTTCTTAGCTCAGCTTCTGCTTGGCTTTCTGGTGTTTTACAATTATGTTGCACTCAAGGCCTAGACTCAGATTGGTACTTACAACCAGAGAGTGCTTTGAGCATGAATGCCTGTAGTGGTGTCAGGTATCCACATATGGTACTGTACTGCAGCTCTGTGACGTGTTCTCTGCCTGGCTTATATGCTTTATCTTCATTCTCCTCTCCTTTCACCACCATGTGTCTTTAAGAGTCAGTCACTCTCAATCCAATGGTCACTAGACACTCACAAGGTCTTCACACTGAGCCACACTAGTACCACGTGGTACTTGACAGTTAAAGTGCACCACTGTAACTGAGCCATCACTTGAAAAGTTCCCATGTCAAACTGCAAAATAGTGGTATTGCACTCAATAAAGAAGTTTATAGCCCATGACGCAACTGTTCCAATAATTACCTGTTTAAGTTATCTCAGCTGTAATATACAGCATCTGTAATTTTTTTAAATGAATGGTTTGGTTGTCATTTTGGTTTTGGTCTTATATGGTTTTATAACACAATCTACTGTAACTGTGTGCTCTGTTGTCTGTTTTTAATGTAGATCGTGTAAGAGTTATTCATCTCAAAATAATTCTGACCTTACATTGAGCTCTTGAAAGTGGATTTGTACAGAAAGAGAGCTCTGACAACATATCCTTGTTGTCCTGTTTTCAGGAACGGATGCAAGCGCAGTGGTAAACTGTCTGCACATCCTCTCACGATCACTGGATGCCAGGTAGCTCACAATCAACCCATATCACATCCCCACAGCTTCCCCAGGCAGAAAATAGAAAAAAAACTATCTGACATGATCTGTTCTTTTTTTTTTTGGCTATTCGTTTGTGTTCACCTTTTCAAGGACTGTTATGAAATCAGGCCCTGAGATTGTGAAGGCTGGCTTGCGTCAGTTCTTTGAAAGTGCTGCAGATGACATTGAGAAGATGGTTGAGAATCTAAAATTGGGCAAAGTGTCCAGTCGAAACCAGGTCAGAGACAGCACAGTTTTTACACTGTTGTTCATTTATCTTCATCACTGATATCTGTATTTGTGTTTGCGTTTGTGCAGGTTAAGGGTGTGTCCCAAAACATTAACTACACCACCACTGCCCTGCTGCCAGTTCTCACATCGCTGTTTGACCATATTGCCCAGCACCAGTTTGGGGATGATGTCATGAGTGAGTGAAGTGCTTCTCTGCCTTGAATTACTTGTCCATCATTTACCCTTCAAAAGACTGACTCAAAGCTACCTCTTTTCTCCACATTCTCAGTGGACGACTTGCAAATATCCTGCTATCGCTTAATGTGCAGTATCTACTCTTTGGGTACTGTGAAGACACCACATGCAGAGAAGTGAGTACAGATCTCTGAGGAGTTATGAAAGTCTAAAAACAGGTTTTAAACAAGTTTACTCCACCAGTATTTCAAGTAGAGTAAATTCCATTTATACAGCCCAAAATCAGTAGTTTGTACAATATAGAACACCCTCTATCCTTAGCCCTTGATTCAGAGGAAGAAATGGTAAATATATACTTTTAAAGATTGATTGTATGTGGATTTTTACAAGCGTTATGTTGGCATTTTATTAAGGTTTTGTGGTATTTTTCTCCTGTGCAGACAGCGACCAGCTCTGGGCGAGTGTTTGGCCCACTTAGCAGCTGCAATGCCAGTAGCCTTTCTTGAGCCAGAACTGAATGAGTTCAACACGTTCTCTGTTTACACCACCAAGACTCCCAGAGAGAGAGCCAGTGGGTTTTAACATTTTGTCTTCTTTTCCAAACAAGCAAATTACATTTTATTTTACATGTATTTTTTTTGCTATTCTCTCCCTCAGTTCTCGGTCTTCCCAACCAAGTGGAGGAGCTATGCCCCGACATCCCAGAGCTGGAGATCCTGATGAAGGAAATCCATGACCTGGCTGAGTCGGGGGCTCGCTACACAGAAATGCCCCATGTGATCGAGATCACTCTGCCCATGTTGTGTAACTATCTCCCACGCTGGTGGGAGAGGGGCCCAGAGAATTTCCCTGAGCAGGAGGGCCAACTCTGCACATCTGTTACCTCTGAGCATCTCAACCAGCTACTGGGTAGCATCATGAAGATTGTGGTTAACAACCTGGGTATAGATGAGGCCTCCTGGATGAAGAGATTGGCAGGTGAGTGTTTAGGGGTTTCACAGTACCATCACACATGGTATCTTCTGGTCTGGCCACTACAGAGGAGTATGTTTCGGCTGCGGACCTCTCTGACTATGTCAGCCATGGTTGCTTGGGAATTTGTGAGGCAACAACAAAGTATAATTGGGAGGCCACTTCAATTTTCATAGTTATGTGATGCTTTTTTCAAAATTATAGTCCTCGTGCTCCCTTATTGCATTGATTTGTGAATTGCAAATGTTGCAATGTTGGGCCTGCAACCTGCCACATGATGCTTTCAATTCCATTTTCACATTTTGTACATCTAATTGGAGATATCTATGTACAGTATAATTACCAGTGATGACAGTTGTTTTCTGTGTGCCCCTTGTTCAGTGTTTGCCCAGCCAATTGTCAGCAGGGCTAAACCAGAGATGCTTAAATCCCACTTCATCCCCACCATGGAAAAGCTGAAGAAGCGCTCAGGAAAAGTCGTGGCAGAGGAGGATCACTTGCGCATGGAGGGCAAGACAGAGGTGGATAGTGAAAATGGGACTATCCGAGATGAGTTTGCTGTGCTGTGTCGGGACCTGTATGCTCTCTACCCACTGCTCATCCGCTACGTGGACAATAACAGGTAATGTTATCCAGGCCTTTTTTTCTTATCATTTCTTTTACTGTTGATTCTTTTTAACCAACTTTCAATATCAGCATCATATAAAAGAGGGGGTAACAACCCCATCAACCTTGCCCTGCATAAGTACCTATGACAGTAAAAATAAGTAGATAACTTAATAAATATTAGTTGTATTGCATCATTCAGCTGTTTATAAGATACTTGAGTTAATCTGTCATTTTCTGTCATCTCTGTCTTTGTAGGGCCAGGTGGCTGACCTGCCCAGATCCAGATGCAGAGGAACTGTTCAGGATGGTGGGAGAGGTCTTCATTTTCTGGTCCAAATCCCATGTGAGTGTTCTGGTATCTGTGAAATTTGTTTTTGCATTTCTGTGATTTTTGTCTGTCCTTTGCCATTCAACCCGTGTCCTGTGTTATTTATTACAGAACTTCAAAAGGGAGGAGCAGAACTTTGTCGTGATGAATGAGATCAACAACATGTCCTTCCTGACTGCTGATAGTAAGAGCAAAATGAGCAAGGTGAGAGTGGACAGAGAGATAAATGGCCTGTTGCTGGATAAGCTGTTTTATTCACTTACTACATATTTTGACCTGTAACTCATGAAGTAACTAAACTCTAATAATTAATATTTCACTAACATCTCCCATTTCAATCAGGGAAAGATTTAACCCATTTTGATCTATTCTCAGCTGTGATAGCCTTTCTTTCACTTAAGTTGCTATGGATAAGAATGTCAGGTAAATGGTTGCTCTCTTATTAATAAGGTATTTTAGTGTAATAGGCTATTATGTACCAAATAACATCCTTTTCCAGGGCAATATAAGCAGTGTATAGCATGCAGGCAGTGGTAAGAGTGTTGCTAACTGTGTTTTCTCCTTATATCCTGTGTTGGGGTTGGACGCTGGGCCACTAGGCCGGAGATGGAGAGGTTAGATTGTGTTTGTGCACGAGCGCTGTGCTGATCGCATGGCACCTTGAGTTTGGGGAGGCATTTCATCAAGCTCACCCTTGGACTACCACACTTACACACACGCACACGCCAATATATACACACATACACACACACACACACACAGGGCTATAAACACATCAATGTCAGTGTTATAATAATGCATAGCTATGAGTGAAATGAAGCTGAGTGTTTTACTGTCAGTGGGACATATTTGCAATTATATTTGAGTAAAGTGTATGTGTGTGGGCGTGCATGCGTGAGTGTGTGTGTGTGTGTGTGTACGTGTGTATGTATGTGTGTGTGTGTGTGTGTGTGTGTGTGTGTGTGTGTGTGTGTGTGTGTGTGTTTGTACATGTGTGAGTAGGGGTCTGGAGCGGCTTGATGAAAGGTCTTTGCAATAGATCGTAGTGGCCTGAGAGGTTTCATGGCGCTCGGCTAAGCAGTTGTGTATCTCATTTGTAGTCTGCACTCCTGCAGCCGAGCACCATCACTCTGTTTTTGTTTGATTAATAAACAATTTGCCTTTATATCATACCTGTTGGATACACTTGTAGAGCCCGTGCTACTGTGCCATCTGTGATGTTGAAATTTTGTTATTGACGCTTGGATTTCTTTCAGCTTTTGTGGATTCCTGCACCGGGGGACTCTTCTCTTTTCAACATTATCATTAGCTTTATGTTCACCAAAAGCCATACTATCCCTCATTGTTCCCATTACATTTGCTTGGTCCATTTGTAGCGTACGTAGCTAGCTGGGACTGTTGGGCAAACTGCAGCTGGTTCACCATCACCAGATAGCTGTCATCATAATTACTAACTGGACTCGCCACTCCATGTCTAATTCATTGACACCATTAAATTGTTAAATCATTGTTTGATTGATGTTTTACATGGTTGCTGTAGGATAAGATAACCTCCTCTCCTTGGCTATCAGATGGGCATTACTGAAGTAAGCTTCTGTTAGCTGATCATCACAACGCCTCTTGCTGCCCAAAGTTTCCACCCAAATACCCACACTGAGGGCAGAGAGGTTGCTGCGAGGCCAGACAACAGTCAGTAATGAGCACTGGCAGCCCCAGGACAGGAGCGTGTGAGAAGAGCTCCAGGGCGATGGAGCTGGCCCCATAGACTTGTGCTGTTCTGTGTGCTGTCCTGTGGACAGGATATGTTCTGTCTGGCCACTGCACTACTAACAGTGAGGCTGCATTGTGCGTAACAACTGTAGCTGATGCAGCAATGAAGCACCTGAAGCCTCAGCAGAGGTTGATGTTTACAGGAAAAAAATATTGTTGGTTTGTCTTCAACTGAGGTATAATTATTTTCACTTAATGGTTAGTTCACTGTATAAGCATGTTATTGTGTAAGATACTTGCAATTGGTTCTTGCCTTCCCATTGTATTTGTTAATACAAATACAATTAAATAAACTTTGAGCTAGTTTCTCTTCATCACTTTTCTGTCAGATATTCTCAAAAGCCTCTGGTGTCAGAGAATGTTGCCTGTATAAGAAATTTTTGATGTGTAAGTGTGGGGGGTTTTCAATTCAGACAATGATGGATTGGCTTGAACTTTCCTTTTTGTCTTAAGTCTGGAGGCTCAGAGCAGGAACGCACCAAGAAGAAGCGGCGGGGGGATCGCTACTCTGTGCAGACCTCCCTCATTGTAGCAGCATTAAAGAAGATGCTTCCCATCGGCCTCAATATGTGCTCTCCTGCAGACCAGGAGCTCATCAATCTTGCCAAGATCAGATACTCACTGGTACCAGTCACTAAATATATTGTGTCCAAACATGGAAAAAACTGTCCCATATGAAACGTGTTTTTTTTTTAAAAAATCCTTATTTTATATAAACTTGTCTCTTACAAAGTTACATTTGTTTATCATGATTATTTTTCAAAATCTGTTTAGATGTTGATATACATGGTAGTATAGTGTTTGTAAGTAAACTGTAGAATATTGTGATTGTCTTGAATTAAAAAGTAAATATTGAATGTCCTACGTTGTCTGCTCTTGTAGAAAGACACAGATGAAGAAGTGAGGGAGTTTTTGCACAACAATCTGCATCTTCAAGGCAAGGTGAGTCGACTTAATTGTCTTGAAAATTAAAGACAAAAGAATAAACATGCAAATATGTATGGGCTATGCATGTTTGGTTTCAGGTGGAAGACCCAGCTATGCGCTGGCAGATGTCTCTTTACAAGGAGATGTCTGGAAAGGCCGAAGATGCTGAGGACCCTGAGAAGGTGGTTAAAAGGGTACAAGAGGTGTCTGCTGTCCTCTACCACATTGAGGTGGTGAGTATTAACATGGGTGCTCTATAGCAAACGCATGACATGCACATAAAAAGTGTAGGCAGTATGTGCTTGTCAGTAGCAACCTAATTGTTAGACATTGTTCCCTTGCTTCAGACTGAGCATCCCTTCAAGTCAAAGAAAATGGTGTGGCACAAGCTGCTGTCCAAACAGCGCCGAAGGGCAGTGGTGGCCTGCTTCAGGATGACACCCCTGTACAACATACCCACGTAATAAGTTTCTTCATACTCAAAAAACAGCTATAATAAAATCAGAAGGCTTTACATGAGCCATTGAGTCTCAATGACCCCTAAATAAGTCTCAATAACCTCTCGCCGCAGGCACAGGGCAACAAACATGTTCTTGGATGCATATAAGCGCAACTGGTTAGAGACTGAGGGTTACTCATTTGAGGACAAGATGATTGACGACTTGTCAGTAAGTTATCCTCCAGTTGAGACAACACAATTGATTATTAGTGCCACTTTGCCCACAGTACTTTTTGTCATGATTCACCTTATCTCCAATAATTAGAAAGCCATGGAGGAAGAAGAGGAAGAGGAAGAGGAGACAGAGACGAAGCCTGACCCCCTTCACCAGCTGATTCTTCATTTCAGCCGCACAGCTCTCACAGAAAAGACGTAAGAGCCTTTTGCAACTGAGCTGTGTGACCTGTCCTTCAGTGTCACTTAATGATTCATGTTATGTGTTGTCTCATTACAGTAAACTTGACGTTGACCATCTCTATATGTCATATGCTGATATTATGGCAAAGGTAAGACTTCTGGATAGTCGCTGATCAGCATTATTAGATATCTCAGACTGAAATCATTTAAAACCTTTATATGAACTAATCATTGTGCACAATAGCCCCATGAAAAGAAAATTACAGTTCAGTCTGTTGTTGGACCCACCTTTTGAAAGCAAAGTTTAAGCCTTGTATGCAGTGAGTAAGATTTGTAAATCTAATGACAATCCTGTACTCTGTCATCCCCCTCCAGAGCTGCCACATTGGTGAGGAAGACGAAGGGGGAGAACAGGAGGGGGAGGAGCCATCCTTTGAGGTGCGACAGACAGAGATGGTATGGGGGGACCAGGGGAAGGGAAACAGGGGAATCAGCGGAGAAGCAACTCCCCACGCACTGAGTGACCACGCACCATCACACTCGGCACACCCCCCCACCCCACCCTTTGACTACAACATTTCTCTTCTTTTCTCTTCCTGGCGTTTCTCTCATTCACTCACACCACTTGTCTATTTCCTGCTATGGTGGACTGACCTGTGCATGCCTTTGCTGGACTCGGCCCACCAGTCGTCTCAATGTTGCACATTCAATTTGTTTTATGTCCTAAACTGCATGACTTGAGTTCAGAGAGATGGTACAGCTAAAGACAACAAAATGAAAACAAAAAAGAACACTGAGTTTTTGCCACCTGTGTATTTTAGAATCAAAATTTCCAAGAATTATTCTGAATTTTTAGGGGTTGATTGTCTGCTGCAAATTACCAGCATGGTTTAACATATATGCTAAATGTGTATCTACAAATGCAGCAGTGAAATAAATTCACATAGTTGAAATGAACACTCATTTGTACGACGTCATTGGCAAAAATGCTGCTGTAAACATATCCAGTGAGGTTTAAACACCTAAACAGGTTGTTCAGCAGTGCCACTTTGACAGCATTGGTAAATTGGTGCAACAGTAAATATGGACAAATATGTGCACCTAAAGAACTATGTCATTAGTAAATCAACTCCTTAGTGTGAGTGACAGTTTGAATAACTAATTCAATGATTTCTTTTGGCTCAAAGGCCAGTTTTGGATACAGTAATGTGGCTTTTCCTGGAGGGTAGCATTACACACATCTGCAGTGCAGATTCCTTCATGTACTGTAGGAATCCCTTCAAAGTTGATTTTTATCAGAAGGACGTTATTTCTATCCCATTTTTTGGTGCATGGTATTTGCACTGCAACGTGATGCTGCCATTCAAGACTGACTTGAGCAGCTATTACCTACATTTTGGTAACAGTCACCAAGCAAACTATGCAGCAGGTTTCATAGAGTAGAGGCAGCTCTCTTGTGCTGATCTTGTGTGTATGTGGTCAGACTCTCCCAGAATTGCACCACCCTTTCCTGACTTACACCATCCAGTACTCACCTGCTAATTGGGCTGTGTTCACCCATATGGACTCACCTGATCTGAACTATCATTCGAGACTTAACAACTGACAAGTAACTGATTTTGTTTGTCTTTACTTTGAATTGGAAATGCAAACAAGTCTCCCTCTCTGTGCTCACCGAGGACCACCTATAGTAAAAGCCTGCACAGTCAGCCGTACACACATTTTACCAAACCCAAGCACACACTCATGCAAGCATACTCGCAGGCACAAATCCACACACACATGCACACATAATCATACACTTCTTTCTTTATTCATGACAAAGGCACACAGTTTGCTCAAAAGATGAGCAGACCCTCTCTAACCACAGGAAAGTTGCTCCATAACTTTTTAAAACACAGTCAGGCTTACGAGGGAGGGGGGTGGAAAGGAGCGGAGGGGTAGATTCAGTTTGGGTGGGGTTTTATGCATGGTGTGTGGTGGGTGGGTCAAATCTAACCTCTTTTGTCAACAGGATGGTTGTTCATAGCATCTACACTGTATCATTTGTTACAAAGACAGTAATGTTGTATTATACTGTATTATAATAAAGCACAGTAGAGCACAGCACAGTTGCATAGCAACAGTGTAACCTATATCTCACACATTTAAACACATTAAATAATATGTTTCTATTCAGTTTATTCTCAAATAACCATTGTTATAGTTATAGTCTATAATAATAGTATTATTATAGGCTATGACTACAGGACAGTCGACTGAAGTAAATACATCTCCCTCAGTGTCCCATAGTTGAACTGAAAAGCAGACAGGAACCACACAATGCTGCTGCGGGTATGATAACTGCATCAATTCAGGCCATAAAATAGAACAACATGAAGTTTAATTGTTGGAAGTAGGAGTTGCATGCTGTAAGTGTTACTCAGAAAACTACTGTTGCTTCCTCGGAAGTGTGTGAAGTGTGTGAAGTGTGTGTTATGCTCTGGAAAGAAATGTTTGCTGCCATCAAATGTTTGCTGACAGCTAGAATGATTACCATCACTAATATACACTGTGTTCCCATTGAAGAGTATGTGTGTGCGTGTATGTTTGTGTGTGTGTCTGTGTGTGTGTGTGTGTCTGTGTGTGCTTGTGTGTCTGTGTGTGCTTGTGTGTGTGTGTCTGTTTGTGTGTCTGTGTTTGTGTGTGTGTGTGTGAGAGAGAGAGAGAGAGAGAGAGAGAGAGATTGACTATGGCTGGCTGCAGCCAGCATCTGAGTCATAATCCTATATGATTTTAAGTATTTCCATCACCATGAATGTGTTTTTTTAAACATCAAATTCATTCCAGCCCATGAAAGGTAAAGTTTAACATTTGGACAAATACAGTTGTCCATCATCTTGGCAACAGTCTGGCAAAAAGAATCACTTCAGCTAAGATTAGCAGAAAGACCAAATGCAAGTCTGTTGTAAGTAAACACTGGACATATAAATTTGTTTATTTATTATTATTATTATTTATTTATGTTATTATATTTATTCAGAATATTCTGCACAATCTCCACAAATTCATTATTTGTGCAGAAATTACAAGTGAGACATTGTATTTTTAGTAGTTGGATGTATTTCTTCGTGAACCATTTGTTCACTTAGCACCTTGGTTTAACATCAGCACCAGCTGAATGTGTTGTGAGATGTCACGTTACCAGTCACACTACAACGGCGAGAAGAGATACAGTAGTTGTTTGTTAAGATATTATTTCATATGTTCAACTGCTGCTAAAAATCATGTATTGCTAACTGAGCTAGCTGCTTGTTTTTTTTTTTTTTTGTCTTTGTGCTAAGCTAAGATAATTCATCCCAGAAATAAATGATGCTGTTGATTGAAACCTGCTAGTTTTTAAACCTTAGCAGATTTAGAATTTTCTTTTATGTCTTTAGTTACATTAGAAATGAAAACTGTGTTCAGTCAGTCAGTCAGTCAGTCAGTGAGTGTGTGTGTGTGTGAGTGTGTGTGTGTGTGCGGGGGGCAGTGCAGTCCCTGTTGGCAGGGTTACAGCTGTTGCCTCCTTCTCTGCTCCACAGGAAAAGGAGATGGAGAAACAGAGGCTTCTGTACCAGCAGTCCCGTCTACATGACCGTGGGGCTGCAGAGATGGTGCTGCAAATGATCAGTGCCTGTAAAGGTAGCGGTAATCCCCTAGGACACACACACACACTCATGTGAAGCTATTTAAATGATCATTTAGATTTGTTCCCAAATTTCAGTGGTAACTTTTACATGCCTGATTTTAATCTTTACTGTAACTGCAATCTAAGCATAACTATATAACTGCACAACAATAATGTAATGTAATGTAACTACTTGAAAGGAGCCAGGTGTGACATTAATCACTTTCCCAAATTCAGTCAAAATCTGATTAGTAGTGTGTGAGATATGAAACAACACACACAAATGTTAAAAAGTAGTGGAGAGATCATTTCCCCAGGTTTTTGTAAATATGTTAAGTATGTTAATATGCACAATTTCCTTAGCTTTTGTGAAAACCATATCAACACTATTTATTAAATATTTATTGTGATGCCGGAGATGAAACATTTCTACGCTGACTTCATTGTTGAGTCAGAAGTTGTGCAGCTCTGATGTTTCTGCTCATTTCAGGCGAACCAGGAGCCATGGTTTCTTCCACACTCAAACTAGGAATCTCCATCCTCAATGGAGGCAACAGTGATGTACAGCAGGTAAACAGTGCCGAGGAAGGTTATGCACATGTTTTAGGCAATTAATTATATTTGATGAGAAAGCAGGAATACAGAGTGAAACAAATGTTCTGTTTCTCAGTCTAACCACAATGTTTTTTAGCAGTTTTGTTTTTCTTTTCTTTTTTTTTGTGTGCAGAGGATGCTGGACTATCTGAAGGATAAAAAGGATGTGGGATTCTTCCTTAGCGTTCAGGCTCTGATGCAGACCTGCAGGTCTGTGATGAATTCAGTTCATATACAGTATTTTTGTTGTTCACCTCTTTTGTTTTTGATAGTTTAGGTTTGATGCTTGTACCCTAAACACTATATTGCAAAGGAGAAATGTGTGTTGGTCTGGATATTGTTAAACTGACTGACTGTTTGGTGTTGACAGCGTTTTGGATCTGAATGCTTTTGAGAGACAGAACAAGGCTGAAGGACTTGGGATGGTTTCAGAGGAAGGCACCAGTGAGTGTGACCTATAGCTTTTTACTACCACGTAGTACCTGGACACACTGCCATACAGACGTTTACATTTACACACTTCTCTCAACATATCTCACATGTCCAAACTGTCTTTGCATCGGTTTGTGATATAATTGACATTTTTGTAGTTGTTGTGTGTAGTCTCTTTCTGTGTGCATCTGTGTGTGTCTGAGTGTGCCTGTTCATGGATGCCTGGTTGCTGGTATGTTTTCATGTATGTACGAATGTTGAGAATGTTCAGATCAGCATTTGACTGTTGATGTATGAAACTGTTTATCATCCACTGACTGCCATGAGACTTTTGGACTCACTGCGTCTCTCTTTGTCCCTCTCTCCACCACATCTCATTCATTATGACCATTTCAACCCTTTACCCCTCATGCCCATGTCTTTCCCACTCATCAATTTGCTGCTCTCGCGGTTCTCAGATATGAAGCTAGAACGTGGTAAATGAAACTTTGCTGTCATATATTTTCTTTCTGTCTTTCCATCCTTTCTGTCTTCTATCTCTTTTACCTCTGAATCCCCTGACTAGTCTCTTCCTTGCTGTGATCTTAATATGCATTTCATTTCACACTCAAGGAATTGGTGAAAACAAGCTTTACGTTCACTTGCTCTCATTATAATGGGAAGCTCTCAGTGATACACGTGCTGTTGTAGCATTGTATCGCTGATCTTTCCTCTCGAAGTGATTGTAAAGTTTAATTTTCATCCTTGAGTGTTTTATCACAGATCTACTGTAACTCTGACAGCTCAGTCTTGTGACTGATCAATGGGAAGGAAAGGCAATAACCTCATTCTTCCTCTCCCACTTAGTTTTCTCAAGTAGATCATAGTGAACTGCACTGACCCTGTGTCCTAGACACTGAAATGAATTGCAGCAGTTGTAGGAACTCTCTAAGCCCTGTATCTCACTTATTAACAACATTCATGTTACCTGTGGTAATATGTCCAGAGATCAGCCACATGTCTAGACCACGCACTTAATCTGTACAATGTTCCCTAATAATTTTCTTAATGTAAAACATCGTAGTGCAAAGTGTTAAAGTTTAATGAAATCAAGGTTTCTGAAAAAAAGTTTTTTTTTAGCACTAACTGTTGCTGAATCACCTACACTGCAATTATATATTTTGTATTCATAACCTGTCAAATCTGTCATTTGTGGTCCCTCTCCTTTGCTTGCTACAGATAAGGGATCATTTTAACAGTAGCCACTGCGGTTACAATTTTGCCCCGGGCACCGTGTTCATGTTTGTGGTTGGAAAATATGAAACCCAGTACCACCGCCATCTTTTTTGTTTATGTACCGTCATGATTAAATCTCAGCATGCTTGTGCATTTTTGAGAAAGACATGGATTATAAATTGGCCACATTCTGATGGAATGCTGATAGAGATCTATAAACTGTGTATTTTGTTATGGAGGGGATTTAAAATGTCATAAAGTGAAAGATGCTTCTCATGAGAAGTTTAGTTGTAATTCTTTACTTCCCTCCTGTCAACTAAAGGGACTAACTTGCCGATTCTGCACTTTCCAGCACTAGATATACGTTACTGTGGACTGAGTGTTTTTCCCCCAACATCCATACTCTTAGTATATTGGACTTTGCAGAGTTCAGTAGATCTGTCCTGCATGATGGTGTGCTGTGACTTTACCTCTGTATTTTTGTGTTCACTGTCACATTTGTGTGTTTGTATGTATCTCTTGTTGTTGTTGTTGATTTCTGGTTTTCTATGTGTTCCATGCCCATTTAAATGTGATGTGACTTGGTGTCCATTTGAGTTTTGTTGAATACGTGTTTTCTCTAAAAAAGATTTTGGAGAACTAGACAGAGGTAAAGTTTGAAAAAGGGAAGTGGAGTCAGTGTGGAAGCCTCAGGATCCCTGTCCTGCTGACCGATGGACAGGGACTCAGAGGCCTTTGTGGTTCCACTAACATGTTCTAATGAAAGCAGGGGAGTGATATGAGGTGACTGGACTAACAGTTTAACTGTTTTTGCACCAGACATCTGCACACACTTAGACCCAGTCACAGACAACATGCATATAATGCATTCAAATGCATATAAACAGTATATGTACAATTCAAGCACATTTATCAGGGTCCCTGTCATGCATACACACACACACACACGCTTCAGTTTCATCAACAGATATTTGCTTATCATTAATATTTACTACTAAATCTGATACTGCACTGGAAAATCGTGTGCCTTGTTCAGTGTGTCAGTATATGGATAATGTGTAGTTAGATAATAATCACAATTTCACCCATATTAATTCTAAATTAACACAGTTGATGATTGGTTTAGAAATCTAATCTGAATACTGTTTAATTTCTTCAAACAGTCTCTCTTAACAAGTCATTGGTTTCAGATTTAGATTAACTTTTCTGAGAAGAAGAGAAAATTATGGCGTGGTTCTACTTGTGGCGCAGTGTTTTTAGATTTTAGGACCTAAAAATAGATTAAATGACTTTTTAAGATGAAGATTGTTACCAGTGTATTATTTCATTGTTTCATTTAGTAATAGTTGAATATTACTAAATAAAAAGCATAAAAAGCATTTTTTTTTTTTTTTTTTATTTTGGTCAAAAGTTTTTATTTCCGTATTATTTGCAAGGTAATGAGAAAGCTATCTTACATGAATGATATGACATATGAGCACAGTGATGCAAGAGAAAAAATATTAAATGCATTGGAAGAGTTATGTTAAAAATACACTGGTATTTTTTTAATACACCTAATCCCTTGTGCAAAGTATTGTTGTAACTTTGTATTCTAATGGACTGACACAGCAGAATTACAGAGTTCACATATACTATGCACTGGGACTGTTGAAAGTTTCTTTTGCACAGATTCATTTGCATTTCTTTTGTTCTTCCGCCCAGATGAGAAAGTGATGGCAGACGATGAATTTACATGTGACCTCTTCCGCTTCCTGCAGCTTCTTTGTGAGGGCCACAATAACGGTGAGTCAATGAAGAAGAACAGAACAATCTCTTCTCATTACCAACATCAAGGTGTTTTAAAGTGAAAGCCCTTTATGGAGACTGTTCGTTCACTTCCTTACAATGTGCTGCTGATGGCAATTAACCAGCAACTTCACTGTTATTGAACTGTAGATAAACATATCAGCTTTGTGCTTGTACCAACTACGCAAACTAACATGGTACATTTCTTTTATGCATACACCTGGTGGTAGACTTTGACTGTCTTGTTCTTTTGGTATTTGAGCACTAGATTTGATTCATTTATGGCATTTTATCAATTGAAAATTAAATTTAAAGTGCATCATGTGTATGTTTTAAATGTTCAGATTTTCAGAACTACCTGAGAACTCAGACAGGCAGCACCACTACCATCAATATCATCATCTGCACTGTGGACTACCTGCTTCGACTACAGGTAACTTATATGATGAGACTCTAACTCTGTCTTAGTCCCACTGACTTCACATCCTACCCTCCTTTCATAATGTATTGCTTTTGTTAAAACCAAAGTTGTTTAGCTATTTCTGTAAAAAATATATATATGTTGTAGTCCATACACTGAAATTAAATATTCATCTTTTTCTTCAGTAGTCAGATAGAATTAAGAGTTAACACTGTGTATTCTTTTTCTTCCTTTCTGTTTGCAGGAGTCAATCAGTGACTTTTACTGGTACTACTCAGGCAAAGACATCATTGATGAGCCTGGTAAGAGGAACTTCTCCAAAGCAATGACTGTGGCCAAGCAGGTCTTCAACAGCTTGACCGAGTACATCCAGGTAAGAAAGCACCTCAGAGATCACCACTTGTCACAATAAAAGAAGCACCCACTGTCAATGACATTAAGCCAACAATAAAGCTTTTAAACCGCTGTGGCTTATGTTTAAGACACCCTCCCCTTTGTACATAACTACTACTACATAAAGAAATTATGTTTCAGAACACTTACTTTGAAGAAGACTAATTTATCTCCTAAAAAGATGAAAGCTGGCCAGCACGTTGATGCAGTAGTTAGCACTCTAGTCTCACAGCAAGATGGTTCGGGATTTGTACCCTGGGCCTACAGCCTTTCTGTAAGAAGTTAGCATGTTCTCTCTGTGTCTGCAGGAGCTCCTCCTGGGTGCTCCAGCTTCCTCACTCAAAGACATAAGACATGTATATTAGGTTAATTGGTGACTCTAAAATGTGCCCACATGTATCTAAGCATGAATGGTTGTTCATCTCTATATGTGATGAACTGGTGACCTGTCCAGGGTATACCCTGCCCTTGCCCAATGTCAGCTGGTATTGGCTCTAGTCGCCCTGTGACCCTATAAGGACAGAAGGTACAAGTATGGTATGGCCATTATTGTAATTTTCCACCTGTCTCTGTCTCTGTCAGGGTCCCTGCACTGGTAACCAGCAGTCTCTGGCCCACAGCAGGTTGTGGGACGCTGTTGTGGGCTTCCTTCACGTCTTTGCTCATATGATGATGAAACTTGCTCAGGTAAGAGAGACCATAATGATTACATTTATTTTTAACCTTCTCTATCTATACTGAATATTTATTTCTGTATGTATTTATTATTTCGTTTTAGGGATAATTTCTATGGAGAAAGTTAAGAGTTTGAATAATAAAATAATTTCTCAGTATTTTTTCCAGTTGACCAAGAGATGAATCAAAGTCATTTTATTTAAAAAAGAAATCAAATTTGGTATATATAAATTCTATTGTCCACTTTGAGTATACTAATTTTGTGAACTGTCTCTCTCATGGTTCCTGCAGAGTAAAGTATGTATTTATTTGATTATTCTTAACTGTTCTTAAATCTTAACCAGCTTTTCCCCTCTTTTCTTGGTCATATTGTTTCTGCCTCTTTACTGAGCCATGTTGAAGAGACCTTTCTTAAATATACTGTAAAATATGATATTGTATCATCATACAATATAAAGTAGAAATACACTTTGACATGTCTTGTCATGTCATGTTATAGTTAGGCTCATACCTAAATAAAACTCGAACATTGTTTATGAACCATCTTATTTTAAAATTAACATTTAGATTCATTAATAATTAATCAATAAAGTTCTATAATTTATTATTGGTAGAGACATATAGAAACCCTAATCATACAATAATCTAATTTCGAAGTACCATTGTTCCCATACATTTATTTATTACAGATTTATAATTGATTTGAAAGAATCTTTTTTGACTTCTCAGAGTTCAGCTTTCCAGATAATATTCAGCAGCGAGTTCTGAAAAAGTTTCTGGCTTTCTGAAACCTGCAGTGGTTACTACTACCTGGTTACTACATTAGCATAGAAAGCTAATGGTATCAATTTACCTGCTGAATTAGTTTGACCCAAGAAAAACAGATAATTTCCCCGGATTTAGATTGTCAACATAAACTCATGTAAAGATGGCAGAAATAATGTGAGGAAAAACAGTTACTCTTCCTTTGTTTCCTTGATTTTATGATTCTGTATAATCCACCTTGGCTAATTGCAGTATCTATTCATTTCATACTGACCTGTGCTTAGGGATTGATTGTGCGTTAGACAAGTGTGTGTTTGCTTTGAATAATCTGCATATGCTTTGACCTAACATGGAGCTGCAGTGTTTCCTACATTAACTGTGTGTGATGGTGTTGATTGCTACTGATGCTGCTGTTTAAAATGCATTTTTGTATTTTTATATCATAAATATCTTCTGATCTGTTATTAGGGTTTTTTTTAAACAAAGCAAGACTTTTATCTTAACTTGTGCTCTGTAAATATAAAATTTTTTATACTGGATGATAAAACATTTGTGCTAATTTAGCAACTCTGAAATTCAAAAATCCTAAAAAATTGTTTGGTCAGATGATCATAATCAGAGGCAGGAGCTGTATCTTCGATTATCAAAGTATTCTGTGCCTAAAATAAAAACAAACAAACAAAAAAACAAATACAAAAATGAAGTAAAAATGTTGATGAATAACATTTTTATTTTCATGTGTAACCCTGTTAGATGCACCCCGATCCTGGACAACGAAATGGCGTAAGAATCTGTGTCTCTCTGCGAATGCCATCTCACGTTCTAGCCCTTAATGCTTTTTTTAGAGGTCCCATGCTTCACCATATTTTTTAATACGCAGCTTAACAACACACATCATTTCCTTCTATGTCTATTCCATCTGCAGCAATTCATGCTTTTCCTTTGCGTTTACCAGTTTAACTGCTTTTTTTTTCTTTTTGGGGTTTTCTAAAAAGCCAGCAATTCAGTTGTGCATTGTCCTTACAGGGAAGGTGTATAGCAGGGACAGACATGGGCCATTCAGAGCATTTGACTAAATGCTGATAAGGAAAAGATGAGTCAAGTATTAAATTTCAACATTTCTAATGTTCTTATTCCTTTATTAAAAAGAACATTTTCTTTACACAGAAATAGGAACTTTTTGACATTTATTTCACACCAGATATATTCAAAGTCTGCTGTGAACATGTATCTGAAAATTTAATATAGTTGAACTCCAAGACCTTGAACTGCTCTTGTCTTAGATTATGAAGAGCCTTTCATGCAAAAGATTATTGATGGATTTATTACCCCAAAAGCATCCAAATGCCTTGCTTTGCTTGTGTTCATTCAGCTGTTTTTGTTGTTTTGTACATAATATGTTGTTTCTGTTGTAGAGGTATTAGAAGGTATTTCTGTGTTTTCACTGGTGGTTGATGCTTGCCTGTCCTGACACCCTTTCCTCTCGATCTCCACCAGCCTGACAACTGATTTAGAAATATTTGTGACTTGTTATCTGCTGGTGCAGGTCTTCAGGAGTGCTAAGATCAGCGTCTCCAAATATGTTTATGTCTTCCTTGTTCCAATGCTGCAGCCACTTCTTCAGATAAAGGGCAAAGGCGGTGCTCCTCTTATACATGTCTCCCAGTGTCTGTTGTGCTTTCCATCACATTCAGTGTAATTCTGATGTTAAAAAAGCATATTCTTTATCTAAAAATGCAAACCCAGGATCATTTTTGGAGTAGAGCACACTTTGAGGTAGCGTCTCCCATGTTTTATCTCAGAAAGAAGCACATATCCTCTCAAATTAAACTGTAATATATTAAAATTTAAATTTTCACTCAGCATACATCTTAAGAATGTTGTTTTGTCCACTGTTTGTTTGTGTTTTGCTGTGTTTGACCTTGTTGCAGGACTCCAGTCAAATTGGACTGTTGAAGGAACTGTTGGATTTGCAGAAAGACATGGTAGTGATGCTTCTGTCTCTGCTTGAAGGTATGATGTCCACTCCAGTCTAGTGATGGCCTGCTCTTTCTGTCACATACTTTCTATAGTTTCCTCACCGCCATTACCTTGTACCTCTCTAGGCAATGTGGTAAATGGTACCATTGCCAGGCAGATGGTTGACATGCTGGTGGAGTCCTCCAGCAATGTGGAGATGATTCTCAAGTTCTTTGACATGTTCCTCAAACTCAAGGACATAGTGGCATCCGATGCTTTCCGAGACTATGTGACTGACCCCCGGGGGCTTATATCCAAGAAGGATTTCTCCAAAGCCATGGACAGCCAGAAGCAATACTCTCCCTCAGAAATCCAATTCCTCCTCTCCTGCTCGGAGGCTGATGAGAATGAGATGATTAACTTTGAGGAGTTTGCTGATCGTTTCCAGGAGCCAGCCAAAGACATTGGTTTTAATATTGCTGTCCTGCTCACTAACCTGTCAGAGCACGTACCTCATGATACGCGCCTACAGAACTTCCTGGAGCAGGCTGAGAGCGTGCTCAACTATTTCCGTCCTTTCCTTGGCCGCATTGAGATAATGGGAGCGAGCCGGAAGATTGAGCGTATTTACTTTGAAATCAGTGAAGAGAACCGGAACCAGTGGGAAATGCCACAAGTCAGAGAGTCCAAACGGCAGTTCATCTTTGACGTGGTCAATGAAGGCGGGGAGAGTGAGAAGATGGAGTTGTTTGTGAACTTCTGTGAGGACACCATCTTTGAGATGAACATTGCTGCATCTATCTCTGAGCCTGAGGGAGATGGTCCAGAAGAGGAAGATGATGAGGAAGAGGAGGAGGGAGGTGGAGATGCAGGAGAGTCTGCAGAAGGGGATGAAGGCAATGGCGAAGGGGAAGCTCCAGAGTCAAGCTCAGCCTTTGCAGACTTCCTGAAGAGTGTGGTTAACTTCTTCAACATGTTCACTTTCCGTAACCTGCGGCGTCGATACCGCAAACTAAGAAAAATGACAGTGAAGGAGATGGTGGTCGGCCTGGCTACATTTATATACACTGTCCTGATGGGTATCTTGATGTTTGTCTATAGTATATGTAAGGGCTTCTTCACATTCATATGGAAGGTGCTTTTCGGTGGAGGCTTAGTGGAGGGCGCCAAGAAGATGACTGTGACAGAGATCCTAGCGAGTATGCCAGATCCAACACAGGATGAAGTTCACGGGGACCTGCCACCTGAACCAGGAGCTCGAGAGGTCCAAGATGCAGATGGAGCAGCTGAACACTTAGATACTGTTGGAGGAGAAGAGGAAGAGGAGGATGGTGAAGAAGGGGAAGGTGGACGGCTGCCTGGTTTCAATACTCCTGGGGGACTTGGAGACTTTGGAGAGACGACACCTGAAGAGCCTCCCACTCCAGAGGGCACACCACTGCTGAAGAGAAAATTGGTGAGGTTTTCTCTATACATAGTGGTTTACTGTTGTGTGATGTGTATGCTTTCCATTAATACGTTATTTAACTGCAAACTGTTATTGACACAGTTGGCTGCTGCAGCGGGAGGACAAGGTGAGGAGGAAATCGTTGAACCTGAAGAAGAAGCTCCTCATGAGACTGAGAAAGCAGAGTAAGTTGTCTGCCTATCAGGGATCAACATCATAACTGAGCAGCTTCTGTTAAAGATAATGTGTACCAGTCTAATGTGTCCCAGTCCATTAACATCTCAGGGACAAACTAAAGCTAAGTTAATTTGAATCAAACTAACAAAAATTTACAAAAATCAGAAGTTTCTTTCATTTGTCTTTTCCAGCACTGAGAATGGAGAGAAAGCAGAGAAAGCAGAGAAACCAGAACCTGAACCTGAGATGCAGGAGGAAGAGCCTGAGGAGATAAAGGAGAAGATGGTGAAGACCAAAGCAAAGAAGGACAAGAAACCTGCCGAGGAGGGCTTTGAGTTGTGGAATGAGCTGGAGGTTCAGAGGATTAAATTCATGGTGAGCAGCTCTCTGATGCAGTGCATGTTTTTGAATCTATGCTGTTAGCAGCACAGGGCCTCAGTTTGACAGGTGCTGTGACATACTTGTATTGAAGGGAATGAAATCACTGGAAATGGAGTCTGATCTGTTCAGCCAGTTAGTTGGAGGTTGTTAGCTACTTGACTGACCTGTAGAGGATATTTGGCAGCTACATGACACCTAACTCATCAGCATTTATTGCTTAGCTAATAAAGTTCAGAGGAATCAGGTAGTAAAATGTGTCTCTTGTGCTTTGCTCGGGTGATATTCAAAATGACTGACTTCTGTATTTCCCACCTATTAGAACTACCTTTCTCGTAATTTCTACAACCTTCGATTCTTGGCCCTGTTCATCGCCTTTGCTCTCAATTTCATCCTACTCTTCTACAAGGTTTGTGCACTAACTGCAGGTAAAACATACACACAGTATCATCTCTGAGTAACCCTGCAAAATCATTTCACCTGTAGGAAATGCCACTACACCATTATAGATGTTATTGTCAATAACTCTGATTTCACGAGTCAGACTTGCATAATATTTTTCAAAAATTATACACATCACTCCAATGTTTTTTTTTTTTTTTTTTTAAATCTATTTTATTCTATTTTTTAGTTTTGAAAATTATTATGTGTCTGACGTTTCCAGGTGTCTGACAGTCCTCCAGGCGAGGAGTTTGAGGGTTCTGGTCTGTTTGAGGGCTCTGGCTTATTTGAAGGCTCTGGTGCTGAGGAGGATGGGTCTGGATTAGATGAAGGAGGAGAAGATGATGATGAAGAGGGTCCCATGTACTACTTCTTAGAGGAGAGCACGGGTTACATGGAACCAGCCATGGCTTTCCTTGGCATTGTCCATACCATCATCTCCTTCCTTTGCATCATTGGCTACAACTGCCTCAAGGTATATGTGGTGGTAACTGTGCCACAAAAATTCACCTGTTTGTGTTTGTTTGTTTGCATGGAGGGTTCCTGCAATTTGTATTCTGACACCAACTTTACCTGTTCTCCTGTACTTCCAGGTCCCTCTGGTTATCTTCAAGAGAGAGAAGGAGCTGGCCAGAAAGCTGGAGTTTGATGGACTCTATGTCACTGAGCAGCCAGAGGATGATGACATCAAGGGCCAATGGGACAGACTGGTGCTCAACACGCCGTAAGACCCTGTTACATTAATAGATACCCAGATGAATATATAGCAGACTATTGAAAAGGCCTGAAATTTTAGCCCAACCCACTGCTTCATTCCACCCTGTTCAAATTTTCACCATTTTAATATTGACATAAATTAAACATTTAATGTTAGACCTGAACCTGAACCAATCATATGACAGTAAGCTTGGATGAGGCTTGGGTCAGCCTGTAGACCTAATATACAGCATTTCAGTGAATTTGTTATCGTATTTCTCTTTACACAGCACTTTTCCCAACAATTACTGGGACAAGTTTGTGAAAAGAAAGGTGAGTTATACAGACAACTTTGGTTCAAAATGTCAGCCATGGTTTTTGCAGGGATATGTCTTGCAGTAAAGTGAAATATGTGTGTTATATCCAGGTGCTGGATAAATATGGTGACATCTATGGCAGAGAGAGGATTGCAGAGCTGCTCGGTATGGACTTGGCTTCTCTAGATGTCAGCGCCATGACGCATGAAAAGAAGCCTGAACCAGATACCTCAATGTTCAGCTGGTATGTGGTGTTAATTATTTACATTAACAATTTAATTAAGAGGTTTACTTTACAAAATACTGCAGAACAAACTTGTCCTTCTCGCTGTAGGATAACATCCATCGACGTCAAGTACCAGCTCTGGAAGTTTGGTGTTGTATTCACTGATAATGTGAGTTAAGGAAGCAGTTTGAGATATAATGATGACGATAAGACAATCTGTTTTGTAGGAGAGTATGATGTTACTGACAGCCCTGTTTCCTCTTTTAGACTTTCCTCTACTTGGTTTGGTACATGTTTATGTCTCTGCTTGGACATTACAACAACTTCTTCTTCGCTGCTCATCTTCTGGACATTGCCATGGGTGTCAAAACCCTGCGCACCATCCTGTCCTCAGTTACTCACAACGGCAAACAGGTCTGCACATTTCCACTAGAATGATGCAGCACAAGACTGCATCATTCTGCAAACCTGCTGCCTGACCTTTATACCAATGACCCATCTGTCTGTTCCTTGCAGCTGGTGATGACAGTGGGCTTGCTGGCTGTAGTGGTGTACCTTTACACTGTGGTGGCCTTCAACTTCTTCCGCAAGTTCTACAACAAGAGTGAGGATGAAGATGAACCAGACATGAAGTGTGATGACATGATGACTGTGAGTAGAGGGCAAATACATGTTTATTGTTATGGGACAGTTACAGGGGACTTTGGAGAGGTCATCTTTGGGTTGATTAACCTGATATGTGTTAAACAAACTTTTCTAATCTCACCTCTGTGCTCTCTCCTTCCTGCAGTGTTACCTGTTCCACATGTACGTCGGCGTGCGTGCTGGTGGTGGTATAGGAGATGAAATTGAGGATCCAGCTGGGGATGAATATGAGCTCTACCGAGTCGTCTTTGACATTACCTTCTTCTTCTTTGTCATTGTCATCCTGCTGGCTATCATCCAGGGTATGAACACTCCTGTCCTGAGTGGTTATTTTCTTAAAGAAGTGCCTAGTGTTGTCTGTGGATAATTAGACACTACCCTGCATCAAACCATTACAATTCACTTACAAGTGGTCATTTTTCTGTTGGCGCTCTTATGTCAGATGTTAATATGTGGCTCAAATATGTTTTTTAATTTATTTGCTATATCAATACAAACAACGCCATAATGACCAGGAAAAAGTATTCCACTTGATTCCACTCCATCACTTGAGTCAAAGTATTATCCTCCTAGTCACATATTACTCCAATGCAAATTAAAATTGTTCAGCCAAATTTTTACTTGAGTTAGATTACTGGAGTACGTGCTTTAAAAAACACATAACTATGGAAAAGTACATTTTTGTGACCACATCGTTGTTACACATTTTAAGAACCCAAAGACTCTGAAACAAGCACTGACTGAATGAGAATGACTAGAAGATACAGAACCACATCATAAAAATGGCAGCTACTATAATCTAAAATTAAAATACTTTTCATACCTTGGCATGATTTCTCAAGTTGGATTGTGAATATTTGTCCACAGTTTGGTCATGGAGAAAGGAAAGGGATCTTTCTATATTGGACTTCAGAGCAGGCCCTGGGCTGATAAAGAATCTTCTACCCCTTTATATAAATTATCCATGGACCATAGTACTTCATGTCGTGGATTCAAAAGTAAAAAAACTTTTAAATCTACTGAAGTAAAAGTCTCACGTTCCCAAAAATAATAACACTCAAGTACAGATTAATATATATATATACAGTATATGAGTGTATGTACTTCGTTACTGTCCACCCCTGATGAAAAAAAACTATATATTGAAAATGAGATGATAGGCATGCCTCTTGAATAAGCAGGATCAGTTTAAGCTTTGAGGAAAAAAGGGAAAAACACTCTAAAGGTCATAAACGAAAAAGCTTTCAGTTTTAAATTTTAGACCAGCTGGGAAAACCTGTCAAAGAATTGACCTTTACCTCCCTCAACAAACAATAAACTCTGTTGTGAATCGCTCTGAACTTCAGTCTAGAAAGAAATAATGCTGTTCCCGTCTGTCAGGTTTGATCATTGATGCCTTTGGAGAGCTGAGAGACCAGCAGGAGCAGGTCAGAGAGGACATGGAGGTAAGATAATGAGTTTCAGAGAGATTGAACTGGGCACTTTATGTAATCCACCTTCAGCGGCTCCAAGACGAGACACATTTAACCTGAACTGTCCTTTCTTTCTTTAGACAAAGTGCTTCATCTGTGGAATAGGAAGTGACTACTTTGATACAACGCCGCATGGCTTCGAGACACACACTTTAGAAGAGCATAACTTAGCCAATTACATGTGAGTCACATTTACATTCCTCTAAATACAGTACTTCATACTTACTGTTGATAAATCATTCAGTATGCCTCACTTCTCTCGTCTCAGATATTTATACCGTTAAGCTTTAATTGGATTATTTTTCCTCACTTGTCCTTGTGAATTTGTCTTCTGAGAAGCATAATGGGAATTCTTAGCCTGAATTTCACCAAACAAGCTTCCCTATTAACATGTTGCTATATTTTTCAGTATTTTCCCTCTAATCTTCTTTTCTCCTTCAGGTTCTTCCTGATGTATCTCATCAATAAAGATGAAACAGAACACACAGGACAGGTCAGTAAATACATTGATCACAACCAGCTACTGGTTTTAATATTGTGGTTCTTGAACCACCCTGTCTTGTGTTGTGTCATTTTCTCCTTTGTCTCTTAGGAGTCATACGTGTGGAAGATGTACCAGGAGCGATGCTGGGACTTCTTCCCCGCTGGAGACTGCTTCAGGAAGCAGTATGAGGATCAGCTTGGATAACATCCTGTGTTTTGAACGAGAAAAAGAGGAGAGGGGAGGGGAGGGAAATTCAGACTGAGGAAAGATTAGAGACATCGAACACGTCTACGTCTTAGTTTTGTACCTTATCTGCACATTTCTCTCCTCTGTTGAAGCTATGCACACTTTGACTGCACTATTGTACCACCTGCAGAATGTTGATGGATTAGATTTGTGAAGAGCAGAATAATAATATCAGTCATAAAAAGACACAAGAAGCCAGGGGCCTTTTTATTCCGCTATGAATACACTACATGGCCTTTTTTTGTGTAAAATATACACAACAGGCTGTTTCAGTCGCTACTGCTGTAAACATTACAGTGCCTATACCAATGCCACTGCTTTAGCATTCAAATAGTTTAGATTTTTAGCTTTAACACTTTGAGTGTATATGTTTTATTTATATTGTTTGTAAGATTGATGATTTTTTTTGTATGTGGCTGCTGCCATCTAGTATTTCATTTCCAATTTCTGGTGTTTCAGTGACTGAACATTTTGAAAGAAATGATTCAGCAGCTCACAGTCGTATCTCTTAAACCTTTGAGGGAGCTGCGAACATTTTAGACTTACAAACTTGACTTCAAACAAGTGATCATATAAGGAAACTCCTGCTGGACTGACTTGTCAAGAAAATAAACAGATTACCATCTGTGTACGTGACATACACCAGTGTGAATCAGCTGTAGACACAAACCCAGTTTGCACTCTGAAGTCTTACAATGGGTCCCTCGATGTATGTGGTCCTTTATCTCCACTGGTGTCTCTGTGCCATATAAGGTAGTGATGATGTACACACGAACACAATATAGGAGGATGCCAAGGTTATTTATTTATTGTTGTATATGCAGATCAGATCTTCTGAAGACGACCGTTTTAGCCCGTCTGTATTTCTGGCCAACGTCTGTTTTATGACACTTTATGCACAAATAAGTTTTTTCAGTGCATTAAGATAAGTAATGAATGTATTTAATGTATACATTTAGGCCAGAGTGTCATCTGTATAACTGAGTAATGACAAGGCTGCTTAGAGGCCTTTTGATGAAAAGACATATTTTACATAAATCATAGATACATATATTTATTTTTCTTTAGGGCTTTAAAGAATTTCAACGATTCATGCTACTTTTGTCTGACATGAACATGTCATGCATCCTGTTGGTGAAATCCACAACGCTGAAGAGAATTGGTCTCACACTGAAGTAAACACCCAGTTTGCAGTCAGAGGAGAAAATGAGCTTTTGTTTTTGCTAGTTAGGTTTTTATGATAGATATTTTTAGGAATCCAGCATATCAGTTATTTTTCTCAATCAAAAAGTCACGTGTGATGCGTTGATCTCAGACAGTTCTCTATCACTATGCCTCTGAACACATACCGACTCACAAACTCTCCATCCTGTGTTCAATGTCATGCCTCACTTTGTCAGAGATAGAGCAGTGTTTTGTTTGCTAATGGTATGGAGCTGAATGGAGATCAGTACTTTCCACCGGGTGTCCTCTGACTGAACCCTGTGTTTCAATACAGAATAAACAAATTATTTTAAGGAGAACTGGAACACTTGTCCTCTTTTAGATGCAATCTGCTTAATGTGTGTGTGTATGTGTGTGTGTGCTGCTGCTGTTCTACCTACATGTGGACTTTGTGTGAGGATATTGGTGCTGAAGTCTGACTTACAGACCAGTGCCAGATGTCTTTCAGTGTTTTTTATTAAAAAAAAAAACAAAAAAAAACCTACTAGTCTATTTATTCTTTAGTCATGGAGCTCATGGTGGATATACGATAATCTAACAGGCTCTTGTTGGGACTTAGTTTTCAGGTCAGGAATAGGCTCAGGCTTCGGGTCAGGGAAGACCTTACGGATCCTCACAAGTATAGATGTGCAAACGTTTAAGCATACTATAAGGAACTGTAAATGTTGTAAATGTTGCATCCAAACAATATAGATGTCAACATTGACTCTAACCTTCTATGAATGTGTGAGAGATACTTGTCAACTTTTGTGTATTCAGGATCAGTCATTTATAACAGTGTGTGCATTACAGATACTTGAAGAAAATAGTATCAGATAAAAAAGCGCTTTACGTGATAATCTATCTCCCCATAGTTTCCTCTTAATACAGGAAAACTTACTTTGTCATAAAATTCCTGTAATAAAATGGTCATTTTAACACCATTAATTGATTATTGGGCTCTTACAGCCTCCATACATTAGAGGAGCTGCACTGACCCTGACTCTCACTGTCTGTGCTCTGTTTACATAATAGTTTAAATGTTACCTCTCAGGTAGCTATGTCCTTTCATATCTGGTTTGATAACAAAAATATCTTTTCTGGAAACACCCATGACAGTTTTTTTCCCTGAAAGATTGTGTCTATGTGCGTTTATATGTGCATATAAGACCATTGTTACTTTTTAAAGCATTTGTTAAAAAGACCTGCTGCCTCAATGGAGAGGACTATATATGTAGAATTGTGGCTAGTGGCCTGAGATATAGATAAGGGTTGCTTGTCTTTCTGTTTGCCTTTGGTAGACAGGCTTGTCTGAAAATTTTATGAATCAGCCACACACCCTCATGCCTTCTGTAGGGCTATAAAGCTTATATAAATACCGCTAAGTAGTATTGATTCAGAGATCATGGCTCCTACACAGGTTTCAACTTTGGTCAAAACTAAAGTTCGTTCTCTTTTCCACCAATTCAAAAGGTCAAGAAATGTTGTAATTCAGTTGTAATTTTCATGTTGTATTATATGTAATGTTTTGTGTGCTGTTAAAGATTTTTTAAACTATAATGATGCTGTAGAAATACGGTAGTATTGGACTAGATACATTTACATTTACACAAGTACAAATTTGAGGTAATTCTGTTCCATTAAGGTTTAACAGATTTAGTAACTTTACTTGAGTTTACTTTAGTTACTTTACAGATTGCGATCACACTTACGAAATATGAGCTCTCAACATCAGACGTTCAGCTCTATATTTCCCTCCATGATCCATGCATCAGTAGTAATGATCCAGTGATGTAATAGCAAAACACTCACTGGTGCCATTTTTTCAAAATTAAAATATAATGCAAAACTGCCACTTTACTCAAGTAACATTTTCACTGTAGGATTTTAGAGAACTTGAACACTTCCTCCTCCACTGTGTAGAAGTCATTTTCCAGGTATGTTGGTTTTTCGAAACACCACATACTCACTTAAACAAACACTAACTGTCTTTTGTTGTAATATTCCACTTCTCTGCTGGGTCAAAGGTTAATGTGCATTTTGTGCCTCCAAAGTAAACATGGTGATGCAGGCCTGGTTTTGATACCCTGCTCTGCCCCTCCCTCATCACTTGTATAAAACCAGACTTCCAGCAGAGATTAGTTTCTGACAAAACCCTCCTGTCTCCACCCGCCTGTCCACCTCACTGACTGCTGCCATGGCTTTTGTTGCACCTCCTGGCTATCAGCCAATCTATGGTCCTGTGAGTATCTGCAGTGCTGCTGCTGGATTGTTGAGGAATGACTGTCCGTGTGTTATGTATCGCACTGATACAAGTGGATTAGGATTTAGGACTGTATTATGGGCTCATTGGTTGATTGAAATCTGGTTGATTATGTCACTGTAGCTATTAATTAATTTAATTACCATTATGAGATTGAGTGAATTTATTTGTTGAAAATTGCAAAATATTTTTGCAACAAACTTAATGTGATGTCAGGGCAGTATATTACTGTATGTATCAGTATGAAAGAAAGGTTCTAAAAGTTTTCTGTTAATGTTATACAATGACATACAATGACACAGTGAGGGAAAACAGGCTCAGATCCTTTACTTAAGTTAAAAATAATCCATTACAAAATATGGTATTTAAAGTCACTGAGTACATAAAAATAATCAGCTAAGCCTGTTTAGAGTAGACTGTGAAAGGACAAATACTTATTAAAGCTGTCCCCTGTGACTGTAACATATTTGTTAACACTGATGCCTTTATGCCTTAGGTGGAGCTTTTAATTTAATTTTAATTAGTTCATATTCAACTAGTCTAGTCTAGTGGTTAAAGTTCTGCTAAACAAATATAATTCAGTTTAAGAAGTTTCTTTTATATTTGTTTTATTGTTAAATATTGTACCTGAAACAGTTATTTAAATAAAATCATCTGAGAAGTTGGTTTAAAATCATTTGAAACATGACAAGGCAATTAGACCCTTTTTGTTTGTCTGTAGTAAAGTATAAAGTATAAAATGACATAACATACTCAAGTTCAACTCCATCTTGAACCACCTGTGGTGAATGGCTGTTTACTGAATCATGTGACTGGTGCTTGAAGTTGTGTCTTGTGTGCCTGTTTCGTTTCAACAGTGTGGTTAAGTTTGTTTTTGTTGTTTTTCACTGTACAGCGAATTCCCTACCTGGGGCCCATCTATGGAGGACTGATGGAGGGGACATCCATCTACCTGCAGGGGTCCATTCCTGAGGACATTACCAGGTGACTTTAGAGAACATAAATATGTAACATTGTGTTAATTGTTGTATGTATTCTTAGTATAACATTCATTCTTGAGCTTGGAAAAAAAATCTGGTGACTTAATGTCATTGTATGAGTTAAATACTTTGTGATCAGTCCATGCTGTATTAGACATTTCCAACAAGGTAACAGTGCTATATCCACTGTCACAGTTTCTTCATTCTTAATCAACACTGAGGGAACAGTTTGTGTAATCTGAGTTTGGGTGGAGCAGGTTTCTTTGCAGTGTTGGATATCAAACACTCATTGTAACGTTCACAGCTCCACTGTTATTATTTGTCCCTCCCCTTTTCAAAATAGTAATATCTAACTTTTTCAATCTACCTTGCATACCATTATCAGAGTAAGTAAACACAGCACATACCTGACTGTGTCATGACACCTGTAGCTCCTTTGTGGGGAGAGATCCTCTGGTTTTTCTGCACCCAGCTCCACCTGCAGTGTTTGCATTTCCTCTGTTTTCCAACACTATGCTAACTTTACAGTCACTCCAGGACATAATATCTCTGGTTCTCCTGTTGCTCTTGGCAGATTCTTTGTCAACCTGCTTTGTGGAGAGTCTGAGTCCAGTGATATCGCCCTCCACTTCAACCCGCGATTTGATGGCTGGGACAAAGTAGTTTTCAACACTTGTCAGAATGGATCCTGGGAGTCAGAGGAGAAGATTCGTAGTATGCCTTTCTCCAAGGGCCAGTCTTTTGAAATGGTCATTATGGTCACGTCACAAGGCTACCAGGTTAGACCAACCAGAAGGGAGTTTGTAGAGGTTTACACTGTCACACACAACAGTAACACTTTAACCCCACAAATATAGCATTCACAAACATTTTACTAACATTTAATACATGGTTTATCAAAATAATTATAAATTCTCCTATTTATACTACAATATATTTTAAATGTGTTTTACCATATTGTTATTTATCATTTGTTTGAACACCAGCCTTCACTTACTGGTGCTAACGGGAGTTACAGTTAATAACAAATGCTTTAATCAACTAAATAAATAAATACATATATAATATAAATATAAATATATAAATGCATATACATATGCATATACAGTCATTACTGCACCATAATGATGTATCCAATGTGTATGATGTAACACTGTCTGAATGTTTCTGTTGCAGATCAAAGTCAATGGGAATGACTTCTACACCTTCCCACACCGTATGCCTGTGGAGAGAGTTTGTGCGATGCAGATTGCAGGAGATGTTTCCATTCAGACAATTAACGTCATCGGGGTGAGATCTCAAGTCCCCTGGGCTTTGCTGGGGCAAAGAAATTTTGAGAAAATTAAGCAGAATTTTAAATAATAAATCATGAACTGCTGATTGCTAATGTTTTCTGCTCCTGTGTCAGGGCACTCGATGTGGAATGAATCCAGGAGGAATGGGAGTGAGTAAAACAGTGACTGTTATATTACATGAAGCAAACGCTTGCTCTTGCTTTGCTTTGCTGTGTTGCTTTTTAATTAGATACACTTCTGGAAGAGCTGAAACCTCCATGCACTGAAAAAAAAAAAGACAACTTTAGTGAGAGGTTTTTAATTTGCCTCAATACAAACATATCATATGTACATACATACATAAACTACTAACTTAGTTTTACACTTTGTCTTTTAGGGAGGAATGGGAGGAGGAATGGGAGTAAGTGTCTGGTCACTTATAAAGTGTAAAATATGAATTTAACACAGCATTGTAGAGTATTTAATACATTTACTGCTCAACAGGGAGGATATCCAGGAGGTGGCATGGGGGTATGTTTTCACTGTTGGAAAAGTATATTTGAGCTTATACACATTGACATATTCAACAGATTTTCACTAACCTATGCTTTTTCTTATTGATATCCAGGGAGGATACCCAGGAGGCATGGGTGGAGGAATGGGTGGAGGCATGGGAGTAAGTATATGTCACTTATGTTCATGGCAGGATGGCGTGAGTGAATAGTATTCAACATGTTCTCCACCTTTCAACAGGGAGGATACCCAGGATGCAGCATGGGGGTGAATAAATACTTTATTTAATTATCTTCATCAGTGCTGATGTTAATCAATTAATATGATGTCTATCATAAACATGTAAAAATGCAGTAAATCACAATAAATAACCAAACAAAATCATGTTTTATGCAGGGTGGTTATCCAGGAGGCATGGGAGGTGGTATGGGGGTATGAATCATATCATTGTATAACATATTCCTTCTGTGTCATTTTATTGTTTTATATTAAACCAAGCCAGACTAATTTAGCACGTGTACATTAAACAACAGGCTGTCTTTAGTGAACTGTGTAAAAGGTGCTTTATTTTTTCTCCGTTCAGGGAGGATACCAAGGATCACACCTGCCGGTAAGAATGATATAGTTGACATGTCCTCTATTTATTTTATATATTTTCTTACATTTGGTACTTCTACTAAGTTCATGTATCTGTTAATTTGATTGCAGGGTATGGGTGGGCAGCCAGTCTACAACCCTGTAAGTAAGATTTGTTTCAGATTAATGTGCATTACACTCACATGTCCATGAGAGGCTTGTTTTTGGTGTTTTGAAGTGAGGCACCAACACAATTTGTCATGACACTTCAGCTTCAATAGTGTGCTTTGAGCATAAAATCATTAGTCCAATTGTCTGCTTCAATTGTGTCTTGTCTATTTTTTTTTAAATCATTTTTATTTATTTATTGATGTTAGCTTGACCTGACTTGATTGTGTGTTTACTGTCATCCAATGGTTACAATAAGAAACTGCTAACTGACTGGTACAAAAGTCTCTATAGCTTAATTCCTCCTTCATGACAAACTGTATGGGGGTGAAAGTCTTTATAACTTGCCTATTTAAAATTTTATTTATTCAGACTTAAAATTATGTTTAATTTGGAGTGTTACCACTCTGAGTGACAGGTGAGTCTATGTTTGCCACAAACCAACATGCGCAGATGTCTGTGATCCGAATCTGCCCCACCTCTTTGCCCATTTTGGATTAGCCAAATGGTGGGTGGAGTCAGGTTCTGCCATGATGGTCATGGCTGAGCAGCTCACTCTGAGCTTCAAAACCACTTTTCAGAAACGTATGGGTTTTGTCACAGATGCTACATCTATCTTTATTTACAGTCTATGGTTAATATTTGTATTTAGAGATATTCGCTGCCCCATTGTGGTCATAATAAGTAACAATATAGTTACACTACTCATTACCATAGCAGCACCACCAGAAAAAGGTATTTTCAAAATACATCTCATGATTATTTTTTTATGTCAATATAGAAATTGATATTGAAATGATAATATAAACGTGAAGATGCTGATGCTTGCAGTGCCATTAATTAACTCTACATTCTCCAGACTGCATGTGTATCAGCAGAACCATTAACACACAGCTGAGCTACAGCTATGACAAAGTGCAGTTTTTAAACTGTTGAAAGTTGAGTGAAACAGAGAAAAGCTGAGTTTGCATCTGAGTTTGTGTCTGCAATGGGCAATGACTGAAGACTTTTGATAACAACACAATTATCACCCTGAGGTTAAAGCCAGTGAGATTTAACACTATTGGAGTTGTCTGCCCAGTATAGAGTTGTTATATTATTGTTATGTTACCTGTCTTATTTTTTGCTTGTTTACTTTGTGTTTTCAGCCTGTGCCTTACTCCAACATGATCCCAGGAGGGATGTTCCCAAAGAGGACCATCATCATCAGAGGCATGGTGCCCTATGGATCAAACAGGTGTGTGTTTGGGAACGTGCACACAGTTTATAGTGTGTAGTGTAGTCAACAGAAACTAATTCTACTCCCGGGTCTGTATGTTACAGGATTAGCATCGACTTTCTGGTGAGCAGGTCCCGGGACGTTGCTTTCCACATGAACCCCAGGGTAAGGGAGGGGATTGTGGTGAGAAACAGCATGATTGGAGGTAACTGGGGCATGGAAGACAGAGAGCTCAGCTTGAACCCTTTCATGGAGGGACAGTACTTTGATGTAAGTGTTGATTCTGTGAATATTTGCCCTCATAATTAATTTCTATATGATTTAATTGTATTTTACATTACTTTGATAGACTGTGGCTCAGCAATGTCTTGGTTTTTCTGTCTGTGTGCCTCAGATGTCAATTCGCTGTGGGAATCAGAGGTTTAAGGTCTTTGTGAATGGACAGCACTTGTTTGACTTCTTCCACCGTCTACAGTCATTCAATGAGATTGACATGCTGGAGATCGATGGTGACGTCCAGATCTCCTACATCCACTTCTGATACCACATATATGCATTGTATAAATGCATAAATTCATGAATACATTATTCTTTTCATGCTGTTTAATGGAGACATCAGCCACTGTGTTGTTCATTTCCACATCTTAATATTCCTGCTGTATGACAATGATTAAATAATATACCTCATATTTCCTGTACTATTAACTGAAATAGTTAGATATAAAAATAAATGTCACTAACACATCTGAGAATGAGATTAAAAGCTCAGCTCGTTCATAAATGGACACATTTATTTCTTATACAAAATACTGTATAAAAATTTGTTTACAAATCATGACAGTGACAATATAAAGACAATTATAGTACAGTCCTCTCCCAATTCAACACACCAGGAGAATCACAATACACACACATCTACTGTAATGCAAAATACTGGCTCTCTGAAGGCACTTAGTTAAGTTGTGAGTGTGATCAAGAAGAGGGAGTTTCAGCTCTATTCTGGACTCTTTTTCTTTTTGTCCTCTATTTAAAAAAGCCCTGGTTGGTATAAAACTGGAGGTGTATCTGTTATTAAACTGGTGATTATTCACCTCAATTAGACCAGTGCCTCAGTCTCAGCACTACTTTGTGTGGTTCACAAACAATGTTGGACTATCACTTGCTCAGTATACAGTACCAAAGGTATTACAAGAAATGTACATTCTCTCTTAACAAGGTATTCAGTAATGCTTAAGGTATAACATAGCGCTGTATACTATCACCTATATAAGTACCTTTGATGTATACAAAAGATAAACTCATTTAAACAAATGCTGTTCTCCCAAAACGTGTGTTGGAATATGGTCAAGTCTGTTCCAATGACAGGATAATGAACTAAAGCATATAAAAATAAGTGCATGCATGATGCCAAGTTGCAGCTAAACATCCTCAGACCAGAGGTTTGGGATGAGATCTTCACTTCCATTCGGTTTTCAGCTGCTGGTTTTCTGTCTCTCTTTCTCCTCCTCCTCAGCTCTGGTAACAGACTTCTATTTACAGTGCTAAACCTCCAGAAACAAAAATACCCCTGAATAAAGTAGTGGCAGGAAGTCAGAGGATGAGGTTAGTCATGTCTCCCAGTCTGTGTTAATTTACAGAAAACAACTCCTTCAGATGGAGTTCAACACACTGCAATGCTTTCACAGGCCCTGCTCTCTGTCTTTATGAACAAGTGAGTTGTTAAATGTGAAGAAATTTGAGTCTACAAAAGAATGACTGAATATACATAAAATAAAACAAGCTTAAAAGATATACAAATTATAGACATACATTGATATAAAAACATTAGTGCAAAGTTGTAGAAAAAGATCAGCATAAAAAAAATTACAAAATGTGTAATAACACTGTGCTTGTGCCAAAAGCAAAGGTGAGGAGCTTATCCTGTCATTTGCCTTGGGTAACTCCATATCTGTACCTACCCACAGTCTCTCTGCCTTCCTTTTATTATTTGTACCCTTTTGATTTGACCTCTGTCCCTGTTGAGCAAAGTCTCAGGTTCCTGAGTTATGAAGAAAGATGTACAGAAGAGTTGAATCAGGCCTTGTCAGTGGTGAAAGAGTGTGAACTACAAATGTTTCACGGTCCTTAATGCACAGCTAGCATTAAACCCTGCAGGGGTTTGTTAGGGTGCTACATTAGGCTGTGACTACTGGAGGTTTTCAATGTGTAAGATGGAAGTTCCTCATTAACAACAGCTTCACATACAAGAGACTTGTATTTTTCTGTTTCTTTTTCTTCAGATGTTCTTCAGAGATTTTTCTTAAATTAATATTTCAGTCTGTTGTTGTAGGGTAAAGGTCTACAGGTATGGTGAAGGTGATGCTCTGACACCCATCTAAGAATTTTGCCCCACAACTACAACGTTATCCAACAATGATATGAAACTAAAAGTCTTTCCTTCAATATTATCTTAAAGCAGGAAGTTGTCTTCACCAGACAATAGCGTCCATGAAAGAGACTCTGCTGCTTTCTGTCTTCCCCACGAATCCTCAGGTTATTTTTGCCCACAAAAGGAGAAATGTCTCTCAATCAGAGGACCAGTTTACCTGGGTGGGGTGAGTCCTCCATGTTAGCGCTTACTCACCGGGAAGTTGAAGCTCCTGAGTTTGTTCAGTTGTAGGTTCAGTCTAGCAGTGTCTGAGCTGGTTTTCACGGAGACGCTTGTTTTTTTTTTTGTTTTTGTTTTTTTGTTTTTAGCTTAATCACATGGAGGAGATCACTCTGCTGTGTACAGGTAGGTTGTGCAGATGTGGTATATTATTGCTGGAAATGAATTTCTCTGATTGTGCTGCAGTGTGTGTGGGCAACACCATGTGCTTTAAACTTGTTCACCCTGTTGGTAACAGTGTTTGATCACACATTAATGTTTACACTCACTTGGAATTGTGCTCATTTTAGAAGAGAGAGTACCAGGGAAAGGAAATAGTCCTAATCCTTTACCTCCTTGGAATGCCTTCTGCTGTGTATGTACGAGTATTTGTGCAAAACATGTACGTGGGGGCACAGAAGGTTTCTTACAGTCAGTAGCAAGAGGCTGGATCTCGTTCTCAGACTGGGGTGAAGGGATAACACACCATGGCAGTGACTAGTCCTGTCATTTCTTTTTAGAGTGAAGCCATCACTGCCAGGCCATTTTCCTGGACCCTTCCCTGTCCTCCAGCATCTCCACAGTTGGTGTTGGAGCTGGGGTGGGGTTGGGAGTGGAGTGGCAGGATGGCTGTAGAGGCAATGTGGCTGTGGAGGAAGACACTGGCATGTCTAAGCTCTCCAGTGAGTCAGAGAGGGCTCGGTTAGTCTCATGTTGGGGACACAGGACGTAGCGGTTGGGGTGATGGACCTCCACTGTGGTCACAGAGTCCAGGCCCTTCAGGCAGAGAGGGGATGGACCCCCGATGGGATCACGACCGCCAACAGCCCCGAGCTCAATGGAGGACTCATCCATGTTGACATACAGGATCTCGTCTGGGTCCTGGGGGTCTGGCAGATCATCAAGGGCTTTTTCCAGCTCACAGCGCAGGGACTCAAAGGATGGGCGATCCTTGGGGCTCAGCAGCCAGCAGGAGAACATCAGGGAGTAGCTGGGGAGGACAAAAAAAGTTATAAAAATGTAAATTCAAAACAGGAAAATTGCCAGCTTTTCCAAATTAGGGATTTTTAGATCTTGGAACAAAATGGTTCAGTAATCGCGTGTTTATCCAAGAATCTTTAAGAAACAAAAGCACCAGCTGTGACTTTGGAAACGATGGAACTGGAATTGTTTTTAGCCTGTGGCCTTTATCGGTCTAGGGAGAAGAAGGCATTTTTAATCAGGAGGGAAAAGATTTCAAAGGTACTTCATCATCAGCTGAGTGTACTTTGTGAGGAATGTGCAGAGAAGAAGCCGACACTCACATGCTGTCCAGACAGTCTGGAGGCTGTTTGAGACGGTTTCCCTGCCTCAAGTAATCATAAATCTCACTGTTTTCGACCCCAGGATATGGAGTCTGGCCCCGCGTAGCAATCTCCCACATGGTGACTCCAAATGACCACTGAGACAGAGAGGGAAGGAGGGGAAGAGTTACAAGGTTAAGGAGTTTTGAATTCCTCTGGTCTCACACACCTTATCACACGCAGCTCAAACATGAATCTTCTCTTGTCAAACACTGGCTATTGAAAAACACAGCCATGTTTACAGCCACTTCCCACTTCATGAACAAGTTACTAAAGAACGCACATCATTTTTAATGCTTACATTTTATGACCAGGGCCCCTCAAACATCCAGTAGAGGCTGCAATATAACCAGCTGTTACTGTTAATATCTGCCACACCTGCTATTAATGACATACTGTATTTTATACTTAATATGGACGACAATAAAACTCCTTGCTGGTGGGTATATTAATGAGAAAGACTCAAGTTTCTCTGTTTTTGTAACTTGTGAGGACATTGTATTTCCTGAAGAGTTATACCGAACTTGAACTTATTTATATTATTTGACATTCCCAACTATGGATTCTCCCTTGCCTTTAACATCAACAGTGACCTCAAAGCAATAGTAACCATAATCTATTAGTGATTATGAAATACTCAACCCCCACAGGTTGCTGTAAAAGGTTTGTACAGGATTTTCTTAACTTGGCACAGGACATAGAAAATATAAAACATTATTAAAAACTTATAAAACTTTCTTGCAGCATAATTTCCTTCTCCACTGTCAATCCATGAGTTTAGTAAGTCAGTAGAGAAGTGCAGGAGTCCTGTAAGACATTTCTGTCGAGGTTATGATATTTGTTTCAGTACCCTTTTAAGTCTCTTGAGAAACTATAAGACAGATATTGGGAGGAATATCTACCCATCGCGTCAATCTGATCAAAAGCAAAAATCTTAATCCTAATGAGCTCAATGAGTTCATATGCTATGTTACTCTTCTGGGGGCCACTGTTTTGGTCCCAGATAGGAGGGGAGTCCCCCTTACTGAAGAAGATAACTACAGACACACAGCAGGTAAACTCACCACGTCGCTCTTTGTGGTGTAGACGCGGTCTGCCAAGCTTTCAATGGCGATCCATTTCACAGGCATCTTTGAGATTCGCCCCTGCCTATAGTAGTCTCCGTTGTAGATCTTCTTGGAGAGGCCGAAGTCAGCCACACATACGTTCATGTTCTCGTTAAGCCTGAAGCACAGAGACAGAGTCTTACAGGGCTGTCTCGTATTTGGTAAAGGGCACACTCATGGTGTTTTAAAAATACCTTAGTACTTTACTAAATACTAAACCTAAGTATAAATCTGAGATACTGTTATTAACTATTTTGTTTTTATGATACTGTATGCTTCTGCTCCACTACACCACCACCACCACCCTATATTTGTCACGTTTTTCTTGTGTCACATTAGCCTTGCATTCTTTTGGGCTTCCACTTTTCAAAATGTTTAATGTTTAATGCAGCCTTTTGGTTTACTGTATGCAAGATAAAAAAGGAAAGAGAAAGGCGAAGTGAGAACATTTACAGGGTGAAAAAAAGAAGCAGAGATTGTGCTTACATGCAGTTGCGAGCAGCAAGGTCTCTGTGGATGAAGTTCTTGCTGCTGAGGTACTCCATCCCTCTGGCAATATCCGTCATAAACTTCACCAGCATTTGAGACGGGAGGTACTGCAGAACACCACAGAGAGAAAAGGTTTTTATTCACGCAGCCATCCCTGCTGATGTTTATTTTCTGCACAGTAGAGGGCAGTAGAGCTCGTCTCCTGAACTGTGATTAGTCTGAACTTAGTACTCCCTGCTCTACATACTAACAGCCTCCTCCTCTGGGAGGAAAAGTGCTCAGCACCACTGTTTTTTGTTTGCTGAACTCATGGATGTTTTAACTCTATCCAAATCTTTTTTTGATTAGGCTCATAATTCTCTTCAGGGACTTATTGCGTATATGTAGTCTTCAATTCCAGAAAACACTTCATCCATTAATAAATAAAACTGCACAGAGCAATGATAGAAACTTATCTTGTGTTTTCATGATCTCAGAATGTACGTGCTGCAGTATACGCTGAACTTTGGATCCCATTTTGCTGACAGACACTCATGTGAACTTATAAACCCTGAACCCATTAAGCTGTTAAATTGTGTGGGTCTGCATGTGTGCATATGTGTGTGAGTGCCTAACTTGGTGTTTTCATTGTTTGGAATCAGACTTACCACCGGACAGTCTCCCAGCCTCGAGTACAGCAGATAGCTGTGCAGATCCCCGTGTTTCATATAGGGCAGGATAACCACAGGGGAGGGGTAGCCTTCACTCTCCACAGTCTGCAGACACACACCTGTAAAAACACAGTATTATACACATAGACTGAATACGTGTCATTCAGAAATGTACTGAACATCATGGTCTCCAAACAGCCCAGTGATGACTTTGCTTATTAAATACGAAGGTATTTTAAAGTGTCTGGTATGTAGCCATGAAAATAGTTATAGTTTGATTTGCCCAGGTTTTGAAATATTAGGCTTTAGGGTTTCTACCTCCATCCCCAAAACACCTAGAAGTGTTCCTATCATGGTCAAAAATCAACTGACAAGGCAGGAGCTATATCTTTGGTAGAAAGTTGGTAGTTGAAAAATGCTTTGAGTATTAATTTCTAAAATACTTGGACAGCGCTGTTTGTTTTCCTGTCATCTTTAATCTTAACATTTTAAATGGATTCATCTCCACTGTTGCTATGTCTAAACTTCGGCAAAGAAATCCAAGTGAGAAACATGTTATAAATTGAACTGGTTCCGCATTTCCAAAGCAGCTAAAAATCCGGACTCACCTAGTAGCCTCATTACATTGGGGTGGTCAAACTCCTTCATGCAGGCGGCCTCACGGAGAAAATCTTCCATCTCTGAGCGGGTACAGATGGCAACTGCAGAGGAGAGACGGTACTGAGGTAAGACAAAGTGGTTTTGTATAACTAAGTGGGCACTGACTCTGCCAGGTTAAGGGGTTGCCAGGGTATGAACACATTTTGGCATTTTTTACCACTTTGTTTGTTTTAACTTGTTCAACACAGTTTAAAACAGTCAGAAGCCTGACACATGAGGGCGGTGCCATTTTCTCCCAAGTCCTAGTTCCTCCAAAATTCATCTTTTCCCTCCAACTTTGGAGCGCTTATAAAATTGTCTTTACTTTGGCACTAAAGTGTATGTGGGGTCAACTTTTTCTTCTGCCAGTGTTTTTTACAAGTTGTGTCTTTGTCCATTTTCTGATCAAAAACTGAGATTTTTATCCCCCCAACACAAATTTTTGACCCGCGGGGACTGTCTGTCAAATGGCCTGTGTTTCCAACATGAAGGGATTCATTGTGTCGATTGCTGACTACTTTTACTGTCTACTCACTCTTCATAGTCTTGACAGCGACTTTGAGAACAGACTCCTCCTGAGTCAGCAGCCCCTCCATCACTGAGCCAAACTCCCCTGAAGAAAAAGAAGAAAGAAATTAAAACCCAATTCAAATACAGTTTTTGCTTAAACAACATTAAAAGTCTTATTCAGCAGAGAAGTGTGGTTACTTTCCTGACTGTACAGTAAACAGAGCTGTGAGGATATTGCATTGCAAACTGTTACACTAAACCCAGGGTCATTTGTGTCAACAGACATGAGCTGCGCTAAGAGGACAACAAGCAGTGGTACTATGGCACGTAAGTCCTGTCTCACACAAATACTGTACCAATACAGTACCAATACTGTACTAATATTGTACAACAGAAGAGTGGTACCTTCTCCCAGGGTTTTTCCAAGGGTCAGTTTATGTCTGTCCACCATCACATCCTGGAGTTTCTGCTTCAGTTCGTCGCTGATACCCAGGCTATTCACTGAGGGGGAAAAAATAAAACATTTTAATGGTGTTTGGAGCCCAAAGCACTTTAATGAACAGCACAGTAAAGGGAGCAGCACAGTCAAGCAACATCCCTTGCTTTTACAAAACCACAATGCACAACATTAAGACAAAAACAAAGTTTTAACAAACTGCCAGGCCAGAAATAAAACTATAAAAGGACTCTCTTTTCTAGAGATCTTTTTCTAGGACATTTTCAGGAATCATGTCATACAACAATATGTACGAAAGTCTAATTTAAAATTACTCATTAAAGTAATTAGGAATGATTCTTCAGAGTTTACACCTTAGTTGTAAAACCTGCAATGATGTGACATGGCACATTCATGTCAAATAAATTACCATGACTGAAAAACTGGGTTCAAGGTTTTTCACTTGGAAACCATGAATAACTGAACTAAAAACAATCCTTTACACATAGTTCTAACATTACATTGTTTGAAGTTGTTTTAATGTATGAAATATTTTAGATCTATTATACATAAAACCTTGTTTCAAAAATACTATGAATACAACTTTTATCAATTGCAGTTGAAATAAGAAACAAAAACGTTATAAAAGAAATAGAATAGTCCACAATGCAGACAGTAACTGATATTGTGCCTTCCTGTCCTCTCAGACCATTTTTTCAGGTGCAGGACCATGTGATCCTGCAGGGATCAGGTTAAGGTGAGAAGATGAGGTCAGAGGATTTAAGCTGGTTTTAACATTTCTCCCTTCAACCAGCTGTCTGAGTCAAATGTGACTGAGTAAACTGCACCATAGATGTTAGCTCCGTTTTCACATCTGGACCAGGGCATGACAAGGCCGCGACATGCTCAGAGATCCCCCTCCAGCTGCTGCTACACTATCAATCTGCTGTCTCCATCAGACAACAATGTGCTCAGTCCACAGGCATGTTCCAACACATGCTGCTGTGACCAGCTATTAGCCAATGCATGCAATAACTGGAGCCACAGGGTTTTCCTTTTGTCCTGAAAATTGGACAAAATCACTAGTCAACAGCAGCTACACAAATCCCGCCCACACCATCCTATCTGACCCCTTCCTTTATTCCTGGTGGGCTTTCTACCATTCGCTCAATACCTCTAGTATATTATCTCCACATCTCTTTCTCTTGGCTCCTCTCATTTTACTCACAGAATCCATTTTTTAAGGTTTTTCTGTCTCTGCAGTCTTCCCCTGGCCGCTTTGTGGTCTGTGGCAAGCTGAGGCTTGTGTATGAGGTCTATACAAATATTGTACGTACGCCAGGGACAATATACGGGTTTGAATGTGATCCAGCTGTGTGAAATGTGAGTCTGTATGCTGTGTTTACAGGTACCTATCTCTGTCTGTAATCAGGAGGACTCACAGGGGCCTACTGGGAGAGCATGCTGCCAACCACTACTTTGTGCTCCACCAGTACAAGGTCATCACTCCACCTGGATGAGACTTGAAACGCCCACTTTATTCCCTGAAGGTGACATGACCTCCTCACTCCAGTCAGAGCTCCTCATCTGTCTTTACAGGCTGCTCAACTTTCAAGTCATTTCCTGATGAAACTAAATCCATTTTCCTACATCTTCCACTTCTCTACTATGTGCTTATCTATGCTCTTCTCTGCTGTTCCTTTGCTTTTTCAGCAAATCAAACTCATTCTGCTGTTTACATCTGACTTGAATGACTTCATTCATTTACTGCAGAGCTAATCAATATGACTATATAAAAATGCATTATATAGTAGAAGGGGCACAGTGTTGTTGTCAGCTGCCTGAACACTCCTGGGATGTTTTCACAGCTGTAGAGAATAAATTAACTCTTCCTGGTTCGATGTCCTGATTTTATCATCGAGACAAACCAGGGACGTGATTCCTGGCTGTCATCATGTATGACAGCATGACAGCCAAAGATTTCATTCATGGAACTGGTGGACCCAGCTCCCGGGCATGAGAGGAGATGCTATTATGCTACTTTTTGGTATTGTTATCTATCCTGAGGACAGAGGCGGGTTTGGGCATGCAATTTGTAGTATCTCTTACTGCTATAGGTGCAGCATAAAGTCAGGTGCAAATGTAAAGTGTCATCTTTCTAAAGAAACATGCTGGGGCAGACAGAGGAACTTACATGTTGCTTCTGTAGTCCTGCGGCTGTAGGTGCGGCGAGCACGGTACCTGACCACCAGCTCTCCACTCTCCATCATTGGTTCAAATGCCTCTCTGTACATGCACACAAACATCGTACAAAACAGAACAAAACACACGAGGTCAGTGCCGTAAATACATAATACAGCGTGGCATTAATCCATAATTCACGGTAATGAGTGCTGTCTTCAAAACAGATGTCTTCTACTCCATCCAAATGCTTCAGAATGCATGCACAAGTGACTCAACTAGGCCAAGAAAGTGAAAAAAAAACTTTGGTTTGGCACAGCTACCGAGTCCCTCCCTACTATCCTTGAGGAGAACTAACAGCCTACACACCCAAAGCGTGTCTCCTTGCGCCGCAGCTTGGCCACGTAAACAGCCATGAGCACAGCTATGGACACGGCACCGGCAATGGCCATCACCACGTACCACCAGTGCCAGGAAAAGGCCGGGGGCGATGACGGACCTGAGGGAAGGGGTGTGGACAGAGACAGTTAAGGGTTTAGTAATGCATGTCTGTTAAGGTGAAGTGATCATTTAGGATTATGGAGCCCTGAATGTGACAAGAACAGGAATTATAATATAACATACACACAATAATTACATTATCTATTGTTGTATTTAATCCCACTGGCCACAACTCATTACTGCTTTGTGGTGCTCTTTTTGTTGTCTTTAGTTTGGCTCTACTTTTTTCTTTATTTGTAAATAAATACAAATGTACAGTCACAATGTTTAATTCCTTTTCTTTTTTCCATTGTTCGTAGATGTGGAAGTTCTCAACATGTATGTACTTGACAAACTCTCCTCACAATGAAAGTTAAACTCATACACTGATTTGTTACACCCTTATATTAACATAGTGTGTACTTCTTACATACATATGCAGCATTATTATGGGGTAAAATATGATACATCTGGTCAAACTGACTCGACCACCTCAGTCCATATTTACTGGGCTAAATCTAAATATTTGTTTTCTTACAAAATATAAGCTTTTGTTTTTCTGTCTCATCTCTCACATTACATTTACTCCCAGCCACCCCTCTGTAAACCACTGCTAAACACTCACAACCCTCCACCCAGTTTCAACTCTTCCTCCCATTCACACTCATCCTCCCCCAGCTTTCCCTGCTTCTTCCTTTTTTTTTTAATCTGCCATTCTTGTTGTTTGAATTGTCTGTCTGGCTCTATTAGACTAAGCAAACAGAGATGCTACACTGTTCCTGCTTGTTATAAATATTTATGAAGTGTCTTCCCATTCACCCCCCAATCTCCCCCAATACCCCCCTTCCCCTTTCTTATCCCTCTGAGATCCTCTCTTCTCCTTTTTTTCTCTTCCTTCCTTTTTTCTCAAATTCACAGGAAGGAGCTATGATGAAGGAACCCAGTGATAGAGAATAAGAAAGAGAAGTCTTGTGACAGAACAAATACCATGAGCTCACTTCAACTGTCTCTGTGTCATTACATGCCACTCCGAAAGGCCACAGCAGTGACAGTGTGCTAATAAGTTTTCAAAAGCTGGTCATAACTCACCTCTAAATTGATCCAGTTCTGTGGGAAAAAAGAGAAAAAAAGAGCAGAGTCGATGTCAATATTGTGGCATTCAGCAAAACAGCATCACCATTTGTTTCATAAACCCTAAAATAATTATGAAATTTTGAAATACATATATATATCATATATGTCTGTATCTCTCTCTCTCTCTCTCTCTCTCTCTCTCTCTCTCTCTCTCTATATATATATATATATATATATATATGTCTATGTCTGTTTTCACTCACCAGGGGCAATAAGTGTCAGGGTCTGTGTTGGGGTCCAGGGTCCTTGCCCTGCTCCTGTATAGGCACATACTCGAAAAGACACGTTGGACAGTGGTAAAGACAGATTGATTGAAAGCTCAGTGTCCAATCCAGCGTCCACAACCAGCTGTCAACAAAGGAAAACAGGGAGACTGTCAATGTCAAACAGATTTTCTTTATGTCTGGTGATGTAATATGTGTCCGTAACTGACCTGCTGGGTGGCAGGGGTGCTGTACTCCACCATGTAACCCTGTAGGTCTCCATTCAGCTTCCCAGGAGGCCCCTCCCATGTCATCAACACCTCTGTCCCATTTAGCACCGCAGTCACATTCACGGGTGAGTTTTCTGGCACTGATGCACAAAAGAAAACAGGACATGAAGACACATTTCACTACCTGCACAGTTGCAGCTTTACTCATAGAGCTGTTGTCAGGTTATGTAAGCATTCAGCTCAGGGTGCAGTGTTGTGTTTGCGGCAAAAGACTTTGGGTATGAATGACGATTCTTCAGTGTTGCAAATGTGGACTCAGGGGCCAGTAGGTTGTGGGTTAGCGAGGCGTGTGGTGTTTTGACAGCCTGGAGCCTCTAGGGTGTGGACAACTATAACAGCTGGGGGGAGAAGATGTCAGGGAATGTGGAGAATTCAGCTTTATTAGGACAAAGAAGGCCAGATAAGAACACCACAGACAAGGGGCGATTAGCTGAGTTCAGAAGCCAATGGACTCTCTCTGTGTCGGAACGGTTGGACGAACTTAGATGGACACATCCTCCTTCATGTTGCCCTGACTCCATCCCTATGTCTGCTTTGTTCTCTCTTGCCTGCCTTTTTCTTTCCTGGCTCTCTGAAGCAGAGGGCAAAAAAGGAGAACCCAGTGGAAAGAAAACCTAGCTGAATAACATGCTAGAAATAGTGTGAGGAATTTGTGCATGTGTGTGAGTGTGTGTGTGTAAGAGTGGATGCTCTGGATCACACAGAACTCGAAGAACCTTTTCGCAGAACCCCTTTCTTTGTTGGTGTCTGAATTAAGGTTCTCTTTGTCTTTGTTTCTCACTCGGTCTACAGGCTTACAAATTCACACAAACTGGCTGGACGCCCACACACACCCACACTAACACACACTAACACACACACACGTCAGTGTGAGTTTGGGAAACATGGCCCAGCCTATGGATGATGTTATCAGGAAGCGTTTGGCGGGTGATTGTTTCCACATGTGGTCCCTGGTCTGCCTTCCAGCAGCAACAAAAACAACCTCCAAGTCAAGTTTATTCCAGCAGTTCGTCTCCACCTATGCTCCGTCATCTGTGGGTCTCTCTCTGCCTCACTTTGTTGTCTACCCACTCATCTTTTTCTCTCCTCATTCTCCCTTATTCATCTCTTTCTCTCTCTCTGTCTCTCATCCAACATGATTCCATCTCCTTGCTTCCAAGTTTTTGTCTCCCTCTCTGCCCTCTCTGTGGTAATGTCTCTCTCTTTTTTTTTAAATCCAAATGAACAGTGATGTTAATTGTTGACGCAAAACTTTGTGGAGGAAAAAAAAAAAGTCTCACTAGAAATAAAAATAAAATCCAGTTGTAAGATTTGGGAAGTTTCTAAAGGGAAAAAAAACAGCTGTGTGTTAGTGTTGTTTTCTGAAATGCAGAAACTACAGAGAAAAAATACCTCATTTGCTTATTTGTTTTCCACATGAAAGCAGCTCTGGCTTGGCTATAGGCTGAGAAACAAACACATCTCCCCCACAATTAGTTCACAACAGCAAAGGTTAACATCTGCATTCATGGCAGACTACTGTTTCACATTTGGTTGTGTACTGCTGCTGGAGAAGTAGAGTTGGATAATTAGGCATTGTTTGGAGGCACGGCTTTTACAATGCTACATCTCGTCCTCTCATTCTCCTTAGCCTGGGTCAACACGTGGATGGAAAAGTGTCACCCTTCAGCCAAAAACTGACTCACAACCCTGGGATCTAGAGTCTGTTCTCCATAAATGAAAACAAACTCAGCACTTTGCAGGAAACATGTTTCCCAGATCAGTCAGAGCACAAATGTTAGTGTCATCAGAAATGTCACAACTTTTATGCACATCCGCCTTGCATCAATTTTTATTATGGCAGAAAAGACTTGTCTTTCAGAATGACATTCATTTTAAGGGCCCATAGTGTATAAAGTGAGAGATGTCTCTCTATATTAATCCTGTGAAGTTCTAAGTCCACAAAAAAAATACACACAGCCTGTATTCAGAAACTGAGCCTTAAAATGAGCTATCAGGACTACTCTTACTTTGTGATGTCACAACAAAGCAGTCACCTTGCTCAGCTATGCCCCAAGCCCAACCCCCCTGGTTCCACCATTCAACCTTGCAGGAATTGGTTTCTTTGAGTGTGGAAATCTGCTATATATATTTTTTTTTAAGCCAATCAGAAGAGAGACTCAGATGCTCATTTCTGATTGGCTCACTGACCTGAACTACACTGAGATGGTTTTAGGTTCATAAAACCACAAATATATCTTATGGAAATCAACACTGAAACCAGGAATCTTTAAAACATGAGATCCCCATTTGCATTGCATGCATTTTTGCCAGTAGTTGTATTAAACTGCATTAAATGTAATGCACCTGTGTGTACTGTGCCACATGCTGTCCCCTAACTCTAGATTCATTGTGCCATCACGATAGACAGATGTGATGTAACAAATAAATAGATGGAACTCCTTCGTTCCCTTTTTTGTGTAACAAGCTATGTCAGTGGTGTAACTGCACAATAATACAAGTCTCGGAAGTATTTTATAACTACATTGTCACACCAGCTTCAGTTCATTCACTTTTTGTTTTTTGTAAAGATGCATTTCTGGAGCCTCTCGAGGAGGCAAGAGGAAAATGCGCTGAATGGATATGTAAAGAATAATCTCATTGCAGCTTTAGGATTTGGAGGGTGACGTGGGTCGTCTCGCTTCCTCTCTCTCCCACCAACCAATCCCCTCCCCCCTCTCTTTCTGTTCTCTCATCCTCCAGGGAAAATAGTGGGCTTTGGGAAAATAGCAAAATGAGTGTTTTCTCAAAGCGCCCCCCTGCCCCTGTTTCCCTGCTCTTCCATCCATTCCTTGCCTACTCCCATCAGCAACCCACTTTTTTTGCTTTTTCCCATAGTGCCTAGCTGTGTGCTCTGGAAAGAGAACTCACAGGTCACCTGAGGTCAAAAAAAGGGGGGGGAATAAGAGATGAAGGAGTGAAGTTGAAAGACTGCATTCAAACAAACTTGCTTAACTTGTTTGGAGATGCAGGAAATAAATTCCTCAGCAGTGTTTGTAGGATTTGAGGAAGGGAAAGACAATTGCAACAAAATGAGAGCTTAGTCCAGTCTACTAATGTAGTTGGCAGGAAAAGAAGGATAGTCTGTAATGCATTGTGAAATATAAGAATTAAGGATGAGACAGAGCAGCAGCAAATGAGGAAATCTGTGCCAGGATGACACATGAGACACTGCAGCACAGTCTGTATTTGCACAATTTATTAATGAAAAACAAATGGAACAGACAGGGACTTCGAAAAAGACTGCAGGCTAAACAACAAAGCTTCATAAGGGTTTTGTTACAGTGTCACAGTCTTACGCAGTGAAACTGAAGAGAAAGCTGTGGAAAATATGGCTGAGCTGAGAGGAGTCTACCTCTCCTCTTCATTCACTCTTTCACTGTCACTGCCTCCTGAACTATATTTGACCACAAGCTAATTCTTATCTCCTGTTTTTTTCATACTCTGACTCATTTGTAGTGTAGAGAGAGCTGCTGCAGGAGAAATAAAAAGATATATTCCAAATGGAAACTATATAATTTGGCAAAACATGACATTTTTCCTCTGAAATGAAACAAAGACTAAGACTTTTTAACAAAACTTTGTTAAATGAAGAAATGAAACTTCCTGACTAGAGCATTAGCATCTCAAAACCACATTTTGTCCTTCTGCATTGCAGTGTCATTTCAAAGAGAGCTACTTCTCCCTTTTTTGTTTATGAGAAGTGCTGCGTTTTCAGATTATGAGCAGCTTCCATTGTGGAAAGCCCCCATCATCCCTCCTGTGGCATATCTCTCCTCTTAGTATACGCTATTTCCATTTCCATTCATGCAGGGATACAGACAGCATGAGCTGGCATGGAAAATCCCACCTCGGTTTAAACTCTAAACACACACCAGCCTAACATTACAGCTTGGACAGATCGCTGCAATCCTAACTGAAGCCTTTCAGGAGAATTTACCATCCAGCCTCACTCCCTCCCTCCCCACCGTCACCCGTCTCCACCTACTCTGTCCCTTCAATACCAGACTGCCTTCTACCTCAAGAGTTTACATTTGGAGCAGGGTTCACAGAGGTACAGGGCCTTGTGTCTGGTGTTCTTCATAAACACAGACTAACTTAAAGGTGCACAGGAAGAAATATTATGACTAACACTGCACAGTAACTTTTTTTGAATCCTTGTTATCATCCAGTATGTCTCCAGCCTTGATTTTCTAGAAAGTACTCACCAGGCTCAGACCTGCAGTGAATTATATTCAGTTAAAAACAAGCCCAAAAATGTGTCTTTTAGAGAGATACTGTGCCTCTGATAATTAAGAGTGTCCCTTTGGGTATTTTACCTTCCTCATTAAACTGTCTATTCCACTGATTAATGAAATGAATGTTGCTGCTGTCCCCCCGATGGGCCCCTGTGGGTGACTTTTTGGAGCTTGGTCAGACAGCTCAAAGCACATCATCAGAACACAGCTCTCTCACTCTCTCACACACACATAGCCATCAACGATCCTTGACACAGCTTCAAGGTGTCCAAATGCTGTAATATTCTAACCGTGAGCATTCGGGCATTCATGCTACTGCTACAGCACACAGCAGGAGCGGGAGCAGACTTGGACTTGAACCTCCTACAGTATCTAGATAACACAGCCTTGACCTTGACTCACTTCAGAGGAAGCAATCCCACACGCAAGACACAGTAAAAACAAACATCTCCTCACTTGGAAGCCTCTCACCTCCTTCTTTGGTGCGTAGCTCCACCCAGGGTGACCAGTCAGATGTGCCCTGGCTGCTGTGACAGGCCACCCTGACAGTATAGAGGCTGTGAGGCTCCAGGTCCCCGATGAGGTGACTGGCTGGTGGGATGTTCACATTCTGATTGTGGATCATTTTATCTGGACCAGCTGTGAAGGACTCCCCCAAATGTTTGGCCTGGAACATTTTGATACAAAAAATGAATTTGCAGCATCCTCAACATGCTTTTACACTGATGATCAGGTCAGATCTCAGGGGCATTAGGTTTTTTTGCTGGCACAAACAGAAAGAGGATGCTGATCTCTCAGTGCAAATATGGCTAAATCAAGTTTTTCAGCAATTGTTTCAGTAATAGTAATAGTAATAGTACTGAAAAACTGATGGAGAAGTTGCTTCCAACACAAACACCAAACAAGACTGAACAAGAAAACTATACAAAATACAGGGCGACAGCAAAGAGCAACCACATGCTGAACGATTGTGTTTGGAATCAAAAACAACTGGATGAAAATGCATTCTTAATGAATACTTACAAATACTATTAATACCACCTATGAGGCAGTTGTTATTAATTATCAATGAAGGGTTAAAATTATTTGTGAATGTTCAAAATCATTTGATAATGTTGATCTGACTAAAGATCAGAGAGTTTGTTTCAATCCTGCATATATAACTCTTAGTTTGTGTTACTTTGAGTGTTTTTGTAATAATAATTTATGTCACTGCTTCAAAATGAAATGTATTTATTAGATTTTGACCAATTCACGAGTGTTTCTTAGATTAAAAACATTTCCTTATTTTTAATTATATGCACAGCAAATGACAATCTTGATTATGGGGTATTGGAAGAAAAGACACAAGGTTGGGGTCTGTGCATAATGGTGGGTGGGGGCTGGTCATTAAGTGTTAATTGTTAAAAAATGTGTAAAATCTGCTTCATTGCTGTTTTGAATGTGACAGGCGCAGCAAGGTGCACTGAAAGCAGAACTCATTAACCAAAAAATCACAGGCAGAAACCTGCTGCCTCTGCAAACCCTCTGCAGTAAACACATTAAAAGAGGAACACAAGGCAGAAAAATCCTTCATTGCAGCAACCACATTAAAGTTGCTGGTCTGGACCATTGTTCTCTGCTGCATTGCTCATTATCAAGTGGCTCGTCTGGGCTACAAGCTGCAGTTCAAGGGTGAGCTTTACAGTCAGATCTGATAAAGTATAAATAATTGCTGAAAAGCTAAAAATTAGATGAGCAGCTCATCAGAATAGCTGTGTGTGTGTGTGTTTATGTGCTGTTGTTATGCTATATTATTATATACTAAATATGAAGCAAGAAGCTGGGAGTTTAATATTTCCTCATGGTGTGAATCCGGTGGTTTGATTTCCAGGAAAATTAAGTTGTATGAATGAGGAGTGTATGAATGATTGTGTGTGTGTCAGAAAGAGAGGGAGGGAGAGCCAGAGAGAGTCCATCCTGACTCGATGAATCACTGTCCAGCCTGTAAACAAGTGTGTTTAATCTAATTGTACAACTCAGCCCTGAGTCACACTTCAGCCTACATTCTCCCTGCATCGCTCAGACCCACAATACCTGCTGTCACAAACCCTTACTGTTTTCTTTCTTTCTTTTTCTTTCTTTCTTTCTTTTGTTGTTTCTTTCTTTCAGTCATATCTTTCTGCTCACTACACTGTGGCCTTGTTCATGTTTCTCTTTGCCACACATATTAACTGTTAAATTCAGATTTTTGCCCCATTCTGCTGAAGCTGGCCCCTCGCCTTGTTCCCCTGTGAGGGTGAGGATTGAGGGAGGACTGAGGGGAGGGGTGGGGGCAAGAACAGCAAGAGGTATGAGGGGCAGCTTTATTAGAACCAGACGTTTAGGGGTGGTGCTGCACTGCTCCCTTCTCCAAGAGAAAACGTTCCTCCTCTCAGCTATGAGCTGTAATGGCCACAGAGAAGGAGAGTGTAGAGAGACACTGACAGAGAGAGAGAGAGAGAGAGAGAGAGAGAGAGAGGGAGTGGTGCTACATAGGATTGGTCCAGGAGGCCACTTTCCCAGTGAAACCTGATCCCCGGGTACATGAATAAAGCAGGGAGGGGTAGAGGATGAGTTAAGAGAAGAAAAGAGCAAGCAAGCTCTCTTTTCTTTAAAATCAGGCTTGGGAAGGGTAAGACTGGTCTGCTCAGTCCCACAAATACAGAGCAAGTGGCAGGTTTGTTTAACATGCAGGTCAAACAGTTGCAGTTAGTTGTGGTATTCTCCTCTTACATGTGTCTCACATTGTCTCACCTGAACAGAGCAACGGATTATTGGGTAGTCGCCTCCAAAGCCAGGCTGCCATGATAAACGGAGGCTGGTCTTAGTGATCTCCACGGCTCTCAGATTCTGAGGCTGTGATGGGAGAACTAAATATAATAAAGAAACACACAAAAAGAGAGAGATAATGATATAACAACAAGGCACTGTGCAATGAACAATATTAAGAAGGAAAAGTATGTCAGAACAGAATGAAGAGGGCTGTTTGAAGTGTTTGTGCCTCAAAAATTTGACACCTACCTGTGATGGTACCAGAACCCGATGTAGCCACACCTTTGCGGTTATGAGCCTCACAAGAGAAGGTGCTGGTCCGGTTCAAACCTTTACAGATAAATGAAGCAACATGCACACGTGAAGCAGGAACCTCTGAAGTCTTTTGAAACCAAGAATACTTGCTCAGCATGCTGACTTGGATATAATGTTAATGTGAGAAATGATGTGAAAGTTCAGACTGAAGTGAGAAAGCTGTGAGAGTAATAATTTCCAGAATGGGAACTTGATCTTTTTGTCAACATTATTATGAATTTTTCAGCTCATACTCTCCATTTTTGTAAGATTTTTTAAGAAATAAAACTGGTTTTGCAGAAATGATACCAAAGCCTCATGGAAATTAGTGTCAAGCATCTTTCTATTTCTTCAAAATCAGACTAGCAGCCATTTAAAGGTGGATTTCAGCAACACCTCCATCCAACACATACTCATCTTGTTAAAATTGCTTCCACTGTGTCAGACTGATCAATCTCAATTTAAAACATTTGAGGTTTGATTATAGCTCAGTGTCTAGTTTAATTTTCCTTTTATATATAACTGATGTTTCAATAGCAATTTCAATTATTATTTTCTAACAGTTAGAGATCCTGGTTCACACTGATATATAGTCACACAAAAACTTGCAAATCACTTTACTTCACAGTGTGAAGACTGCATTTGTTTTTACACAGTTATATTCAATGCTATATACTATGAGACTGCATAATTACATGCTGCAGCTCAGCATTTCTTACAGTGTAGTTTTGAGAACAAAGGGAGTGGGTCTGTTGAGGTCCAGGTGTAAAAGGCTGAGCTGCTACCTTCAAGAGGCTGGGGCTCCTCTGAAGGGGCAAAACACTGTGACACATGATGACATTCAACAGTGAATGAGTCCTCTCACAAAGTGACTCACAGTGTGCTCACACACTCAAGTCTTTCCACAAGACAGCACGGGCTTACACACACACATACTGAAACATGTGACATTCAAGTTTTATCACTGTTATCTAACATTGTCCGTCAGCCACAAACACAGAACCATGCAGTGTATTGCCCTGCACTGACGGCACCATGCCTCCATTGTGCTGCGGCCGGAAAAAGAACAGGGGATATGATCCTCGCTGGGTGACGAAGAGGGTTGTGAGAGAGGAAAAGGAGTGAGGGAGGGATGATCACTGGCTGTGGGGGTGAATGAAGTGCTCATTAGGCCATCTTGAGATTGCGCCACTTGCCCTTCTGTCTCTATTCTTCCGCCTATGAAAACTGCAACACAACTTCCCATGAAAATGTTGGTGAACAGGGAGAACTCCTGAGTTCATGAGCATTGCAGCACTTACCAACATTGTTAACATCAGCTGGCAAGAACTGACTACAGTCCTAGTGCTTTCGTATTCGGTATTAGGACGTTAAGTTGCTGTTCATAGTTTTGTTTATGTGCTGCAGCATTTGGAATTAAGTCTGCAGTGATACATTATTTTCATTGTTGATTCAGATTTTAATCATTTGATAAGTTTAATAAACATTTAACCTGTAAACTAGAAAATCTTACAAAATAGTGAAAAATACTCAGTATAAACTCTAGGAGGTTTAGTTATCTCCAGCAACCCAAATGACAAAAATGTATGAAACACTCCGATAAGAGGAGAAGCAGGAGCCAGTGAATGTTTCCACATTATTGCTTGACGAATGACGTAAACATTTCACCACTTACTGGACTTGAAATGAAACTATGAGGTTATGGTTAAGGTTACTGACAGTGATCCTAAACATGCAACCAAAATGCATTTTTAGGGATTAATAGGGCCAAAAAACAAGAATATGGAACAGTATATGAGGGTTTACGTTTAGGTTTACACATTCAGTTGCTCTCTGCCCTCAAACTTACGGGACTAGGTCCTACACTGTCCATCCGATATGGATTGAAATGATCTCAAACCTGAAGTTACACGTGGTGACCTTGATTCCTTACTAGTTCATACCATTTCTCATTATGGGTCTATTGAAAGATTTGTGTTTGCCTTGGTTTGGACATGTGGTCTGCCGGTCCAGCTGTCCATTCCAAAGATGTGAGTGTAGGTTATAGTCAAATGGGTGCTGGTCAGCAAGAGGGAGTTTGCTCTGATGATTCAAACCAGATCCTTTAACCGACCACTGCTACCTGCCTCTCCCTCCTTCAGTCTGACTCAGGCTGCTCTGCCTGTCCTCCTACCGCTGGCCCTAAAAAGGGCTAGCTATCTGGCATGCAGCTGTGGTTTGCATTCAGGCAGTAACAGACCCTGCCTCCTTTTTATATTTCTTTCTTTTATCTCTCAATGCCCTCTGCCCATCTATTTTCCATCCCTCAGTAGTCCATCTTGTGCATGCTGCTTTGCCTTTACCCATCAACCACAAAACCACCAGGGACAGTACATCCTCAATGGATCCACTGGCACTGTGCCAGCCAGCCTGCTCTCTCTGGGGAGGGTGGTTATTTGGTGGTTTTGTTTAAGCCATGAAGGGGGGGATTTAGAAGTCTTTGAAACTATAGAAGATGGTTCTGTGTAGCTTTTGAAGGAGTACACTATAATCAAGCTAAGGGGATTAAATGATTTTTAAATTGTCTTGTTTATACTAATTTAAAACGTTGCTACTTGGTTCACAAACTGAAAGCAACTTCTTCGTCGACTAATGCAGTGCTGAAATGACAAGTTGATTAATCAATTAGTTGGTCAGCAATGCCAAACATTTTCTGGTCCCAGCTTTTCAAACGTGAGGCCTAGCTGACAGAGTTGAGTGATCATAGTTCCACCATAGGTTAACTCAATACCGTGTGACTGAGTTGGAGTTTTCTCCTTTTGACCGTTTTCTAAAATTAACTGGGGGAACATTTACAGGCTGCAGTGTTGCCAACTTAGCACATTTGTTGCTGGATTTAGAGGCTTTTTAGAAAGAAGACCTTTTTAAAAAGAAGACACCAAGTGACAAATTCTTTGGAAAAACCTTGGCTACTTAGAAGAGAGTTGCCAGTAATGTCCTCTCTCACGTCTGCTCTGTTCCTTGAGCAGCAGTTTGTTACCAGACAGAGGCTGAATGAGAAAGATATTCTGTTGCTTTTATATTTTTCCCTGAGTGATAATTTTACGTTTTTTAAGTACATGTACATTAAGTACATGATCACACATTTTGTCAGATGTCATTGTGATTATGAAATCAAGACATCACTATTTCTTCAGTTTTTAACCATTAACAATTGCTTCTCAGACTTATTTATTGATCACTGAATATTGGGCTGTAACAGTGCAATGTATTTTATGTCTAAGTTGTCCAAATGGTAATAGAGTGATACCTGTGAGGTTGAGTGTGGAGGGTGACAGGGCAACTGGGTCCGCCAGAGTGTTGAGAGGCGCACCATCCTGCAACCAGATGACTCTGACTGGCTCTGGAGGTCCGTGGGCCACACAGCTCAGGGTCAGGGATATGTTGGCCACTACAGACATGTGACGGGGCTCCACAGAGAAATGAGGAAGGCCTGAGAGAGAATCAGCTCAATAAGACTCGAAACATACAGTGGCACTCAAATGAAGTGTGCTTGTCTTTCTGTACATGAGGGAGCTGAGATGGACTCACCCTCCAACTGAATGCTCCCGTCCTCAGAGAAAATTTTACTGCTTTCTGATAGAACAGCACATCGATAGGATCCCATGTCGGGAAGTTGGACCTTCTCGATACTGTTGTGCATAAAATGGTATTATTTGCCAGGTTTTTGTAAGATCAAGTGCTGACAAACATAATTTACAAAAGTGGGAGATAGAAGCCCTGATTACTTTCCTTCCAGGTTTTTCCATCCAATCATACCAGGATTAAACACATTAAGATACAGCAGGAGAGGTATAAGAGATTTTGCTTGTCATATAATTTATTTAAGACTTAAAGTGCTCCACATTGGCTGGAAGGCAACAAAGTGATGTAATACAGCAACAGAACTGGTTTGCCTAGTGAAAGGATAAGGTGGAGGAACAGGAAATAAATCCTATCGCATTTTTTGGCCAGGCGTGGCTGCCATATGACATTTATCATTAATTCTCATGTATCAACTTGACAAAAGCAACTGATAAAATGGAACAGACAAAACTGCTGCTTACCTCAGCGTGCTCATGATCATCCAACTGTTGCTGCCAGTGTGAACTTGGAACTGGTTGGTGTCTGCGTACTGAAGTGGCATGCCGTCCTTTAGCCAGAGCACGTCAGGGGGGTCCTCTTCCTCGCCCCCTGTGCCCTTCAGGGAGCAGTGCAGTGTAACAGGTTTGCCCAGTGAGGAGATGACAGTGGCGGGACTCCGCTCAAACTCCAAATCTATGATTTTAAGAGGGAAAAAGCAGGAGAAGGGGTTTGGTGTTTCTGTTACAATTTCCATATATAGACATTTACAACATAATTAAATAGCAATAGTAATGGTAAAAAAAACACTAAAGCCTTATCTTACAACTACAAGCTGTTATCCTTTCTAAAATTGCTTTTCAGCCTTAGTTTTAGCCAAGTTTTACATGGGTTAAAGTGACAAAATCAAATGTACATGAACACAAAATATTCATGATTCCTTATTTCCTTTTAAATATAATAAATAATTCTTGTAAAGGGTTATTTTTCCATAATTAAGAACAAGAATAAAAAGAACAAAAAGGATTATTATTCAACCTTGCCCTTGTAAACACATAAAATACAAACCCACTTAAAAGCATAAGTACATAAAAGTGAAAAAAAATATATTCAACTATTTGATAATAATTCAACTACAGTATCCTTATGGTTAAGTAGGTACAAATTAACTAATGATTGTTTTCAAGACCAAAAAACCACCACCACCACTAAAATCTTCATTTGGCGCTCACTCTGATAAATATGTTCATTTATGCTGGACTATGCCGGCAGGTTTCTTTAGCACTGCACCAGTTTTTCAGTGAGTCTGCTTATCTTGTGTCCCTCACTGATAGAAGGGTTGACCTGAGAAGGACAGAGCTGATACTGGGACAAAAGGCTCCTTGTTAGAAGACGGCTGGTCTGACAGAGCACAGAGTCTAACACAAACACTAAACATAGTCAGGGCTTCTCTCAGACAGAATTGATAGGTCTGTAGGTTGTCTGCCAAGACGCCTGTGAATATGTTCAACATCCAAAAAAATGACTTGAGGAGAATCATCATAAATATGATGATTATAAACTTCTCCGGCTGCTTCTGGCTTTCCTTACTTTTAAGACATTCAACAGACGTGAGAGACATTCCTGATGATGCTGAGGGCAAGGCATGCGTGCTGTCTGAAAGATAGAGGAACGGTCACACCCTTGAGCTTTGTTAAAATACAAAGCTGGCAAGGCACATGCATGCAATGGGCATATGGATTCCTTTTCTCTCTCCTAAGGCATCAAATAAAGTTGCTAAGCATCCACAGAGCTGGCCAAAGCAAGGCATGACTACTCACTCTCGCACTTGATAAAACAAATAAAGGATGAAACAATTTGAGAATGTACCAACTTGGCTTGAGCCCCCGGCTATCAGGATGACAATAAATCACGCTTGTTTCACTGAGTGATGCCTATAAAGATTTTTTCAAGCTTGTCAACCCACCCTCCTAGTCTACATCATGGCAAACCTTCAACCTTTGACCCCATCACTGTGACCCCAGAGAACTCCACTGCAACCTACCTGACACAAACAGACATTCAGCTGCTGAAAACAAATCGGTGAAGTACAAAGCACATACTGGCAGCACTTGTTTTACTGTAGAACATGCCCTTGATTTTGAAGTGTACATGTAATCTCATAACACACACATACAGAGCCCTGCATTTAAAAAGCTTGTTCTGGGAGTGTGCAATAAATGAAGGGGCCCGCTGAGTCTCTGCTTCACCGCTTCTCTGTCTCTGTGTGCTTTTTGGCGTTAAAAGTCATTCCTCCCTTTATTTTTAAGCTTGGCTGAGCCTTTTCAAGAATCTGCATGGCCTTGACTTGTTTTTTTTTTTCAGTGCCATATTGAACAAAAACAGCCCTACTTTCTTTCTATGTCTCTTAGTGCTGCTTTCATAAAATAATAAGCTGGTAAACCTTTTATGAGAATGCAGAGGTAGACGGAGAGATCAGGACTCGGTCAAACTGTCTGTCTGTCTTTGTGTGTGTGGCCTGTTTCCACAGATTTATTTGTGCTTATCTCCTCCCTTTTGTCCCCTAAATTCACTCGAGGTCCCATACTTTTCATTATCTGTCTCTACTCCTACTCTCACTCGTGGAAAATGCTCAGATGTTAAGTGTCAGTGGACATGCACATACCAAAAATACCCAACACAGTCCCAGCATTTATCCTTCTCTCACTCACTCCTTTATCTTTCTGGCTTTTTAACACTACATAATTCAGCCCCTCCATTCACTGCTGTGCCTTTGCCCTTCGCTCATTTAGCCTCCTTTTCATGCCATTCTTTGGATTCATCGCTACACATTTTGCCACCTCCCCTCCCAACTCTTTCTCCTCCACTCTTGCCCCCTTACCCCATCCATCATTCCTCTGCTTGAGACTGTGTGAGTCAGACCAGCTCTGACTCACAAACCAAAGCATTCGGCCCCCGTGAACCCCTCCTCATGCCTCACATCCCCTCACTCCTGGGCCCCAGCCATACCTACATCCAAATAGGAACTAAGACATCGGGAAAAATTCTCCTTTGAAAGCATCAGTCTGAGCTTATAAATCACAGCGGTGTCTCGTAATCTCTGTCCCTCCTGGTCATACGTCTACTGAGGGCAAAGGTACAGCTCCCAGAGAGACAGCGTGGCTATAATGGTCAAAACACATGAGCTGACAGGTGGAGGCCCAAGTAGGGACTCCATGTTTTCATCCACTGGCTCCAGTAGCTAATGGACTCCACAATGTTAACAACCAAGATTTTTCAAAGAGATTTTACAGACTTCTGAAAGCTTTCTATTTTTCTCTCCTATGCTTTGGTTGGGTTTCATGCTTTTCTCTCATTTCCCAATTAGATTTATTTAGACTGTCACTCTTCCCCTAACCAGAATACAACTTCTTTACCTGCTCTGGTTAAAAATTGTGCAGATTCGTCGTTGCTGCACCTGATCTCGAATCACGACCTTCCCTAAACTCTGGCTGTGGAGGCCAGTGAGTGAAAACAGCTCTCCAGAGTAAACTGGCCTCCATCACCATTAACCTGCAGCCACCGACTCAACATCAGCAGAATTTTAATCCAAAGTACTAAAATCCTCAGCCCTGATGGAACCAATAAAAGTAATCTTTAATTTGTTTTTCTTTGGTAACCTTGTTTTAAAGGCCTTTTTATGGCTGTAATGAATGCCTTCGTGTTGACCAGATGTTGAAGGCACTTGCAGCTGTGGTTGGACTCTTTTCTCCAGAGCAAACTGATGTAATGGGTTCGAGGCAGAGAGCTAATCGCTCGTTACCTTGTTTTCACCGCACTCGAGTTGGCAAACAAACAAACTTGGATAAAAAATAAAATAAATAAATAAATAAATAAATTAAAAGAAAAAGCTGCCGCCGCCTGTTGCGCCTACCTGTCAATGTGTCGGCGGTTACTGGCCCCCAGGCGGACAAAAGCAGCCACAGTGACAGATTCCACCCGGTCATGGCTCTTCTTGAGACGAGATCACCTCTGGAAAGGAGCGTCGCGGTGAGAGCAGTCATCTTGGAAACACCAGCGGACTCCATCACCGCATCTCAGCAGCTCCAACACACTAAGCTGCGCGATGGAAAAAAAAAAAAAAAAAAAAAAAAAAAAGTTTGGCTTTGACTCCGACGGATACCGAAAATGTGAAATACCGCAGATGTGACCAAAGCAAAACCGGGTCCCACCGTTTCAGTTCCCTTTTTTAGAGAGGGAGAGAGGGAGAGAGAGAGAGAGAGAGAGAGGCCGTAAAAAAACAACAACAAAAAAACAAAAACAAAACAAACGCTCCTCGTCTTGTTGCTTCTCCTCTCGTGCTGTTGTTGAACCTCCAGTCACCAGAAAAGCGCACAGCCGAAGCCGCTCCGCGCCTTCTCTCCGCAGATGAAGTCGTCCGAAGCGGAGTCTATTTCTGGACACGGGGAGTATTTTTAACCCAGTGTTTCCTGCAGCCCGTCGTCCAAAGTCTCCCTCCTGCTCCCTCCGACTCACTCAGACACCCCCCTGCCCCTTTCTTCTCCCTCTCTCCCCCTTCAAACAGGATTCAAATTCCTCGACTCCAGTTCTCCCCCCCCCTCTGTCTGAGGATGTGAGGAACCCTGCAGGCCGATTGTCTCCACACAATCCGCCTTTGGCCTTTTAATTACACACCGATCCAGAGGTTGTAAACAGCCGAGTGAATTATCCGTTTCCCGCTTGAAACAGAGTCGGTCTGTGGCAAACACAGACCTGGGCACTGGGCATAGACAGCACTTTGTCCAGGCAGAGTAAATGAGTCTGTTTGCTCATGGACACATGAGAAACACTGACTTTAAACACCATTCACCACTGTTGAACTTATTTTGCTTCGCTTGATTAGGAATTCACTCCCAGGTTGGATACATTGATGTTAAACATCTACCTGCGTGGCTGCTGAACTGCCTGCGCTCAGTCCTAATGCTCACACAATGTTTTGTTTTGTTAACAAAATCATGCAGAGTCAGCAAGTCAGCAAGCTAAATCACAGCCCAATTAACACACAGTTAACTAGTTTGCATTGTTTACATAACAACAACAACAACAATAAAGTCAAGTCGAATTATTCATTGGTCACATCAGCTAAAATGATCATTTTAATATCTTGCTGCTAAATGTTTCGACTTCTATTCATAGAAAAAAAAAAAAAAACAACTAACAAACAATAGTAATGATGTTCAGACTGTGGTGTTTGTATCTATTGCTACTCCACATAACCAGGGTTGTGTTATGTCATCAGGGTGTCTGTGAATTTGTTTGAACACACTGTTTCAGCCAAAACAGACTGAAGCATCATCGGCTGAAGTCTAAACAAACACTGCTGTGCCTGATTCCCATCACACATACAGGGGAGCTCCAGAGTGGGCTTTACTGTGTTGTTGTAAACTGTAATATCTGATGTGAAGTGTGTGTTTGGACAGAGGTGATGCTGGCACTCTCTGCCTGGGAGAAGGCAGAATAATTGATTTGCTGCGTAGATTTCTTTTTTTTATTTCTTTTCCCATGAAAATGATGGGAGGTACTGGGATTCAGGTTGCGAAGACCTGGGTCCCACTGGCCCTTTAAGAGCGGCTCTGTGGACAGTGTTGTGTTCCCAGGGTCTTTAATGGAGACAGAGAGGGACTGAGAAAGACCCCATTGTATATGCTCTCTTTTCAATAGGAGCTTGAGCAATGGTGCTCTCACTGCTCCCAGATAGAAACACAGAGAGAGAGGCAGGGAGGGAGGGTAGAGGGTCACTGAGGGGGTCCTGTACAAGAAAGAGGGGTGTTCTACTCAAAAACACAAGGTTCAGGGACTGGATGGACCTGGAAGGAGTGAATGTTTGGTTACTGAGGGGCTCAGCATCAGTTCCTGGACCCAATGTTTAGGTTTAAGCCACAACAAAATCCTACAAACCTGATTCACCAAACACCAAGACTTTAAGATTTAGGGCTTCTTAGATGAAACTAAAGTGGATTAACAGAGGTGAAAGCACATGCTTCCAGCTATAAAGCCACTTGTACCAGGAAAATAAGTTACACGGACACCAGTTACTATGTTCTCTCACAAAAGCAAACACAGTACCAATACAGCACAATATCCTTGTTTGACTCCACTGCCTGCTAAACATAACAACCTGTTAGTTGCAAAGGAAAGTGCTTATTGGCTGAGGGACATGGGAAACACCTTCCTACTGCTCTCCCAGCTACAGGGCCACCCGGTGGTGCTAACAACGAGCTAGCCTTTTCTTGTTCTTCTTCGTCCTCCTCTTTCTGCAGCCTGGATGCAGCCACGATAAAGCGCTTATCCCAACCTGATGATAGATCACAAGGACCAAAATGACATGTGACTGCTCAAAGTTTGCTCAAGGTGCTCAAGGTTCTACTGCCCCCGTTGGTAACAAATGCAAAGCCCTCATTCTGCACGTTGGACCTAGAACTTAAAACCATTAAACCAAATCATTAAAGCCAATTAATCTTTTGCTTTGTATGTACAACCAGCACTGCTCCCAGTAGACCATATACATACATCCGAATATAAATAAACCCTATTCCCTTTCATTTTTTAACTTAATTTTTTTTATTCCCTTCCTTTATTCCCCTCCTTTACCCTACTTAATATTTTGCACTGTCTTTGTACTCTTTGCTGCTGCAACAATGCAATTTCCCCATTGTGGGACAAATACAGGAATTTGAATTGAATTGTAATGAATGCATGTAAATGAATTTATGCTTATGAGTCCTCAAGCCATCCATTGGTAAATATATGCTGACAATGGGGGGCAAACTATCCAAGAAACTTTACTGTGTGTAATGTGCTCCAATGCATTTCCATTGTATTCTGTGAGAAATAAATATATACATATACTATCTTTGTGTTTGCTGTTATTTGCCCTAGCTGGCTCTTGCACAGAAGCATTTTGGCTGCTGCTGTGCCTCCTACATTTCTCTTCATTAGCTGCATGCTTTCCCCTACTGACTGTCTTGTTGCTTCAGCTGCCAAAGCAGCACTGGTGGTAACATAGAAATATTTGAACCAAATCATAGCACTTGGATCGGACTTGCATACCTCTTGGTGTCAGACAAAAAGTTGTTTGTTGAGTTGTTTGTAGAGCATTTTTGATTCTTTGAAAATATTTTTCAATAGTCATTTGAAGTAAGGAAGCAGACTTTCAGTACCACAAGTCAAAGAATTAACATTTATGTTATCCACTTGCACAAGCAGTCAGTATTTACTGGGAGCTAGCCATCTTCTCTGCAACAGTCCTTCCTCTGGTGCATGATCATTTATTTAAATTAAGAGAAATGTATTTGCTTTTTTAATTAATCAAATTCAGATGTTGCGATTGACCCAAACTCTGGGCACAGTAACTAAAGCATATACATTTGCTGCCCCCTCATTGTCTTTTAATGTCCTCTTGATGTCAATTTGTCTTTATTAGAGTGGCAGTGATATTTTAAACTCATAGCTGTCACTTAATATGTGCATGTGTATATATGTATATATGTCCTCAGGTTCATGGAAAAACCCTCAATGTGAGACTTGAAAGGAATGCAAGTTAGATTGTGGATTGCACAAGAAGGTCCTCTGTAAGATGCCTTTCCTTTGGAAATTTGAACAACTATGCACTGGGGTACAATGGCACAACTGTGGGCCCAACATGCTGCCTTGCGTTGCCTTAAACAAAGGAATGCATTGGGGGACATGGGACTCAGGCATTATTTCTACATTGTTATTTGTACAATGTTCAATGTACAGCTCCTGAACATCTGTCCCTCTTAACTGCACTGCCAGTTGTTAACTGAAAGTGCAGGTGAAAACTGCATTACATTATTACATGACTTTATTATGGCTTTATTATTACTTTTCCCACTTTCTCAGCTGGTTACAATAGACACCCTGCACCAAAAAGACACTCTTGAAAAAGGTGTTTTCCTGGTGGAAAGACGGTTGTCTACAGAAAGATAGAAAAAAGAAAGAAAAAATAATCAGGAAACTGTCATGCAGTTTAGCTTAACTCTACAAACAAGTTATGGTGCCAGCATTAACCAGAAGCCCCTTCCTCACAGTAACACATATACATTTCTCAGACTGCAGTGACCTCTAGTGGCTAATATAAACATAGCTATGTCAAATCACATCAGAGAAACCAGGTTTAAGTCCCCTGTGGGACTGCATCAACTGTTATTGTGTTACTGCAATACCTATTTTTGCTTTGATATGACTGAGATTCTCAGATAGCTACTACTGGACATTTATTTATTTTTACTTCATTTATTTGTTTATTTGCACAATGTAATCATGCTGGATTGGTGCAAAATATTTCCATTAAAAATGAAATCAAACTGATTATTTTTCAAATGTATGGTCCTGCATACTCATTGTAGGTCACAAAGGCCAAATGTTAATGAGAAGATCTGGTCTATGGAGTATTTTTTCTTTGCATCACCAGTTGTGCCAACCCTTATTGTTACCTCAGAATATGTGACCCCTGTTGCAGAGTAACTTTGACAACACAATATTTTTTTGCCACAAAACCTAAGGTTTTAAGGCTCTTGGTTTCAGCAGTTGTACATGTGAGCCCCTGACCTAGGTTAAAAGTGATCTTTCTTCCTGACACAAACATCTTAGTGTTTAACAGACAGTACTTGTTGCCTTCTTTGGCATGGTCACAAGAAGAATGGCAAGCTCTGTGCAAGTTCCACAGTCTCACTTTCCGATCCAGGGAAACCCTGTTCTTTCATGCCACAAAGTGATCCACAGTGACTTTAAACTGCATGACGGCCTTCCCTGTTAAAATATCCCACCACACCATTCTGATGGTGAACAGATAACCTGTTTGAAATTGCTGTGATAGAGTGTACAGCGCAGAGTTTATCATGAGATGTTATCATGATTTTATAAAAACCTTTGCTCCTCTCCCAATATCTGAATTATTTAGGGCTAACCCATTCCTATGTATGTTACTACCAAGCTGCAACTGCCAACTCAGAAAAATGAAGCCAACACCGAAGAGCCAAAAACCGCCGTTCTTTAAATGGCCTCTTGAGTCTGTCTCCAACAGTGAGTCAGTCCTCATAGACTCCCATGTTAAAATGCCCAACTTTACGGTAAAAATATATTTAAAAAAATTTTTATGACCTGGTACAACCTGCCTTTTATGTTAATTATCATATAACATATTACATTTCATATAGATTATGTACAGCACTGGTTGTGCCTTCTTTTTGTGTGTTTGTGTATTTTTTAATGTGTGCTCCATGTGCCCTTTAAATTGGACAAATAAAAGTGTCCTGAGTTAAAATCAAGCTTTTTTTATAAGGTTGTCAAGTGTGCTTGTTTTGAATACATACAATAATGTGTTTTTCATATTATTTTTGAGTCTGAACAGTGTGTTAAGAAAGCACGATTGTGCCTGTAACTGATAAACACAGTAGTGATGGTCATCAGTGATCTGAAATAAACTTCTTTTATTTTTCTCCAGAATTGATCTGGATAAAAATGTGGTACTGACCTGAGGCTGGCTGTTAAATCAACATAAAACTTTCTGGTGTCATGTTTGTACTCTAATGCAAAAAAAAAAAAAAAAAAAATTTATAGACAATTTCCTGTTTTATGAGATTTTGTCCCTTGAACCCACAATTTAGAGAATTTTAATTACTAACCATCTACACTACACTATACCTTATTTCTCTCTTTCTCCTTCGGGCTGCCACCATCTCATAAACCATTTATCCATGTGCTGTACATGCGACCTGTTTGACTGTGGCATCTATCCATCTATCCATCCTGTTATATAACATTATTCTAATTATGATAAGCAAGCTCTGATGGGACACTGACCGGGGTTTAATCCTATGTGGATATATGACATTGGAGAACAGATAACATCTTGGAGGGTGTTGCTTCAAGAAGGCATGTGTGTGTGTGTGTGTGTGTGTGTGTGTGTGTGTGTGTGTGTGTGTATGGGGGGTAATCACAGGTCTGGACAGATTGAAATCTTCGTTGGGCGTATCCACAACATTGCATCAACAGGCATCCAGCTGTGCAAGAATAATAATCTCTCTGTTTTAATCTGCCTGAGCGGGAGGTGATCCAAGCCCTTGCTCGGAGGCCATCCAAGGGTAAAGAGATACACTGAGAAACAGGTTTGATGACAGTTAAATGATAAGCTATTATGAATCTCCAATATGTTTTGTGCAAAGCTGCAAATCTGTGTGTGTGTTCCCGAGAGAGGAGCAGTGTGGGACAGTCCAGCATGACATCTGGTAATGGCCATGATGAAAAGCATAGGATCTTTCTGGAATTTATCCATTGCTGTTCTGATTATATGGGCCTCTTACACTCATATGATGTTTCTATGCACATAAGCAGGGACGGCTCCAATTCCACTCACAACAGCGTGGGTTTAAGGAGGAAGGCCTAAATAGTGGGGATTATGCTCTCTCGCTCTCACTCACTCTCTCTCTCTCTCTCTCTCTCTCTCTCTCTCTCACCCTCTCTTACTCTATTTTTGCATCAGATACTCTGCCTATCATTTCAGTCCCTGTTGCTGTGATGACCACAGGCATGAGCACAGCAGGCGTTCATCGAGGCTTCCTCAGGAAATATGGTAGGGCCTGCTTTGATTTCCTCATTAATCAATAATTAATGTAGCCCTATCATTCTGTCATTCACAGTAATGTCAGATGTGTATCTATTGGTCTCAATAAATGCAGTTAAATTGTGTGCTTTATACTATAAAACAATGTAATAAGCAGAGGTGATCTCATGCGATTCAAATTGTTCAGAAAAGTCTTGATTTAAAACCAGAATTACATCAAATTGTTGTATTTTAAAATCCTTAGTTCTTTAGTTAACAGACTTATTTTACTAAGTGATGAACTTTTGTTTGTGATAATAATAAAGTCATAGAAATACTATCTCAGATCACCACTCCAAACTCTAAGATGAGTGACATCAGTCTGAGTCACTGTGTGTGATATAATTGCTGCCAGAGATGATGAACTGTTCACTTTCAAAGCCAAGTCATGAATGAGTCCAAAGTTTCCTGTCTTTGTACTTCACATCTGTTTTACATCTTCCTCGATTTCATTTGATAGCATCATTATGGTGACTCAGGGGACTGCAGCAGAGCATACTGTATAGCAATATCAGCAAATCAGATCCAGTCTTTTCTTCCTTTCTCAACTCTGTGGACTACTAATATTAAAATACCTTTACAACAATGCTTCATGGGGTCAAATCTACAAAGCTGTGATCACATCAGTGTTTCCATGAACGTGCAGTCCATCTAAACTCCTATACCACTCTCTCTCGCTCACTCTCACCCTCACTCTCACTCTCTCTTTCAAAATCCACCTGTTCATCTTTAATCCTCTGTATGGAGAAATAGAGCAAGTCTTCCCCATCAACATGTGCTCTGCATCTATTATCATTATTACATAGTGAATGGCTGTCTGGGACACTTGCAGTCTAGTGCTATCATGTGTGTCCTGTCCTGAAAAGAAGCTTTTCTAAAGGTTCTCTTTAAGAGGTGAAGGTAATGAATAGGGTTGACTAGCTGACAGTGGCTGTACATGTTGTAATTATTTACATGTCTTTATGGTGCTGAGATTTATTTTCTTTAATTGTTGTTGAAAGAGAAGTGATGATTCATCTCAAAGGTAATTTATCAAGGCTGTAGTTGTATTGAATTGCATTGCATAATGGTGTTGTATTGTTCTGGATGTTGGCGTATTTGCAAAAATATTTTATGATAACATGTATCCAATTAACAGAGTGCAGTGAGTGCAGCCCAAAGCAGTGTGTGTGTGTGTGTGTGTGTGTGTGTGTGTGTGTGTAATTTTAATGGTACTATTAAAAAAGAAAATCTCTTCTGTCCACAGTTTTGTTTGGGATTTTCCAGACTCTCATATTATCTTCTAGCTTTTACAATTAATCACTGAAAATACACTATCTATCTATCTATCTATCTATCTATCTATCTATCTATCTATCTATCTGTCTGTCTGTCTTTCTCTGTCTCTTGTGTGGCTGCAGGGGGCTTCATGTTTAAACAATGGAAGGAAAAGTACCTTGTGCTGACCATGGAAGGAAGCCTGCTGGTGTGCCGCGATGCTGAATCCCCTCCAGATCAGGTGGTTGCACTGCAAACCAACTGTGAGTCCATCGTGGAGGGGAGAGAGATCCTTGACCTACCCAAGTTGCCTCCAGGGGGCAGGAGGGACTGCTGCTTCGCCCTTATCTTGCCCCAGAATAAGTTCCTGCTGTTACTTTCAGACAATCCAGATGACTGCAAGTGTGTCTCACTCTCTCTCATGCAAAAACACACAATTACACACATACATACACACACTGGATTTCAAATGTCCTTTGCCCCACTCATTATCAGACTGCACGTGGTGAATGAAGGTCACATACTGTTTATAGTACATAGTTATCAGATTTTGACAGTATGCTATGCAAGTCTGTACCTGTTTAAAATATAATATCCTGTCATGTTTATCTTTCAGTCTTTGGCTGAAGTTGATCAGAAAAGTGAGAGAGGTGAGTCAGCAGTTTTGACTTCAGCCTGTGCTGTGACTTCATCTCTGTGTTTAGACATGTCTGATAATATCTGGAAATATTACAGGTTACAGAGTTAATCACTGTGATGTATTTGTGTTATTGTCTAGGGTGTTATGTCACCTAGGACCCTTCAGAGACAACGCAGCATCACTCCCTGCATCACCGACAGAGACCCCCTGCCTGACTCCTCCAGTGACAAAGACCCTGGATCACCCAGGGTCAGTGAGGGCACTCCTCCTTTGTCCCAAGTCATCGAACGTGGAGGATCCTTCAGAGACAGAGGCCAAAACCAAGGTTTGCTATCAGGTCCTCTGTAGTTGCATGACAGAGGTTGCATTAGATAATATGATATGATGGCTGAGAGCAGGGGCCATACCAGGACTTTTTAAATGAGGTGGTACATTGGGTATAAAGAAGCGATCTGTGGAGGGGGGCCAATCACGGGAAATCACAAAATGTTATTTGAAATGTCCACAATTTTCAGGCTCTTGTGCAGCACCCTGAGCCGATCACAGTTATTTCTGCGACCCACAGTTAATCCTGTTTGTGTTTTCATGAGGCTTCATTCAGATGATGAGCAAAGACTCAAAACCAAAGCAAAAGACACATAACTGGAAACAGTTGGTGACATCATTTAGTCCGGGACTCTATTGTTTTCAAGCAAAACAGGAGAAAACTGCAGAGTGGGTGGATTCAGTTTTATCATCAAAAATATTTCATTATGGAGTCTCAAACAAATTAACACAGACATTACAAAAAATGTGTTCATAAGTGGCTACGAAATGCACATGGCTGAAATTGGTGCTTATAATGTGTCCAGTACCATCTCATAAAAGATATTTTGCTTCTACTTTATCCCACTAATGTACTGGATGTGAATGGATTTGAGATCAAGTAACAGCTCTGGTTAGGAGAGAAACGACTGACTGGCTCAATAAAGAACAAAGCAGTAGAAATCTCCAAAACTCCACATTTAACATGTAACATGTCAAGTAGCCAACTCTCGTTGCATATTGTTTATTTGTGTTTTTCAATTACTTCTGCAGCCAGTGGACCACGACGGCCTCTACGTAGTGTTTCCGTGGCCCCCCCTCATCGTGTGTCAGATTGTCTTCGCCACGGCAACAGCAGTGATGCACGGGCGGTAAGGGCGGTGTGCCTGCTGATGGGAGGGGCAGCGGCCTCCTCTGCTCTGGGCTATCTCAGCTCCTGCTCCCCTTCCTCTCCTCTTGCCAGCAGAGCCTCAGATATGGCTCACGGCACAGGGGGCTTCTCCGAGCTTCCTGCAGGAGGCTCCTTCCACGCCTGCAGCCAGGATGTCGACTCCCCACACTTCAACAGCTTCGACTTTGAAGGAGACTCTGACTTTGATGCATTTGACTGTGGGGGATTTGCTTTTTAGTTGGGACAAAAAACTGTTGGAAAGACATTTTAGGCTCATCAAGATCCCTGTGTTGGTATTCCTTTATAATATAAAGGCATTGTTATTAATTTATCACTTGTTGGGGTATCTATATGTCTTATCTATAAATTAATGAAGGTGTTCTTCCTGGCTTTACGCCCATGCTCCTCAGGTAAATCATTCATGATCCTGACTCCTGTCTTGTATCACTCTTTCCATGCCAAAGGATGACTTGAGTTTGACTGGATGAGCAGTATAATGATTCCACACTGTAACAAGGACATTTATAAGGAAATATTTGTCTTAGATTTATAACAATAGTGTTTCTCCACTCTTTGTCTCATCTCTGCTTTCATTTTTCAATCATTTTTGTTTTTTAGAAAATTGATCTCTGTGAATATTTCTCCTCATGCACATTCTCTCCATGTCATTGCCACTTGGATTGATTTTCTTTTGCCCTGCTTTCAGAAATTGCCTCCATGATCTGCTATGTGCACATACCAGCCCCGTGTGTGAAATCCAGTCCAAAGGTGAACTCTAAAATAAATTCTGCTGTCATCATGACTGCACATCTTTCTCTCTAGACCCATCTGCTGTTTGTTGGCTGGCATGGAGCAGCAGTGCAGACAGCAGGCCAAAGTTTGGAGAGGAGGGATGAAGGAGCAGATTTGTTGAGTCTGACGGGCCATGTGTGCTTATCTGAGATTTGGTCTCACAGCAAAAATAAGCTCATGAGCTGGATGTGGACTGGATGTGTTTGTGTGTGTGCTCTCATTTCTTTGCACTAGGGTGGGCTCATGTGCTGAGATGAAACATCCTGCACCTGACAGCCTTATAGAACAACTGCATACACTTTCTTGTTGTTTTACTTTGTCAGATATAAGAGGTACTGAAGCTATAATTGAAAAGAGATGTTATTTTCACTCAGATGAAAATAAATCATTAACATCCTAAAGGTTTTTCATGTAAGTACAAATCTTTCACCTTAAAAGTCCAGTAATCTTTGATCATCCTTTTTATTTAACCACAGGCAGCAGATTGTGTTTTCTATATTACGCATCTTATAATACCTCAAAGCCTTGTTGCTCAATACGAGCATGACTGCCAACCAGGACAAACAGTCAACTACTCTGGTGTCCTGCCCCTGACAGTAATTCAGTTACATGTTGATATGAATGCATAATGCAGAAACACCCTTTTAGCAGATGCAGAGAACTGTATCTGCTAAAAGGGTGATAGTGTTGCTGTTTTATGTTTAAAGGCTTTGGTAAAGTTGACACTGCCTCTACTTTATTTCAAGCCAAAACTGTGCTGTTTTTATAACTGTTGCAAAATACCAAGATCCTAAAAAATTAAAAGTAAACAAAACTAGAATCATGCCTCTGCCAGCCAGTCAAGTTACAGGAAATATGGTAAAAATCACCTTACAGCACTGAATAATGGCCAAAAATGTTTTTGTAGAAAATTATGACCTCACAGTGAAGTTGACTTTTGACCTATTGGATATAAAACCAAAAAATATAAAAATATAAAACTGCTTGATTTTATCCTTATAGGCATTGTGTCATAATTAGTATATAAATTTTTCAAAGTGAGTCAAAGTGACTTCAATCAATGACTTTTGTTCACCAAATCTAAACAGCTGATTCTTGAGTCCAACAAATGTTTGTACCAAATTTAATTTCCCAGCAAATTTAAATACAAGGCTGCCGACACAGAGATATAGTAATTCAGTATGAGAGACACCAAGAGAGTGTAGGGATTGTTACAGGATTTGCTGCAATTAACAAAGATGTTGGTTGAGCTGATCTTGGCTTTTTCTGTGGCTAACAAAAACCAGAGGAAGGATCTCTGAACATAAACTCTGTCAGTTTGTGTTTAAAAAATTTAAAAAAAAAAAAGTTTAGGAAAAAAAACTTTGTATAATAATATAACCTGCAGTCTGAAAAAATCATCTCCTGGTCCACAACAAAAACATTAAGAATCCCATAAATATATCAAGCTGTTGGTAAATGTATATATGGCAACGTCTGTCTGAATCTAATAAGAGGGTTTGAAAGCTTTGTTGGATTGCTGAGTACATTTATGCCTCTCTCTTCAACCACACTTGTTAATCCTTATGTCTTTCTGATAGCAGTGCCTGCAAAATAAACATAAACTCTGTGTTACATAACTGTTAAAGCTGGGTTAGGCATAAGTCTAGAAAAAACCCAGAAAATACCGGAAATCGAGCATACAGCAGCCAATAGGAATGCCTTTTCTCTCTCAAAAGACCTGTAATGGGCCAGAGCCTCCTGTTGCATGCTAGATTTTCTAGCAGAAACCAGAGCCAAGAGAAGATGCAGACATGTAGTTTGCTCCCAGACAAATTTATTTATAGTATACATGAGGATGATAATGGGATTTTTAATCATTGATACCAAAAAATTTATGTATAGTTTTAACATGCAGAAGCTCCACTAACAGACTTGGTTTGCTAAGATAAAACACACATATGCATAGTAAATTGTAAAAATGATAATTATCTGTTTATTAATTTACTACCTGGCTTGAAAAATTCCAGCACAGTATGGCAGTGACAGAGTAGTCCTCACATGTAAATTGCATATAGTTGCCTCTCTGACTGAAAGAAACAAATCATTCTGACCTGATCCTCGATGTGATTCATAAGACTATTCAATATTTAACTGATATCATTTTGTAATACGACCAGAAAATCACTGCATTGGGTCAGAAGGAGTCTGTTTCAGTAAAGGCTAGATCCTCAGTCATCAGGTGTCAAAAAACAAACAAACAAACAAACAAAAAAAAAAAAATCTAATTTGGAAATACAATTTCACAATTACAGAAATGATAAAATTACTCTCTCCAATAAGTAACAGGACATGAGGGTTAGGTTCCTTCATATTCCAGGAGTAGACACTAGGGTAGTAGTTGTCCTCTTGCTCTCTCTTTATGTGTGTGTGTTTGTGTGTGTGTAAATGTTTATCTAGGAATTTACAATGCAGTTTCTCATTTGTGGGACAATGTCAACATGACAAGTTAATGCTTGTGGGTAATTCAAGTAATTAAATTTAATCCACTTCAGTTCAATTCAAACCAAAAGACAATTTTCTTCATGAACCTTGTTTCACACTGGCTTTAAGCCAATGGAAAACAACAATCAGGTGAAAGTGTACTATGGTACACAGGAGAGTCACATGATTCACCTGTGGCCTAAAGTGGTGCTCCTGCCAGCCCCCTGTCAAACATAAAGACAAACATTCAGGCTATAAGAGACAGTTGCAGAGTGACAGGTGAACAGGCAAGAGTGAAGCATTATGGACTTGACTACAACAGTGATTTTGGCAGGGCTAATCTTAGCTCTGCTGTGGATATTCAGTGTAAAAAACAGCAGAAAGTATTGTTTGCCTCCAGGGCCTGCTGCACTTCCTCTCATAGGAAACCTGCCACAACTGGACAAACATGCACCTTTTAAAAGCTTTCTCAAGGTGAGTTCAGGGACTTTTTAAAAACATTGTTCACACTGAAAAAATGACAGATGGTGCATTGTTCTTGAATTGTACTGAATCTCAGGTTTGACTGCAGCTGATTTGCACATAAATAATGTGTTTCCAACAAATCATGTCTTTTTCTAGTTCAGTGAAACATATGGCCCTGTGATGACGCTCTACCTGGGCTGGCAGCGTACGGTTGTGCTGGTGGGATATGATGCAGTGAAGGAAGCTCTGGTGGACCAGGCAGATGACTTCACAGGCAGGGGACCGCTGCCATTTCTGGTTAAAGCTACCAAGGGCTATGGTAACAGAAGACACTTAAAAATCAGTCATCTCTGCCCAGGGATCAGTGAATTTTCGTGCCTGCATGTCTCTGTATGAACATAGCTTTTCTTACATGGCTCCAGTTGGTCAACAAACACACTTTTCCTTTTTTAAGGTTTGGGGATCGGGAACGGGGAGCGTTGGCGCCAGCTGCGACGTTTCACACTCACGACCCTAAGAGATTTTGGGATGGGACGAAAGGGGATGGAGGAGTGGATCCAGGAAGAGAGCAAGCACTTGATGACGCGCATAGAAACCTTCAAAGGTGTGTGTTGTTGTTACTGTTCCACATATTTCACTGAAGATTGATGGGAAAAAGGATTACTGCATAACCTGTCAAGCAGAGTTTTCTTTATTCAGTACTCACTCTTTCAACTGACGACGAACACTGAGAATTAAGTTTCATCATTATCGCCTCTAGCAAAAACAAAAAAAAACAAACAAAAAAAAAAACAAAAAAAATACATAAAACAAAACACTTCAGGTATGACTGCACCAAACATAGGTTTGAAAATTAATAGCTGGATGGAGCCTTCAAAACGCTGAATAGACACTGAATAAGCAGATGATACATTGGCCAACAACTGAATGGAGAGTGTGGGAGCTTTGTTGGGTTGCTCTGTCTATTTTCTCTCTGTACTCTTTAATCCTTATCTCTGTCTGATAGCAGTTTGTGCAAAGTAAACACTGAATATGTTACATAACCAGATAAAACACTGAGGCTTCAGTCACAGCCTTGATTTAAAAGACAACCAACAGGGAGTTTTTAAATTCAAACAAATAGGATGTGTGGTGAATTGTCTCACAGTGAATTTACACATTTCTTTTATTGGTGTCTTTATGTTAAATATTGATCAGTAAAGGTTAATTGTTAATGTTTTGAATGAAAACGTCACTACAGAGTAACCTATGCACCAGATAGCAGCTGTTTCTGAAAATACTCAGATAACTTTGTACCATACAGTAAAAGGTCAGTGGGCTGCTATTGAGACAATTGAATGGAAGTTGAAAAAGTACCTTTAAAAGATAGGTCTGACTTCCTCTCCTCCTCAGCCTCACCATTTGACCCAACATTCTTGTTGAGCCGAACTGTCTCCAATGTGATCTGCTGCCTGGTGTTTGGCCAACGCTTCAGTTATGACGACAAGCAGTTCTTGCGCCTCCTCAACATCATATCTGAGATCATAAAGTTTGGCAGTAGCCCTCTGGGTCAGGTTAGTAGTAATACAGTAATACAGTGTTTTTATTCTGGTTTTCTTATGGTGTCCTCAAGATATATTAAACATATATAAACCATTTTTAAATGAATGCCCCGATGTCCTCAACACACCTGTGCAACATTATCTCCTGAGAAACAAAGCTGTAGTGTGCTGTGGGCTTCCTTCCCACAGATGTACAACATCTTTCCCTGGCTGATGGAGCGCCTACCTGGCCACCAGCACACTGTTTTTGCCCAGATCAAGGAGGTGAGGGAGTTTATCAAGGTGAAGATCCAAGAGCACAAGGAAACACTGGACACAAACTCCCCACGAGACTTTATCGATTGCTTCCTCATCCGAATGAATCAGGTTGGAAAGAACTTCAGGATCACTTGTTTTGCTTAGAGTTTATACTAAGAAATATCACTTTCATCTGAAGGGTGCTTCTGTATCCATTAAAATAATCTCCTAATATTTTCTTGGGTACTCAGAACTGTTTTCTTGGTGTAGCTGAGACTGATTTCAGCATTTAATTATTGAAATTATCGATTTTGAAAGAAAACAAAAACCCAAATGGACGTCTGTCACCTGCTGCTTCAACTGCATTTTAATATTTTGAATTTTATCCTTTTGTGCCTCTTATTTATTATCACTTTGTCCTCTTAGGAAAAGCACATTTCCACCACTGAGTTCCACTATGAAAACTTGGTGTCTACAGTGATGAATCTGTTCATGGCAGGAACAGAAACCACAAGCTCCACCATCAGATATGCCCTCAGTGTACTGATCAAATACCCAAACATACAGGGTAGGTCCCTAACAGATACCACAGTTGTGCTATTTTACCAGATGTAAATACTTTGTGGTCAAGATCTGTGAATAAACCCACCTAATAGCATATATAATGATAGGTCAGAGAGTAAATGTCTCTTTGCCTTTTCTAGAAAAAATGCAGCAGGAGATTGACAGTGTGATTGGAAAAGACCGTTGCCCCAACATGGAAGACAGAAAGTCCCTTCCCTTCACAGATGCTGTCATCCATGAGGTGCAGCGTTTTCTGGACATTGTGCCCTTCAGCCTCCCTCACTATGCACTCCAGGATATCTCTTTCAGGGGTTACACTATTCCCAAGGTATTTTAAGATATCACAAGTCTATACTCAAGCTCTAGTGTGGATGAGCTTGAAAGAATGTTTTGCCACACAAACAATTTATCTTTCTGTCTCTACAGGACACAGTGATCCTTCCCTTGTTGAACTCTGTACTGAAAGAGGAAAAGCAATGGGCAACTCCCTGGTCCTTTAACCCCCAGCACTTCCTGGACCAGAATGGCAACTTCAAGAAAAATCCTGCATTCTTGCCATTTGCTGCAGGTAAAAAACATCCCACATTTACCAGATGAAATCACCAGTTAACATGCTGTTAAGATGCTGGTCAAGCCTGTTAACAACCGCATTGGTCTGCGCTGTTTGTTACTGTGGTGTGTCCAATTTTGATATCTCGTGATATATATAGTATTTCACCGTCTGGCCCACCATAATCACAAGAAATAATTCTTTATCATACAGTGCTTTGTTTTTGACTGTGTCTTCTTGCAGGGAAGAGAGCCTGTGTTGGTGAGTCTCTGGCTCGTATGGAGCTATTTATCTTCATAGTGTCACTGCTGCAGCATTTCACCATAACCTGCTCTGCGGGCCCAGAAAGTATAAACCTCATTCCAGAGTACAGCAGCTTTGCCAACGTGCCTCGCAGGCACCAGATCATCACTATGCTTAGGTGAAAAGAAGAGTTCCACCTAGACGGTCCATCATTGCTTGGAGCACTCTAAGTCACGTACAAGAATCTCTATACAACATGCATGGCTCTACTGTGATATTAAGTCCACAGCAAACACGGTATCTGAGAGCAGAATTTTGAAAGATTTTTGTTTTTTCACGTGTTTTTCTTTTTGTATATATTTCCATCACTTCTTGGTGCATAATTGTTAACATACTTTCTTACGCAATAAAGATAAATGTATAAGTTCTAGAAAAAATATTACTGCTTTTATACAAATGTCAATGTCAATTCTTCCTGCAGGGGAAGAATTGTGTAAAAAGCTGTAATTCAACATAGACTTTGAAAAGTAAATGTTGCAGCAAAGTTGAAGCAAAGTTCTCTAGAGGAGAAAACTTAGGAATAATAGTCTAATAATAATAATTCTAGTTGGATCTGGTATTAACATTAACGTTCATGTTCCAGAGTGTTTGACCAGCTGGTTGGTTAAATGTACTGATTTGTCTCAGGATACTAAAGCCTGCAAATAAACCAGCAGGCCTGTTTGAGGCCTGTGCACATGCTCAGTATTCCATGAGTTTCAGTTACTCTGAGTAATGAGGTTGAATCCAAGATGTCACCCCAGTGGTGATGGAACTAACCTCCAACTTACAAAGAAGCAGCATCAAGAGGCCTAAGTCTGCTGCATTGCAGTTATAGTATATAACTGCTCAACCTATAAAATTGAAGGCCACGTAAGGGTAAATATTTTTTGAAAAATAACCTTTTTCAAAAAAAGGGAAAATGGAACAAGAAACAGTGGACAACATGAGACAGAGGACATCATAACTGTGCTCAAATTAGCTTAACTAGTTAGATGAGGAGCTCAAATCTTTCATATCCTTCTTCCCTTCATACATGCAAGACATAAAAAATGTAACATGACACATAGAGACAGCAAAGCCAAAGAAAAAATACAGTCTCTGGAAAACAGAGTTTTGTTGGAGCATGGAATATGTGATCTGTACCTGCTTTGTATGTCTGAAGAGAAGGAGGAGGTGAGAATGAAGGGGATGGATATGTTAAAACATAGCTCTGGGTTGTAAGGTCACATTTCTGGAAATGATTGATTCATTTCTGTGAACACAAGTCTGCAGTGTCATCCCTCAGTTCACTATGAGACATTTTTGCAGCACGATGTGGAAACACTGAATACCTGAAGCAAAGAAATCCCCACTTCAAGGAGAGTCTTAGTCCAGGTGATTGTAAAAATCTACTGTGGTCAGAATCCAGAGTTCCTGTCAGGAAAAGAATCTTATTGTAGGGAGAGTCGTGGATAATGGTTAATCCTACTCACAGTGAAAGTTTCAATGAATTGATTTTGAATATGTCATCAAAGAGTTAGGGTAGAGCAACTAAAAGAGCCAGCCTCAATATTGAACACTTGCTATTATAAAAACTGTCACGGTTTATCCCTAAAGACTCTCTTGATTCTTCCTGTGCACCTGCCATGCCCCTCCACCCTCTTTCAACCAAATCCAGTCACCTGTCATTCTCCATCCATCCACCAGATGTCTCCAGACTTCCTTCCTGTCTCCAATTGCTCACCTGTTTTTAATTTTCTGAACTATCTGATCTTCTTATCTGAACCTGCTGACTCACAAACCTGTTCACAGTGTCTCCTTCTATCAGCCTTCACTTACACCAGCCCCTTTTCCCAAGCATCTGGTTCTGTCTCAGTGTGGCCCTCATCATTCAGTCCCTCAGTGAACCTGCCCGTGCTGCATGGATGTATATAAGACCTGATACATCCGTGCTGAGCTGCCAACACCTGAAACCCTATGGAATGAGTATTGGTTATCCAAAGATGGCTGATAGTGAAAGGCGTTATGGGAAATATCAAATATTAGATTTAACCTTTTGAGTTGAGGAAATCACCATATCTGAACACACAGTGTCAGTATTATTATTATTAAATGCTGTTTTAACGGACTTTTTTTTCTGACTTGCATGTGCTATGATTTGTGCGCTACCTCGAGCAGACAATGTCTTGTTAACTGTTGTAAGTACAATTGTGTAAATAAAGTTTTCCAAAAAAAAAAAAAAAAAATCAAAATAAAATAGTTTCCTGTCACACCGCATTCCACAACTCGACGTGAAATCGAGGCTAAAAGTTTGGCGGCAGACAAACAGAAGTTACACAATCGGTCGATAGTCGAGGACGGAGTGAGGCTCCATCTATGGAGCTGTGCACCTTCACCGCGCTGCTTCTGGCGGGACTGACCGCTGCCATGTTGTTCCTGCTGAGCCCGAAGAGTCGCGGACAGCTGTGTTTACCTCCGGGACCCTCGGGCCTGCCTGTCATAGGAAATCTCCCGCAGCTGGACAGAAGAGCCCCGTTCAAATCTCTGCTGAAGGTGAGCGAGAGACAGCTTGGTTTTATAGTTTGTTCCCCACCTACTTGCACACAATAATCTTAAACTTTATTGCCATTAGTTTGGCTTTAGTGTGTGTGTGTGTGTGTGTGTGTGTGTGTGTGTGTGTGTGTGTGTGAGACCTGCAAGTTTGTTCTGGCCACTTGTGTAAACACAATCTGAGTCCTTCCTATTCCTTGAAACTCTCAATTATTTTGCTGATTCTCATTTTGCTGATTCTCATTGAAATCCCAAACACAACATGACTTGTGTGGAGGAACATAGGTCTGGCCTCTAGATACTTGTTTTCCTAACAAGCCACAGTTAGAAGTCAGAGTTTTGTTTGTCTGACCTGATTTTGTGTTGGACTCCCATGGTACCTGTTTTGCTCACTGCAGTGCTGTTCCTTGCATGTGGATGCAAGAATCCAGCTCATGTTTTTTGCGTTGTTTCTTCTCCAGCTCAGTGAAACATATGGCCCTGTGATGACTGTGTACCTGGGCCGTCAGCGCACAGTTGTCCTGGTGGGGTACGACGCTGTGAAGGAGGCACTGGTGGACCAAGCAGATGACTTTGCCGGCAGACTACCTATTCCTTTCCTCTTCAGAATCACCAGTGGCTATGGTAATGTGGGATTTTTCAGCTTCGATTCTCTTTTAAAGTATTCTGAGCGAGAAGCTGCCTCCCTAATGTGTTTATTTACATTCCTTATCTACATTTATCTACATTTTTCAAAGGTTTAGTGATCAGCAATGGAGAACGCTGGCGGCAGTTGCGACGATTCACCCTCACAACTTTGAGGGACTTTGGAATGGGACGCAAAGGGATGGAAGCATGGATCCAGGAAGAGAGCAAACATCTGGTGGACCGTATAAACAGAACCAAGGGTATGCATGTATGAGAATGACTGTGCATGCCTTGTGTGTTTGCTCTGTTTGTGTATTTTTCTCACTGGTATATACAGCCTATACACAGCAGGACAGGAGTTGAAAACTAGCAGTAGCTACTACAGTAACTGTCTGTGCAACACATCAGTTTCATGCCTTGTCCTGGAGCTATGGTAAACTCTATTGTCCCTAATAAATACATTAATAAACGAAACTCAACAGTGAGGACGCTGGTTGGCCAATTTAAAAGTTGTAATTCCACATATTTTTGAAACAAACAATTTATTAATCCGAGCATGCATGGTATGGTAGCATACAGTATTCTTATTAAGCTAATTAACAGATTATTATAACACATTATAATTGAGAGTGACCATAATGATCTTTTGGTAGCTTCTGCACTGCATTTAATATAATAATACCTCTTTACTTTACCTACCTACCGTATCTCTTCCACTACTGTGTCAGAACAGAGGATTAACAATCATCTGCTCACTGAAATCATACTGACAGTTTATGAATATATGAATATTGATAGTATTTTTGATACCGCAATAGATTATTTTCCTATTCATTCAGTGTGTGTCTTATTAGCATAGAAAGGATGCTAAATTAAATTGACATGTTGAAAGTTTTATAAACTCATGAAAGCTTTTACAATGATTGGCAGTGAGTGAATGAGTCCCCCCCCCAAAGATAACAGTATTCATACCCATTAAGCCTCACATATTTTTTATATCGTTTTGATTTTAAGATTTGTTCCCAAGCAGAAAAATGATTTTGTCTAATTGTACAGAGCCAGGGGTCTCACAGAGAATCTCGCTCCCCCCCCCCCCCCCAGCTACACCTTTTGATCCAACCTACTTCTTGAGCTGCTCCGTGTCCAATGTGATCTGCTGCTTGGTGTTTGGTCAGCGCTTCAGCTATGATGATGAACAGTTCCTGTACCTTCTGCAGACAATCTCAGAAGTCCTGAAATTTGTCGGTAGTCCCCATGGTCAGGTAGGAGAAGGAGGTGCAGAGAATGTGAGGCAGCACAGTGGGTGGCTTGGTGTTCAGGGGGAACCTTTGCTCAGTTGGAGGTTGATTATTATTTTTGTAAGTAAAATAACTTCTTCCTTTATGTGATTCAAGTACAGAAAGAGATGATACATGACAGGACACAATGACACAGTGTTGATATAATATGACATAGTGTTTCTTCTCATTACGCAGATTGGTAGATTTGTTCAATTTTGCTTATTTTTATTTACCTGCTGTTTCTTTTTAAAGGCAAGTTCAGTTAAAGCAGAGAGGATGTTTGCTTCATTTATTTTTCTTTAATCCATTATTTTCCAAGTGTTTTCCCCCTGCTAAAGTACAGTTGCCAAGGTTCAGAAACCTTGTTTTCTAAATGGTGATGATGTTTTATCGACTCATCCTTTTAGTACTAAAAACACAAAACACAAGCAAATTCAGAAAACATCATTGTCATCAATTTGACAATGCAGGTGCCGCAAATACTCACAACACAAGGACAGTGTTTCCAGTGAGCAACACAAATGTGATGATGTGATGTTCCTGTGGCCCTAGTGCTGGAGCGCATAAAATGAAGTTGGAGTAGATTAGTAGTGTAGTCTTAACCGGTGGAGACAGGTTCGCTCCAGCCCATGTCTCTTTGCTACAGGTCATTGTCTCTCTCCGTGACCTGCCTGTTGCTGTTGGAATAAATAACTTAAAAAATGTGATGAACCCTCCCAGGATGCACTTCCATGGATGCTTTATAACACATGTACCATAATACATCCATGCACAATTGCTGCAATGCTTTTACCTTCAAAAGTCAAAAATCAGAGAACAGCTGTGTCCCAAACATTTACATCCCTTTTATCAGTGTCCCCAGGAAACACTTTTGGTTCATAAGTATTTGCAATGTGATTGTGTATCTGAATGTGTTGTGAATATTTGTTTCTGAATTTGTTTGTACTTTGTCTATTTGCACTTGTCTTCTTAGGTTGCAGTGCATTGAGCTCTCAGAGCCACTGTATTTTAGGGAGTGATTTGTGGTTTGTATGCAGTAAGGGCCAGTGCATTTTCATCTAAATAACACCTCCAATGCCAGAGCTTGGCAGGTATTTCACATTCAACACAACTCAGACACTTTTTTTAATGAGTCCGTCCCACCTGTCTGTGACAGATGTATAACATCTTCCCTTGGCTGATGGAATGGCTACCGGGTCGACATCATAAAATGTTTGCCAAAATCGAAGAGGTCAAAGAGTTCATCATGAAAAAGATCCAGGAACACAAGGACACGCTGGACCCCAGCTCACCCAGAGATTACATCGACTGCTTCCTCATGAGAGTCAGTCAGGTATGACTATGTATATTAATCAGAATAAGCCTCTATGAGCTAAAGGTCATGTTTGTTTAATTTATTCTGGGCATGTTCAGCATGCTTACTCATATGTACATACTCCCTATAATAGAGTGTATGTATATCTAATAGAAGAGAGTTCTGTAGAGATTATTAGAGTTCTGTGCTTTAGACCACTAGGTGCACAGATGAACTTGCTTGGCTTTTGATCCTGCAGGCCGTATTGTCATAACAGTAAAATCGTTTTCACCTTGTCCTTGAAGGAAAAGCACATTCCCACAACTGAGTTCAACTATGACAACTTGGTGTCAACGGTGTTGAATCTATACCTGGCAGGAACAGAAACTACCAGCTCCACCATCAGATTTGCACTCAGTGTGTTGATCAAATACCCCAAAATACAAGGTAGGCCACAACCAGTGGAAAGCAGTTTAAAAGAAAACGTAGACACTGGTGTAATGACTTTTACATGAAATTGATTTTACCCTTTCTTTTAAACAAATCTTGATTACACATGATCATTGTAGGTTCACATATATATAATTTAATAGAACCAGGGTACTATAACTTATCATGATGGTGATGTTGAATGCTGGTGAGCATTTTGAGCTTTACAACTCCAACATTGTGCTCTACTATTACCTATATGAATATAAAAATGTAAAATATAAAAGCAGCTCATCCTCAGAACTGAGGAGCTAGTAAATGTTTGGTATTTTTCTATGTGAGTCACTTAAATGATTACTCGGAACTGATTTACTAATTGATTCATTCGGTAAGTGTTTCTGCTGTTAAAAAGCTGTTTTCCTCATTCTGAAGAGACTATACAGCAGGAGATTGACACTGTGATTGGAAAGGAGCGTTGTGCTTACATGGAGGACAGGAAGTCCCTTCCATTTACAGATGCAGTTCTCCATGAAGTTCAGCGTCTTGTGGATGTTGTCCCCCTGGCTGTGCCTCACTATTCCCTCCAGGACATCTATTTCAGGGGTTACACAATTCCCAAGGTATTCTGGTTTGACCTTATGTTATTGATACAGAAAACACAAAGTGTCCTTTCTGATATAATGTATTGTCTCAGTAGGATACAGTGATTATCCCCTTGTTGCACTCTGTGCTGAAAGAGGAAAAACGGTGGGAAACCCCTTGCTCCTTCAACCCCCAGCACTTCCTGGATGAAAATGCCAATTTTAAGAAAAATCCTTCATTCCTGCCATTTTCTGCAGGTAATTTACCAAGTAAATTTCCTTTGATTTCACTCAGAAAAAGTAGCTGTATATGGGACCTGCTTTAATGTTGTCAAGTGCCTCTCTAATTTATCATCTTATTCGTGGTTATCTCCCAGGAAAAAGATCTTGTGTTGGAGAGTCTCTCGCTCGCATGGAGATTTTCCTCTTCCTCGTGTCACTTCTGCAGTGTTTCACCTTCTCTTGCCCCGGAGGACCTGAAAGTTTAGACATTAGCCCTGAGAGCAGCGGCTTTGCCAATGTACCTCGCAGGTACGAGATCATTGCCACGCCTCGGTGACGGTACAGTTCTGTGTTTGGCCTTCAGTCTCTAAAAAGTTAATCATTTGATATCAAGTGACCTAATTTTAATGCCAGCGGAGATGTAGTGCATTTCCTTTTCGTGTGCCTGTAACTTTGGCATAAGCCACGGTCTCTGACCACCTTCTCTGACTTCATCTCTTAACCACAATGTAATAGTCACGTTCACCAAATGTTAAAAAGCCTAACCAAAGATTTTAAAAAGGTTTTCTCTTTATAAAGCACCTAAACTTGCCCCACTTAATCACATTTCTCTTTCTCTTTTTTGTCACCTGTTGAGTTTAATTAAGCCCCCAGAATAAACAATGCACACAGATTTTCCATAATAACTTTATATAAGAGTTTGGTCTAGACCTGCTCTATATGTAAAGTGCCTTGAGGTAGCTATTATGATTTGGTGCTATAAATAAAATAAAATAAATCTGAATTTTTGAAAGTACATTTCTGGGGTAGCTTGCTTTTAAAGAAAACTGCATGAACAAGGTAAGTATGTACAGATTTTATTTTACTGACAAACAAAAAAAAATTTTACTCAATTCCATCAATTGTCTTGTGAGCAGCTGGTTTGCAGACCTCAGCACAGTGAGTTACAAGAAAGAGTTGCATCAGTAATTTGATAAGTTCAAGGTCAGGTGATCGGTCAAGCAGTGTGTCAGGCTGTCAGTGTGTTGATGCATGTTCCAGTGTATCACTGTCTTATGTCTGAGCAACGGAGTGAATGTCTGTGTCAGACTTTGGGGATCATTGTCAAAGACTAAGGCTGCAATATGTTAAGAACCCATCAAATTACTTAACGTATCAGCTGTCATGGCAGCTTGTATTAAACCTTAATAAGACTCAGTCAGGAAGTTGTGCACCAAGTGGTTTTATAATACAAAATGTACAACTTGTCTACTGGACCTAAAGCTATATGCATTTAATCATCCTACTTTTACATCTGATTTTACAGAAGTGTTAAAATGTAGTGCTCATTGTGTTTGGTGCTGCACTGACCACATGGAGTGTATATTCTTTGGTAATAGTACTGTAAGTTGTATGTTACCTAACTTGCAACTGCAAATGCCCTAACTAGAGTTTGTTATGTAAAGTATATTAAGTGATAATGTCTGTAGACAAGTGAACTCTCTCTCTCTCTTACTCACACCAGTTATATGTGTATTCAAATTGAACTGTATGCAGCTGATTGCATAACATGTAGCATAAGTCCATGTTCTCTAGTTCAGCCACCAACATGTAGACCAGTTTGTTGCTTTGTTAGATGTTGGGCAGGTGATATTTATGCTTCACCTGTTTCTTGACATCTGGTGCTGGTGAGATGTTGCTGTTTGGTAACTGAGGCAGGTACTGTGCCTGGGAGGGAGAGGGAGAGAGGGAGACCGGGAGAGAGAGAGAGGGAGAGAACAGCTGGTTTTTCACTCAGGTATAAGAAGCTGTGGTCAGTCTGAACTCATAAAAGTTCAAATCTATGGCAATAGTAAAGAGAGCAGCTCTCATGAGAAAGTTGAGCATCACATTTTAACTGTGAGAAACTGAGAATCCCTCATAATAAACAAAAATATATAATGATTCAAAATACTGGAAGTAAGTGGAGTATAACTGGATGACCCAGGTTTGAAGCAGAGGGAGGTTAAATGACCTACTCAAGGACATGCTAGGCTGTAGCATGGTAACACAGTACTTTAAGTTTGGGGTTATGGGAATAATTTCTTACAGGGTTAAATCTGCTTCATTCTTACCCCTGCCTGTCTGCGTCGGGTGCCTTTGTCATGTCGTCTTCCTGGCCGCTCGCCATCACGAGCCCAGTTGGCTCCTCCTTCTTCCTGGAAATAGGACAGCTCCAGCAGCTCTTCACAGGATAGCCGGAGAGAGGGGTCCATCACCAGGCATGACTACTCACACACACAGATGAGTCAGCATGGAGCATTATACAATACAAGTGGGTGCAATATTCAGATACTGATTTATCAACCAAAAGTAACTATTTTCAGGATAGGATATATTATATATATATATATATATATATATATATATATTTTTTTTTTTTTTTTCAGGATAGGATATATACAACAGGATATATTAAGCTTTGTTATTAAAGAAATGTGACTAACAGTATGTAATTGCAACACTGTTTAGTAGCTAAGCTTTTTTGTACATCTTATTTATTGGCAACGTATACAATATGCTAATTTCTGTCAGTATATCAGTCATTCCCAGTGGTAGCAGAGGGAACATATCTAGAAAACATGAACATAACATACCTTCATAACCTGAAGGGCTTGAGGGGACACTCCAAGGAAGCGCTTCTCCAATGGCTCCTAAGAGCACAAACAAATGGGGGAATAACTACACTTTCCCCGAATGTGGCCTCCCCATTAACAACAAATGCCTTCCCAGTGGTTCATACCGTGGTGTCAGGCTCGGGGATAGAGACTCCACTGAAGAAAACGTTAGAGTGGAAGACCTGCTGGTGACGAGGGATCAGGTCACCTGAGGTCAGAAACAAGATAATCAAAATCTTCATCCAGAGGTTGTGTGTAGTAAATGGTTTGCAAACATGAATAGACCTTAAGGATGCCAGGTTTTTGCCATTAGATCCTCAAGATAAAACAGCAAGGCCTGCTTTCTATATATGTTCAACAAACCCTCATGCCTCATGCCTGCACAACAAGTCCACAAGTTTCCTATTCTCTAAATTTCCAGTGTCTTTATTTACTACTTTACTTTACTGCTGCAGTTTGTGGTGTGAAAGAAAGGAATTAAACCACAGTACCGCAGTGTTTAATGCCAAGTTAAAAACTGAGCTCTGAGTACAACCATCTGCTGATTTTGGGACCTACCATGAAAGTAATGCCATATGTGATTGGTATAGAAATCTTCAGCTAAGTTTGTGCAAGTACATCCAGAAGCAAATTATTTCCTTTAAGCATCCATTCATGTAGCCCCTTTTCTGTGTACCAAGAGTTTTTCTGATGAGGTAAAGCTGGTCAACATCAGACTTCCCGGGCCAGAGGGGATTCCCATGGAGCAGCTCAGCAAAGACACAGCCCAGAGCCCACACATCCACAGGCGGCCCGTACTGAGTATCCCCAACCAGCAGTTCAGGGGCCCGGTACCAGCGGGTTGCTACGTAGTCTGTGTAGTCATCCTCTGGTCCCGCTGAGTACAGCAACACACAAACACACACACACACAGAGATGCAGATGACTTGTATGGACAGACACACTTAAGATACTGAATAATGAACACTAAATAACACATACATTGTAGAGGAAGGGATTACAAGGCATGCTGATTGACTACATGGTAATGTATGGTAACATGACACTGAAACCTAAGGCAAGGGCAAACAGAGACACTACACGGAGATTCGCTAACTGGCTGGATGGTCCTCCTTTGCAATGCATTTATTGAAACACTGAAAGCGAGGAGGACATCAAGAGGAGATGATAGATGTTTAGTACTGAATAAGTCATTAACACTAAATGCACATAAAAGCAGTGGTTCTCCAGTTGACCTACTCAGGATGCGGGCAAAGCCAAAGTCGCAGAGCTTGATGACTCCGGTTTTGGTGAGGAGGATGTTCTCTGGCTTCACATCACGGTGGATGCACTGCAACGTAAACACTCAGTGATTTAGGCAAGATGATACAGACTCTAAGTGACAAAGAATGTGGACGAATAATGGCGAGAGATCAGAAACCTATACACTTTTTAATATTTACATCTATGGGCCTCTGATGGACAGCTTCGGTCAGTCCCCAGAAGTTTCCCATGCTAATATTTTGTGATGTAAACTAATCTTGTCAGATAAAATTAAACTTAACACTAAAATAAGATTGCTCTTGCAAACGCATGTATTTTCATCATATAACTATTAATAATAACTTGCTTATCTAGTTAGATTCTGTTATAAAACTAATCAGATGCCAGAGATAGAGAGTTATTTGATGCTAGTCATCTTTCCTTTTCAACTGCTCAATAAAATATATTGGACAAAATACACAGTCCTTGTTACATTTTAAAATCAACTTGAGCTAAAATGAAGTGTGGACTTTGTCTCCTATCTGTCACAGTGTAGTCACACTAGCAATGGATAACTTCATGGTCAGTATGGAGAGGAAGTAATTTCAATGTACTTTACATATGGCATGAAAGTGTTTTTCCAGGGTCGTCCTGAAAACCCCAAATCATCAATCATTTGTAACACGAGCACACAAACAAAAATCAAAGGATAAATATATGACAGTCCCAGAGAATACAAAATTAAATATCAGATTAAATATATACCAACATTGTGCTTGTGGCAGAAGTTAACAGCCTGCAGAGTCTGCCAAACTATACTTTTCAACTGAGCCTCAGGTACCCTGCAGAGAACAACACACAAAGGAATACTGGTTGTTGCAAGGGAAACAAAACAAGTTTTCCTCATCTATTATTCCCACAATTTAAAAAAAAAAAGAAGTGGTGCTTTACACGGCCCTCTTGTCACCCAGGTAACCTTGGGCCTCTAACAGCAGTGCCTTTGTTTTCAGGAGCAGCTAGAGTTTCTGCTGCACAGTCTTGTGAGAAAAGGAAAAATTGTCAGACAACTAACCTTTGTAGCTTGCTATGTGACTTCAAGTGACAAAAGCAAAACTAAAATCTTATTTTGTGACCATAGACTACCTGAAGAGTGCTTAGGAGTGCTTGCATTGCACGGAGCAGAGGGAAGAACAATTTTCAGGGTAAACAGATGACGCTTTAAAATGAGAGATCCACTTTTTCTGTAGTAGAAGAATTTAGATCCTTGACTTAATGTAAAATGAATAAAAAAAATAACACCACCACAATGTAAAAAAACCGCAAAACACTCCATTAAAGGTCCTGCATTTAAAAAACTATTCGCCAGTAAAGATATGGAAAGGTTATCAGCATAATTTAAGTATCAGAAGTTATAGTATAGTACTACCTTTATGCAACATAAATGCTGCATAAAGGTAGTATTATATTATGTTATAACATGTAAATATTTTAATGTAGCATGAGCTCATTTATACAGTTGGGTAGTTTACTCTTTATTAATCATCATATTTTTTAAACTGTCCATAGGTTTGTAAAATATTAATCTGCAAAGTAACCAATACCTACACCTGGTGAATAAAAGTAGTGGACTAAAAAAACCAAGATGTAGCCAAACAGAAGTATAAAGTCGCATAAGAATATATATAATATAGTACTGATGTTAAGTATAGGTACTTCAAAATCATACCAAAGTACAAACCTTGAGGAAATCAGAAAGGTTACCTGATAAACGTCTGAGGATGTAAAGTGAATTATCATATTTAAATTTCTTAGTATGTGGCCCTTCAATATCTACTATAACTCACAGCTCTAATGCAGAACAGCTAAGCAGCATACATGTCAGCAGATGGCAGTGACCACATTGACCACATCGCTGCCCCTGACCTACCCCCGAGGGTGCTTGTCCAGCTCATTGAGGACTGTCTGTTCACAGAACTCGAACACCAAGTGGAGCCGTCTTTTCCTCCTGAAGACCTCCAGCAGGTTGACAAGATTCACGTGTTTCAGCTGCTGCAGAACCAACAGAAAATACGGATGCTTTGTTAGCACTTGTCAACCCAATATGCTGGGAAAAACTGTTTCACTTTACCCACTGAGGATCTGACATCTGCTACAGTCCCGACCACCTATTAAAAGCAGACTTTAAACCCTGTTATTTTCTGCTGCCTGTTGTGTTTATAAATTTCTTTTCATTTTCAGAATTGCCTCAGTCTTTAAAAGGAAAAAAAAAAAAAAAAAACAATAATGAAGGTCATATAACTTAATGAGTGTGTGTATGTACCTGTGTGCGGGCATATAAGCACCTGCAGTGTTAGATGTGAACAAACCTGAGACTAGCTGATACTAATCTCATCTCACCTTCAGCATTCGTATTTCTCTCAGTGCTATCTTCTTAATGACAGGGTCGTCTTCAGATTCCACGAACTTCTTGATGGCTACTATCTGGCCAGTATCTCTGTGTCTGCATTTGAACACCACACCATAGGAACCCTCGCCAATTTTGGCCAGCTTTTCATATTTCTCCATCGGGCAGTCAGCAGCTGTCACCTGTGGAAAGGGCAAAGTTTTCCCAAACTCAGCTCTTCATTCAAAAACCAATAACATTTTTATTTTAATCGTCGCTCAGAACAATGACACCATTAAATGCACGCCTGTGGTGTTGCATAATCACCTCGTGAGCTTCGAAGGGTTTTTATTATTTTTCGAAACCTGAGATTCTATCGTCTGGAGGACATGTTTTCTTTGTGTGTCACCACCTGAGGGCTGAGTGGGTCACTCACCTGTCCAGAGTCTGACAGGGTCTTCATGGACAAGTCGGCGGCGTGTATGCGGATGTTTTAAGTCCACCAAAGGTCCGCAAAGCTATAACTGTGTGCGCAGCCACATACAACTCCAGCGGGGATTATTGTTTCAGAGGTCTCTCACCCTCTCTCTCCGTCGCTGGTACTACTCTCCGCTGGCTCCTCGCCCTGAGCGTCGTCATTCCCTTGGTACCTTATCTGCTTTACTACCTCCCTTCAGCCCCGTCCACTCACTCAGACTCAGGCTTCACCTTTTATTCCATTTGCGCGCTGAGTTCCGTCTCCTCCATTCACATGCACAGAAATAACGGGCCGCTGATTTCGATGTTTACACCTTAACTTATACCTTAGAAACTGCGCAGAAAAGAGCAACAACGACACGGCGCAACTCACGACTCCAATTCACAGAGCTGGCCACGTAAGTTAAAACACGCATGTGCGCTGTATCCATGGAGACAGGTGGCCCAGAGGTGAGGCGGGGAAGCACCCAGACTGTTAGTTCCCTGCTGGCTAACGCAGCCACTGGCTAATGTAGCCAGTTACATACAATTGCACTGGCGTAGTATTGTCTCTTTAAAAGTGTATTTTTCACGTGTTTTATAGCCAACCTTTATTTTTAATTGCCTATAATCAGTGGTGAAAAGTAAATAGCCCTGGGTTGGTTGTAACCGGGTCAATAGTAACGCTGCCAAATTCTCCACTCAGGAACAACTTGCAAACTACCTTATTCAGTCTTGTTAGAAAGTGGCAAAGACAACTATTTAAAAACGGGTTTAAAGGTAAGAACGTTTATTTTTGTGACAGCATTGTGTGCTTTGTCAAACTTAAAGCGTGATTATTGCGTTTCTGTTGTCAGTGCTAATGTTTTGGCTGGTTCCTGACTACAATAGTCTGGGTTTGTTGTTACAACAATACACATCAGTTGTTAAGACTGGTGCACGTTTTCGCATTTTGTTCAGTTTTTATTATATAGAAATGTCTGATCACTGCCATGCCTTACAGTAACTAACATACTAACATATTTGACATTTTTGCCATAATCATTATATAATGTTACATTTCAGCCCATGATATTTTACAGCTAACCCACACTACACTGAATTGGAATATTTACCCCAAACCTTAACCTGTGTTTTCTGTTTGTGTTGCAGAGATAACACTTACACCATGAAATAGCAGATACACGTAACTAATTTGAATGTAATTTTGAATGCACTGGCTTGAAAGCGCTCAAGATACAGACAAATGTCAAAAATGTTACTGGTCTCTCCTACATTAAGTACTGTATTTGCATACAGTTTGAGGGTACACTACTACATTTGTTTGACAGCTGTTACTTTGAAGATTGAGAGCTTGAATCCAAAGTTTATGATCATCTTACATAATATGATCTATTTTAATATATATATTATATATATACATATATACATTATGTATATATATATAACATATAATGTAAAGTAGTTAAGGGAGCAACAACAAAAATGTCACTACCTCTGTTTATATGAACATGAACTCATTACTCTACCAAAGATGTGAAATGTATTCAGGACCAGCACTGATGTAGTAACATGAGTTATAGACTGTTCTCTCTGTTTACTGTGAATATTTTGTCTACCAGCATCCTCCCTCGACTCATCTAGTTCAAAGACTTTGGGTTTTGCCACAGCTCCATGGGATCCTCTGCAGAATCACACAGAGAATCATTTAGGACTTCACAGTGAATGATGAGAAAGTGGACCTTGTTGCACTCTTGTGCTCAGAGACACGCAGTCACCTTGAGGTGCTGGCATCACGGCCTTGTGGTGAAGGGTATGAAATGCCCCATAGCAGATTGGTGAGACATGTTGGTTGTACAGAGTCAGTGGACAGCAAAAATAGGTCAGAACATTTACCTGGATTATGTGTTACAGCAGTGTCTGTTTTCTGACAAGCATGTCAGAAAAAATAAGGAAAATATTTAAACATAAGTAATGAGGTTGAAGACAATCGACCACATGAAGAAAATCGCTAGAACTCCTATAAATGACCTATACCATCTAGGACCATCAGGTGGCAGTGCACACCCATCAAAGCTCATACAGACCCACACAACAAGACAAGTTACAGTTGTAGTTGTTGACATTTGATAGCTACCCACATTTTACTTTCAATATCTTATCAAATAATCAGAGAGATAGTGATAGTTCTCACTGTAGGACAATAGGATTTTTTTTTTGTTATTGTAGGCTAGCTCATGTTTTAGGGGATATTTGCCTTGTATTTCCTCATGTTAAATGTCACCATTTATTGTCGGTATTGGATGAACAGCTCATTTTTCATGACTGTTGTGGTGAGTGGATGGTAATAAACACCCACACAACACCTTTGAGCAAAACCTAAAAAAACACAAGACCAAAGACTACAATGGCAATTTACTATCCTTATTTCTCCCCACTGAATCATCCTTCAGACAGAAACAAAATGATGTTTGTTTTAGTCTGGCCTTCCTTTTGAAAATACACAATCCAACCTCTAAAAGGCACCCAGACCTAGGGCAGCACACCACACGGTCCTGCCCTGTTGGCTTTCCATGCCTTGAAATTCAATTCTACTTTTAGACCAGCTTGTCCCATAAGTGCCTCCGTTTTTTTTTTTTGGCCTGGCAGGCATTCACCTTCACAGCCACCAGGTAAATGTGACAGTCAGTTGGTGAGACACTAGTGCCATGCAAGGCTTGTTGACATTGTCAGTCATCATTGCCTCAATTTCAGACAGGGTAGAGAGTGTGAGAGAGCTGGTGCCTCAGTAATTCAGTCAGTAATTTAGCGTGTTCAGTTCCTGGCTTCCTGATGAGAACAGGAGGCAGGCAGCACTAGTCTGTTAAACAGCAGATGTTTTACACTGCGGCCGTTACCCTCATTTCCTGGGCGGAGAGCTCCTCACTCTATTAGACAAGTAACAGGAACCAGAAAAAAAGAAGAGTTAGAGGGAGAGAGAGAGGCAGAGCGAGGGAGTGCAAGAGAAAAGTTAGCTGAGCTCAGAGCTCCCACAAATCACTTTGTCACCAGCAAGCTCTGACAAGCACTAGGAAAGAGGGAGTGCACAAGGAGAAAGGCAGGAGTTATACAAAGGTGTAAATAGGGAGTTGTGTCAGAGGAGTCTCAAGAGGGAAGGTGTGAAGGAGCTGTAGAGGGCATATACGAGGTGATACGGATGGATGGATAGAGGGAAGAGAGGACCCAGATGAGACAGCAATCTGATTCCCAAAACAGTGTGACCTCAAAGGGACTGTTACTCTTGCTACTGCTGTCGTTACTGCTGCTGTATTTGGATGGTACATTCATTTAAAGAGAAGGTTTGTCTAACTTAATTTCTTGTTACTGGAGGAGTCTTTCACTGATAGAGGGAGTGTTTTGCTGTGTTCTATCTCATGGTAGTTGTTTTTCATCTTAGACTTGAGAACATACACTATCATATTATTGTGTTTAAGAAGGAAGACCGATAGAGAGACAGCTACCCTCTCTGTGAAGTAGGCATGAGCCGGAGCCGCTGAAAGCAATTTCTGGTGAACTTCAGCTGTGCACAGATCACATGCTGTTCGTGCTAAAAAGAGGTAGTCAGAGTGGAGAGCGATACAAGCTTGACGTGTTTTTTACTGTAGGGAAATTTCTTAAAGGTGGGACTGCTGTAGAAAGTTAATAAAAGTGGGATCTTTAAATACTGTTATATCTTCTTTCCCTTCACTGTGGACTCTTGATAAGTGCTGGGTTCAAACCCTCTGAGAGTTTTATCTGGGCTGTGAAGGAAGCCAGGGTTCATCTGATCAAACTTCAAAAACAGAAATAGGAAGGCCTTCTCTACACTTTCAACACAAGACATATCATTGCTCACATCTCTTCCTTCAAGACATTAAGAGAGACACTAGACAGTACATCTATGGACAGAATAGTCCTGAATGATATTTAAAGAGACCTTTGTGTCCGAGAGGATAGGAGGTTGTGTCTGTTGAAAGGCCTTAGTCTCAGATGTAAGTGAATTCAGCTCTGCCATCATCACTCTTTCGTTTTGCTTGTCTCTGGGGACTTGCCTGGTGACCAGTGCAGCTTTGAGCTGATACGTTAAGGTGTAGTTACATAAAGTTAGACAGGATTCAATTAAATTTTCAAAGTAGAGGCTTGAAAATATCAACCACAAGTTGGTCTGTGAGTACAGAACCAGCTGCGTTTGTATTTGAGTGTTGGTTGATTGTTTTGGACTGATGGGTGTTTTAGAGGTCTTCTGAGTCTTGGGGGCACTGTCTGCGTGCATTTTTGGATGAACATTTGACAGCTCCACTCTGGACTCCCTTCACGGTCTGTGACGTTTTGTGTTACTTGTGTGGCTGAGTCAGAGGCTGGCTCATCACTCGACGTCTGTCTGCCCACTGGGATTCTCTCTGCCTGCCTCTATGCAAAGTCACAAGTGGTAGGTGGTTTTAACAGCAGTAGCGACAGTGTTGGCAAATAGTCCTGAACTTTCAGGACTCTCCACACTGCTTTAATTGTTCTGTCTTCTCTAAACACATTGTGTCAGTGATTCACTATTCCCTAAGCATCCTTGGTTGGAGGCAGGCTGTGAAAGAAAAGGTGAGGGAAGATTTGCCAAGAACCAAGGCTCATTAGTGGTTACAGTCAGCTTGGTACCATGAAGCTGGCACTGCTGATGCTCATGGTAGTGTACACGGTGGGCAACGTGAGTGGTATGTCTACATGTAAGCCAGTGGACCTGGAGATGGTGAAGAAAAAGCGCATTGAAGCCATTAGGAGCCAGATCCTCAGTAAACTGCGTTTGCCAAAAGAGCCTGAATCTGATCAGGCTGGAGATGAAGAGGACATCCCTTCCACTCTGCTGTCCCTCTACAACAGTACAAAGGAGATGCTGAAGGAGCAGCAGGCTGAGGTTCAGACGGACATCTCTACAGAGCAGGAGGAGGAGGAGTACTTTGCCAAGGTGCTGCACAAGTTCAACATGAGCGGTGAGTACCAGAAAAAACCAATAAATCAGTTACCGTAACACCCATTTTCAAGAATGGAGGCAGTTGCTGATGGCATAACTACAGCATTAAGAATGTCAAGTGATAGTAATCAGAGTGACTGATTTATGAAGCTATATTTACAGGCACGTAGGGCACACTGCTTGAGACACAGACACACACCAAAATCCACTCCTCAGCTCTTATATTAACAATTGTTAATGGCAAAAAGAAATTAGCAGGTGTCCTATTGAGTGAGAATTGCAGCATATAGAATCTGAGACATTGTGTTGTCCATTTTTTAACATTGTCATTTTGTTGGCCCATGTGTCAGCATAAATAAGCTTTAAAATAGTCACTGACATAGACAAATTTAACAGCTAAAGCCCAAATGAATCATTCTTTGCCTGATGGCTGATGACAATTTTCAATCTCATCAATAAACTCCCTCAACATGTGTACCTCCTCTGATCTCCACCCAATATCTTCAGGCAGCTTGAGGAGTTCAGAGATCACAGACGTTACAAGTTAGCAGCACTGTGTGTTGCATCTGGTCTAATGCTCTGTGTAGCTTTCGTGGTATCTACGGCATTTTTACTGCTTTATTAGTGCTGTTTGTTTGGCTAGCCTGCATATGCTGTTTGTTCAGCCAAATGGTTTTTGGATGTAGTTGTGTAATGACTCTCAAACTATTATAATAAACATATTTTTTGGTTTTGTTTCTTTACCCCATTGTTCTCTACATGCCTATACTCCGCACCCCATCAGGCAGGCATCCACACCATCCTCTTTTATCCAGCACTTCAAAAGACTTGAGTGGATGGACCCAGCTCAGGAGTGTGCACACCACAGAGAGAACAAAGGGACTTTCAGAATGCAGGGCATGATTTTGTTCTGCTCAGATGAAAACCAAAGAAAAGGAGGGAAAATTGAAAAATGAGATTAGAGAAGACATAAAATGTCTTTCTTCACCCTCTCCCTGTCTCCTTCTCTCTTTCATTCACCCCCCACCATCCCTTAGGGACTGGGGGTTTCCTGTAACTTGAGCTTTGGGTTCTCCCTTGCTTATCCTGTCACCTGTTCTCCATCATATCTTTCTCTTTCGTCCTGACCATTTTCCATTTAATGTCCATGTCTCTCTGCCCTTGATTACCCGTCTTTCTCTCTCTCCGTGCTTCCCTGTCTCCTCCCTCCCCTCTTGCTTCTCTCTGTTGGGTTTCCTGAGCCTATTATCAGTGTGTTTGCAGCATGTTTGTGACAGGGCAGCTTGGCAGGAAGGAAGGCAGGCTGATGGCCAGTGAGATCTTGAGTGACTCAGGTCCGGTGCAAGAGGTGCCCATGGGGAGTGTGTGTTTCCTACCTCGGTGGAATGCCAGAGAATTTAAAACAGAACCAACAGGGTGAACATCAAGTGTGTGCGTAGGCCTTGCAAGAACATGCAAGGGTGTGTGTGAGACAATCCAGCTTCTGCTCTGTATTTGAACAAAGTTATTAAAATAGAATCACACTTAGAGAACATATATAATATTCATTAACAATCCTATTGCTAATTTCAATTTTTGTTTTTTTTGAAAATTTTTACAAAATTTTCCAAAACAGCCTACAGGGTTGCATATTTGTGTGCAGTGCATTTTCTGAATTAATAGGTTGAGTCTTCATCATGGTAATTGTGTGGTGCATTAGGTTAAATTCTTCCAGCCAGCTGGCAATAACATACTTCCATTAAAGCCCACACAAATTCACCTCTTGTATTTAACATGGTATTGGTCCAAATGTGATTTGGCTTGTTTTATAGAGGGGACTCTTTCCTCCTTTGGAAACCGGGATTGAAATGAGTTCACTACTTCGGAGTACTAGTACTAGTGGTAGAAAGAAGACGTCGACGAGCGGGATGTGGGAAGGTGGAGCTGAGTATATGAAGGAGGAAAGCATTTAGCCTGTTGCTGGAATCTGGTTACTCCCACTGGTAATTACAGGGCTGTTTCTCTACCTGTCACAACAGCTGTCCCCAGCTTACCTGCACATAGGCCCTGATTCAACACACAAATCCCCCCACACCCAGTATGCCAACCTGGGTGCTGTCCTTACCCCTGTTCGGAAGAGCAAGGCCTTATTTTATATTCTTGAGATGAAATTTCACATTCTGTTCCCTAAAAGTGTTGTAGTTTAATCGCATGAACAGATTAGTGATAATCCACCAGAGGCAACAATAGCTGTGTTAATTGGAAAGTAGAAGTGAGGATAAAGCTTCACCATGATTGTGGTGCTGCAGCCAATGTGCTTCTTAAGGGAAGTGACCTAATTTCCTGTTTCGTAAACACTTCTCTAACCCTTAACACATTTATCTCAGTTTACTTAAACTAGCTGGAGACCATGACTTTCCGTGCTCAGTGTTGCTTGGTACATCATTGCCAGTTCACTGCTCTCCACATACTGTACACGGTTGTGACATTCTGTGTTTCCAATCATGCTCTTACAACCAAACATTTGACTCTGCTCTGGGTGGGACCAGTAAAATGTCATCTCATTTCCCTTTGCACTCCACACCAGCTCTTTTCAGTTTCAGTTTGGCTTCAATACAAGGGGTGAAACACTACCTAAGCAACAACACAGATGGCCGTAGTGGTAAATGATACACAAGCAGCCATGACACAGAGGATCCTGACACAGCCTGCATCCACTATGCAGCACAAGTATGCAAGGCTGGGTTGTAGCTGCTGTCAAAAAGTAATCCCTGGACTTGAGAGTTGCGCTTTGCTTGGTCTGGGCCTGGGTCAGACCTCAGGCTCTATTGATATACATCTCCAATTTCTCTGCACCCCTGTTCACACCCCTCCTTCCACCTACTTTCCTCAGAACTGTGAGTTATACTCATATACACACAAACACACACCTCCTCTCTCTCTCTCTCTACACGAGGTTTTACTCTTGATCATCTACCTTCCTGTGCTTATCTTTGCATGTCTCTGTCTGACTTAATCCATTATAATGTAACACTGCTAGATTTATGGTGTTAAAGCCTTCAGTAGCTTGGATCTGTTTTCTGTCAAGCTCTGTGTGGGGAATGTTCCTGCTCTCATGATATGGGCAGGCTCAGGAATAAAAGTTGAAAATATGGCAGCAATACTGTAAGAAAACAAAACACGCTCTATGGTCAGCTTTACAGCAGCTGGAATGGATGAATGTTTGGCTGCAGTTAAGTTTGTTGAGAAACCCTGTGAACTAGGCTCTTTCATTTCATGAGTGTGTATTCAGAATTATGAAAATCATGTCTGAAAGAACTTTTCATGAAGTTCACCTATGAAAAGTAGTAATAATAATAATAGTAATAGTAATACTAATAAACACCCCAGTATTACTATGTATTATTATGTAGTAAATTACAGTACTGCATGTATCAAGTATAATATAGGTAATATAGTAAATAATAGTAAATACAACATTTATTTTGAATATAGTGTGATACAGAAGAATATTTTTCCATGAGTTCAGAAGTCATATCTTCTTGTGCCATGAGATATTGTACAGTTTTTTGTGTAAAGTTTACAGTATAGGCCATAAGGTTTTCCAACTTCCAACACTTCAAAAACACACCAGAGCTCCATGAGCACAAAAAACCTTTCAGTGCGCTTCTCTTCTACCTCATACATTTTTTGGGACACTAGATAATAGAGGGAGAGCAGAGCCTTAAAGAAGCTGGGGAGCTGATGTTTCAGCTCCCCTCTCTTATATGCATTGATACAATTTACTTGTCTAAAATAGTTGTTTTAATTTGCACAGAAAAAAATAACACCAAGAACTCCAAGAGCATCCCAATGTTCTTCAACATCTCTGAGATACGGCAAAGAGTGGGGGATTACCGCCTGCTGACCAGTGCCGAGCTGCGGATGCTTATCAAAAAAACTGCGATAATTTCTGAGCAGCGAGTGGAGCTGTACAGGGGCCTGGGGACCTCGGCCCGCTACCTTGCTTCTCGCTTTGTCACCAACCAGTGGAAAGACAAGTGGTTGTCCTTTGATGTCACAGAGACCCTACAGACCTGGCTCAAAGGGACTGGTGAGTTACAGTTTACTTCAGTGCACATGTAATTCTGACACACAGATAAAATAACGAATGTTTATTAACTTAAACCAATTTCTGTCTCACCAGAGGACACGCAGGGTTTTCAGCTACAGCTGTTCTGTGGATGCAGCGAGAATGACCAAAGTGTTGAGACTAGCTTTGGTTTTTCCATCTCTGGACTCATGGATAGTAGAGGAGACACAGAACAGATGCAACAAAAAACGAAACAGCTACCCTACATCCTGACCATGTCCATTCCTCAGAATATCAGCAGCCACCTGTCCTCACGCAAAAAACGCTCCCCGGACACGATAGATACATGTACACTGTAAGCAGTCCTACATATACCACATCGTTATGTTGTATTTTATTTCACTGCTATTTTTAAAGCGGATTAACCGATTGGCAGCTGCCTGTCATCGGCAGTCACAAGTAAAAAACATTTAAACCCTAATCACCTTATAGGTCCATAGTCATTTTAGTGACTGCAAGATGGACTGTACAGAGTTTTTCAACCTTAGTTTGGTTAAACGCTTTGCAACGTGCCTCTCATTCACCCTGGCCTGGCCATCAGGATCAATAGGGGTGTAGTGTCTTGCTCAAGGACACTAAGCACTAACTAGAGCAATGGCTGGTATGTCAGACATCAGACTTTCATTTTGGGCAAATACTGTCACACTTAGTGCCCTTGTTTAGGATGGGAAGACTTTTCTAGTAGAGCTGCCATTTGCTTGCTGATGGGATGTGTAGATTCTTACATTAAAAGTATTCTCAGTGCAGCCTGATTTTAAAAATCCTCAACAGCAAGTAGGCTCTAAAAGCCAAATCACACACCTCATGTCAATAAAGATGTTTTCTGTTTTCTCTTATGCAGCCAGACAGAGACCTGCTGCGTGCGAAGCTTGTACATTGACTTCAGGAAAGATCTGGGTTGGAAGTGGATACATAAGCCCACAGGCTACCATGCCAACTACTGCATGGGGTCCTGCACCTACATCTGGAATGCTGAAAACAAATATTCTCAGGTATAGTTTCAACACCACACTAATGTGCAGTGACCCACATCTGATTACATGGTTGAATAAGGTTTGGCAGCTCAAACCAAAAGCCTTCTCACAACTTGATTTTCTCCAGTTCTCTGCTGACTCAACTGACTGTTTTGATTCACACTCCAATAGTTGGAGCACTGGTGAAGTCTGTGTTGTATGAGAGAGCCTGGTCTTAAATTAGTACAGAAACAGTTAGTAGCTCTGAGCTCAGTGAAATTGAGATTAGAATTTTTCATAATTTCCTTGAATTTTGTAGATTAAAAAATGTATCATTGTGTCATTTTATTGTGGAGACAGAAAAAGGTGAGAGAGTATGCAGACATGCAGCAAATGATCTGACTAGCTAGGGATCCACTGCTCAGGACATCTGGGCCGTCAGGTCACCCTAACAATTTATTGGTCAATCAGAATAATAACACACAATGACAACTATTATTAGTTGCAGGCCTAACTCAAATTTTTCGCCACATCAGCAGCATGGCTCAAGGGATGACATTGTCATTGTGTTGGTCCACCACTTTAGTCCACACTAAACTATCACAACTATTGGATAGATTGCCATCACTATAAACGCATTCATGTCTCCCTCAGAATAATTTGTATTCACAATTGTGAACCTGGCAAACTTGGCTGTACTTGGTGTTTAGTGATAATTAGCATTAGTTAGCAACAGGTAACGTGCTAATGAAATTAACTAGAATGCCTAAGACACTTTGTATTCTAGCATTGACTTGCCATTTTGCTCAATGTGTGTATTTGCAGCCTCACAGAGCCACTTGTGTAAAGTACATTAAAAGCACTTTGTGTGAGTCATATGTGTCTGAAAATATTTGCAAAATTCACTCACTACTTGGAAATGTATTATTTTTATTACTTAGCAAAACTATTCACTGCACCGAATCAACTGTAAAGGAACCTGTGTTAAAGAGTATGCAACAAACGATTTAGTCAGTGCGTAACAGCTATTATATAAATATACAAACACTGTTCAACAAGCAGCACTTGCTGTGAGGTCAGTGATTAAATTCTGAGCTATGTTCTTTGTTTTCTTGTATTTCCATAATGTGAATGGTTAACAGATCTTGGCCCTATATAAGCATCATAATCCAGGAGCCTCTGCCCAGCCCTGCTGTGTGCCCCAGGCACTGGAGCCACTGCCAATCCTCTACTACGTGGGCAGGCAACACAAGGTACCTATACTGCAGCCAAACAGCCTTTGTTGTTGACGCTACACTTTCAGATGATCTATCATATTACTCCTGATTTTTACTTGCAGGTGGAGCAGCTGTCCAATATGATCGTGAAGTCCTGCAAATGTAGCTAAGGATGCAAGGTGGGACACTGGTGTGCGTCCCCTCAAACATGTACACAGATGGAAGCAGTCACGTTTGAGGCCACAGAGAGGAGCAGACAGCGATGAAAAGGACAAGAATAATATGGACAAGGGGAACAAAAAAATAAAAGTAATCAGGATCTTGGTGGTCAAGCTTTTCCCCTGTGAGCTCTGCCATTATCATGATGGCGGCGCATTGAACCATGGACTTCTTTATATAGATAGAGATAGATAATATTTTTTATGTGTATATACTTTTTCCTTGCAGTACTGAAAATATCTGTCTTGAAATGAATTAATTTATTTGTTGGATGGACAGATTACTAAAGAAGTGATACACATGTAACAGTGTGTCACTTTTACATGGTAAATAATTAAAAACAGTTGGATGCCAAAGGACATGAGGACCAAAATGAACTCGATGGAAGAACATTTGTGTTTTCACAGATGACTGTCTGGGACATTTCTGTTTGCCATATCATCTTTCTAAAGAGGTCAGAGTTAATGGTGCTAAATTCCAGGTGTGGAAAACAGTGGCTCGTGGGGTTTTCCTGGACAATAATGCTGCAAGTGGTTTTGGAGAGAGCTCTACCGTAAAAGACAGCAGACAGACCATCACAGGGACAGTCCAACCTGGGAAAGCCCCCCTCCCCTTCCCCTAACTGAGAGGCTGGCACTGTCAGCCAACTGAGCAACATTTCACAGGAACCATCCATCAGTTTCACTTGCTGTGTTTTGTTTGTTCAACCCACATGATTTTTTACAATGCCTTTTTGTCACTGTTTTTGTGTTCATAATTGAATGTCAGCTTGTCCTCAGGCTGTTAAAGCCATGAGTAATATCAATGGTTGTATGAGATGACACCATGTTTTTCTCCCTCTTGGGATTTACAGCCAGCCTTTAGAGGGTGCGGGTCAGATGATGTGGTTATGGTGTTGGTTTTACACGTTTGCTGTTTTTTAACCTTTAAATTAGGGGCAATTTATTGTCTTTTATTTCAGGAAGTTTTTACTTTAATCTGAAGTGTGATGCTTTTTGCACAACAAATTAGTTCAGCTTCTGTGATCTGTTTTAACAATAAAACCAAACCATTTGTTCGTTTACGACATTTTATTGTGCACTTACCATTCGAAATTTGTATCTGTAAATATTTTTAAAATCTGAAATAAAGGTTGATGTTAAATTATCATGTCAGAGTGGAAGATTTTGTGAGCAAAATAAAACCACATACAATGTTTCCACTTGTCAATGGGCTGTGTTTTGTAGGTGTGCGTATTGTACTTGTCAGTGCATGCATGTGTATGTGTGTTTTAATTACAGTAAGGGGAGAGAACATTTTGCAAGATGAGCACACACACAAAAATGTGAATGACAGGTTTTCTCTAATCAGTTTTAGGTAGGGTTTGGTAAACAAATGGTAATTGCAAAAATGTACATTTACTTCATATAAAATTGAGACGTGAGTTCGAAACTGAGAGCAGGCAAAAGTAGTTCAACAATGATGTACAGGGCTCCCACCTGCAGACACCTCGTCCCACACTTCTTCAGTAAAAGGTCACTCTTCTACTTAAATGTCTTTCATTACTTCCCTCAGCATGCAGAGAGCACACATGAAGCTTCTTTCAGCAAATTTTACATAATCAGGTTGTGCCAATGACTGTCCAATGTTGTGGCGTTTGCCAGGTGCACGTGGCCTATTTCTGGGCAACCATTGGATGCCTATTTACACTGGGCAACTCTAGACTGACTGAAGACAAGCAGAAAGCCCTCCTGGGCTTCATGTTTGGCTAAGCCGACGCCAGAAATCCCGGGCACACATCCCCGTTCTTGGCACTGTCTCCACTTGAAGGGATGCACACCATACCAACATGTTTTTTTTTAACTATCTCCATGCACCTTGTCCACCCCCGCCCCATTCTGCCAGCCCCACCCCTCTCTCAGTACTCAAGGGATTACTGGCAGCCCATGAGGCTGAATTGGGAATGAGGGGAGCAGGTCCAGACCCGTTGGTAAGTCTCAGACTTAAGGGCAGTGACTACATGGAAAATTAAACACACATACTGTACACATGCACATGAAAACACTGAACCCACTGACACACAGCCACGGCTCGCACATCAACGTCAAAAGCCTTACATAAGCTTTGTGCTAGTGAGTGGTGTGGGGGATGCTTGTACTGCTAACAAGGTGACAGTGATCTGTGCTGTCTTGTTTCAAAGCTGGTCGTGTTACCCAGGGTTCCTTCAGAACACGCAGGAATTTTTCTCCTGCAAGCCAACACAGAGAGTGCGTTGTTTGGAAAGTGCTCATCAAAGGCAGATAAACAAAGTAAAATGAAACATGATCAGCATAATTAAATCGGCTTTTGTCTCACCTCTCAAAATGATTTAGACAGATCTCTTGCCAGGTCTTGATTTTTAATGGTGCTCAGGCACAGTGTGTTCTGTGTTATCTTGGCAGGGCAAATGTAATTGGAATGTTAAAGGTTTCTTTTTCTCCAAGAAAACGGGGCCATTACTGAACCTAAACAAGCAAAACATGAGGTTTGTTGGAGGAGACAAGATCATTAAAATTAGTTTTTAAAATGCCAGCACTTCCACCTGTTTTACTTTTCCTGTAATGACCGAAGAAAGGGTATGAATGTCAAGAGGCTCATAAATCTATCACGCTGTTAATGGAACAGTCCCAGAGGGAAGTCAAACTCAAGTAGGCTTGTCCTTCTAACCAATGTTCATTTCTCAACAGCTGCTTCCTCTCGAGCCCTCTGGCTTTTCATAGGACTGAAACAAACTGCTGACACCTCCTGCCACCGACTGAAGCACATCCCAGAAATGCTCCATCCGCAGAGAAAAAAAATGGGGTATTTGCATTCATGTATGAGTGTTACACAAGAGAAAAATGTGAAGATGGATGCCTGCAGTATTTCCAGGTCAAGCAGGTGTTGTTTTATCACTAACAAATCCGCATGCTGATTTTATACAACTGCATGAGTAACCAGAAAATTGTTCTGTTGTTACACCGTATCAGAGAAGATAAGTCAATTTTAGCACGATTGGCCCTTTAATTGCATCCATGTGCTGTGTTTCTTTTGCTTTATCTGCAAAAATGAAAGGCCCTTTATTCATGCAATGCTGCCAGAAACACCTTCTCTTTGAGGTGCTTTTACAAGTTGTCAGAGAAAACAGATTGTGTTGAATGTAAGCTGATTTGCCACGACGTCGGTCTAGAAATGTTATTTCGGGTTCTGTCTTATTACAAGATCTATGACATTTGCAATTATACGTCCACTGATCTTTTGCCACAACTGGTCATTAAAAGTGGAGCAGTAAAGCGGCCTGGTGTAATTCCTGTGGACTCAGACGGAGCTGACTATGACCTTAATAACACACCCTGGTGTCCTGCTGCTGCTCAGCTCTGTTTCACAAACACACAGCTGCTCAAAGCCATTGTTGCTCCAGGTGCTGAATCTGTGTGTACACACACATCAACAAACATGCCTTCCTACTCCCAGTCCTAACTTTTCTGTGATTTTTTTTTTTTTTCATTTAAATATAATATTGACGTAACGTTGTGATTTCACTTTACACTAAGACAGGTTCTGTTAATTGTTGAAAAACATACCTCTTAATATAAGGTATCTGGCTGAAAACATTTGAGTAAATACTTTTATTTTACACATATTTATCCTCGATTTTGAACATGTTATTTGTTTATTTTGTTTACAGGAGTAATTTGGAAGTTTAGCTATGTAGCTAGCATTCGCATTAACAACTGTTTACTTATCACTGTAGAAGGAACATTGAGATTTCAGCTTTATGCTTTGTTTTTTTAATCATCACAAGCCGTCTCCAGTGGTGAAAAAACACACCTTTCATTTTGTCTTAAAGTCAAAGCCAATCAACTAGAGCTGGACAGGTCAGACTGTTCCATCTCACCTCCACAATGAGACACTGTAGTTTCTTGTGAATGCAGCAATGGTAAAAAAAAACAAACAGACAAAAAAAAAAACAGCTGTTGATACGAACAATTGCAATATAGCAAAACTAAAAAATAGCTCCTCCAATTAGCATTACTGTTATTTTATTTGTTTATTTAGTTTTAGCTTGTTTTATTGTATTACTAATTTGAATAAGTTTCAGTCTGGAAGCCAAATTCATTCATTCATTCATTCATTCATTATCCATACAGGGTCATGTGAGCACTGGAGCCAATCCCAGCTGATACTGGGCAAGGGCGGGCTGACAGGTTACCAGTCAATCACGCAGATAACATACAGAGACAAACCACCATTCACACTCACATTAATACCTACAGGCAATTTAGAGTCACCAATTAACCTAACCTGCATGTCTTTGGATCGCAGGAAGCTGGAGTATCCAGAGGGAACCGACACAAACAGGGAGAACACAGAAAGGCCCCAGGCCCAGGGTTCTTCATATTATGACAATGTAGAGTATAAAACTTCCTCATTTAAACATTTTTCAAATCATAAACCTCTAACAATCCTCTAGGAAAGTGAGGACCAGTGAAGATATCTTTACACTCGATGTCAAAGGAATACACCAGTGTCAATAGATTAGCTGAGTACGGAAATGTTTTCAGACACACAGCACTGCTGAATACACAAAAGGTCTGTGGTGAGTTGACAGGTTTTCCCCTCTCCACCTGTCCTGTCTTTACTGACATCCTTCTCAGTTCACACCTGCAGTTCAAGCAAAGATGGTTATCAGAGCCTGACTCAGCCTCTTTTCTCTCATTTCCTCTCTCATCTTTTTGTTAACCCCTGCTGGCTCTTTGAAGGCTCCCTGGCCATCTTGAGCTATCACCTGAACTAAACAACCAAGCATGTGATAGGGGAAGAAAACTGATGTGCATGAGTGAATGGATGAGGGAGACCACACACCTCTGCTTGCTGGTCATTCAGGTAAAATGTTTAGGCACAAATGTTTGCAAAAAAAAAAAAAAAAAAGACGAACTTGGGAAACACAATGTATTCACAAATGATGATCTTTCATTTCCTGTTCGCCATATGTGCTCTTTTGTCATGCACATAACCAGCAGCTAACATCATACGTGGAGGATCAAAGGCAGAGGAGAAACTCAAACCTTCTTCAAAGTGAAAAGTACAAAGGGAAAGTATGATAAACCACGTGAGCGTGTCTGAGTGTGGCTATAAAGCATGCTGCGCCCTGACTCATTTTCTGGACCTCAGTAAGTAAGAAATGTTTTCTAAAAAAGGAAAGGTACCAATTACATCTCTGGACTGGCTCCTTCTCACGGTACCGCCCCTCCATTTCCTTCCTTCTCAGAGTCTCTCTCTCTCTGTCTCTGAATGCAGAGGGACAAATCTGCCCCCATAAACAGCTACTATCTCCCTGGGTAATAAACAGAGGAATAAATATTACTCTGGGGTCTGAAAAGACAACAAGATTCATAGACTCTACACCCAGAGGAGAGTCAGCAACTAAATAGCAGTTAAATCCCACAGGAACATACCCCTGTGGGAAAAGGGTATTCTGGGGTTTTTTGGCATTATAAAAGCTAAATGTCCCTCTATTGCACTGATGTGTACAATGAAACATGTAGACATGTCAACAACTTTAAATGTGTATCATTTGTTTTTACTTTGGTCACTTGGTTACAGAGTCCTCCTAAAAGTCTTTATGTCTCACCATGGGCAAGTCTAACATCCACTATCCTATACTGTTTTCCACCAATTGCTGAGAAAAATATCTACATGTTTGACTTACACTTATGTTTTCTGCTGGCCAGGTCGCATGCAAAGAGTTGGCTGAAGACAGCTCCCTGCTGCTGCATAAAGGGCTGGCAAATTTGAAATAATGAGCTCAAACAGGCTAAAAGGCCATGTGCAGCTTCAGCATACTTGGTGGGTTTGTAACTGCAACGAAACAGTTTTCACTTGACATTAGAGCCTATACCAATGTTCAACAGCAAATTTACAGATTTCAAGAAAAATGCAGAACATAAACCAATTCCTATTTGTGAGGATAGGAGTGCTGCATGTGACAGTAAACTGAATGTAAGGAAAACATTTATTCATTCACTATGGCAGGGCTTACAGCTTGATTGTGGGGGGAAGACAGAGCACCCATAAGAAACCACCACTAGGAGAACATAGAAAATGAATGGTCATTAGCTCCATGTTAAAAATCTATTGTAAGGCATATTGCATGATCAGCGGATATATTTCATTACCATTGATCCTGTACTTTTAATGTCACATTGTTGTCTTCTACAATGGGTATAATCTAACTAAACATTTGGAATGGTGCACTCTAAAGTTAGAAAAGTTTAAGTTAATAGCAAGTTACGGAAGGTGAGTTACAGAAGCCACATAAGACATGCATAAGACAGGGCAGGGCTTCAGCTTTCCCTAAACCTCTGAGTGAGCTTGGCTGAGCAGAGCTGAATCTGAAGTTCACACACTATTACTCATCCCACTGCCACCTTTGTGTGTTCACACACACACAAACACACACATAGTAAAAAAAGCAGGGGCAATGCTGCTGACTCCATTTAAGAGAGGTGTGACTAAAGTCACAAATCACACACAACAACATTAAACTGACATAGTGGACAGGAAGAAATATCATCTTCCCATTCCCAGTGCACACACACTCACACGCAGACTCCGTCTGTATCACATGGTAACCTGACTCTTCTTATTGGATAAATTGGAGGTTAGGGAGGTGTTAAGCTTTCAAGGGTAGCTTGGTGCAGGGTCTGTTTCAGATTAGTCAGCCATGACCTGTGGCCTCCTGTGTCAGTGGGGCCTTCAGCTGTATTGATGACCGTACAAGGGTTATGACAGCAGAGAGAGAGGCTTGGCAACCAGTTATTTCATTGCCTCCACTAGAGTGGGACATTAGGTCAGCGTGCCCCCACCCCTCCTCCCTCTCCCCCACTGGCCCTGAATTCCCCAATGAACAACACATTCCTTCTTCCAGTCCCTCTGTTTATGACACGCCATCCTTTGAAGCAGTGTGGTGAGTGTTTGTGTACGTGTAAGTGCATGGGTGCACAATTGTGTGTGTGAGTGTGTGAGAAAGAGGGAATGTGCATTAGCCTTGAGCAACGCAGCCTTGGTGAATACATAAATGTTTCAGCATGACAGTATCAAAGTTGGATCGTATGAGTGAGTGTGTTGTAAGCAGAGTGGAGATGGGACACACCTGAACAGGTATGATAAGGGCATACATCTGTGTCACATCTGTTTTATTTACATCTCTACACCAATGGTGGAATCTAGGCCAATCGAATTACACAGACAGGGAGCGTGCATGAGAGCGAAGGGTAGGGTGGGTGGAGGAGAAAGCTATGAGTCATCACCAAACATGGGATGCGCTCATTTTAAAAGGCAGTGATTGAGAAGAGCTAGACTTGGTGTTGAGACAAAGAAAAACAAACGAGCTGCTTTTCTAATTAAAGCAGCCCTGAAGGAGAGGGTGGGGGTGTCAGGGAGCCGGGGTGGTGGTGGTGGTGGGGGATGTCAAAGCCAGCTGAGTCATTCTTTTACACCCATTTCCTGTGATCGGGGCACTTTGGGAGTGGGCAGCAGGGTGAAATTATGTGTTTGGTTTATGCAATGCTTCCTCATCTCTCCTCCCTTTCAGTGCACTCTCACACGCAATCACATTATACATGTACACCTATGAAAACATTCAAATGCACTCATGCATAAATGTTCACTTCATATATGCACACATGCTCATGCATATACATGAACTCGTACCTACATACACTTTAGATCTTTTGCCACAGAGAGAACTGACTTTCGCTGCATTTTTAAATTTTATTACTACTTTTTCACTTCAATTTGTTCTTTCATATTATCAAAATGAATGATTGAGCAGAGATTTTATTTAACATACAACGTATAAAGCATTTATGATATGGTTATTTATAATTACACCTCTTTTATCTTATGGTTTTTACATACCTAAATACCATACCTAAAATTATGAGATTGTGATGTGATTTTAATTATTATTTTCTTTGCTATTAAGAGCAAAATTCTGAATAAATAAATCAAATCTCTAGCTATCATATAATATACTATTACAATATACTAGTATATACTTTACTTCAGTATTCTAACCACAAATATGCCTTTTTAGACTTCAACACAGCAAGATAGTTTTTTTTATTTGTGTAATATATAACAGTCAAGTTTTAACCTATATATTGAGGTATGCAAAGTTTCCTCCATCTCCAAAACCATTGATAACACAATATAATGCTAAATGTTATAATGCTAACTTTTACTTTTGATGGTAAAATCTTTTTCCTCTTTTAATACTTTTAGTATCATATTTATTTAATACTTTTATCAATCAATCAATGCAAGACTTGTGAGTAGTTGTAATTAGTGTATTCTGACATAGGGTTATTTCTACTTCTATTTCTAAATAAAGCATTTAAATACTTTTACCACCACCGCTTTTAATCTAAAGCTTCTCTTCCTGTGCCCTCTGCCTCCATTTCTAGGCACCACACAAATAAATTAGACTTGACAACAGATCAACTGCGGTTTAGCAGTTAGCATTGTCCCCTCATGTCCATGTTCATGGACTCCAGGTCACTACCACAGGTTGATTAATGACTATAAAAGTGCCCATAAGTGTAAGTGTGAGTGTGAATGGTTGTCTCTATATGTCAGATCTGTGATGGACACCTAGGATGGACACAGCCCTCTCGCCTGTATGGTTAAGCGATATGGCCAATGGATAAATAAATGAATGGAATCCAGATTAAAACAAATTCCTGTGTGTGTGTGTGTGTGTGTGTGTGTACTAAAGAAATAAATAAAATAACATTATTAGTTAAATGTATTTGTATCCTTAGCATTAACAGCTGTCAAATAATAGAGGTTGGCAGGTATTAAAGACTTTCTCACAGGGCAGTAATTCATGCCTGTCTATCTTAGCATCAACACCACAGTTCTGAATCACAAAAGCATAAGTTCATTACACTGGAATGACTGAGAGCTCCACATACAACTGCTTTCCCTAGTGGCATCTGAGCAATCTTAAATACATTTCTGTGATTAACCTTATTGACCAGTGATGATAAGGAGAGAGAGCGTAATGCCTTCCATGGAGGTTCTGTTAGAGTTTGGAAGTTGGTATCTGAGTCAAATTTTTGTTTCACAACACCTGATAAACACATGTGACTGTGCTGCAGATTGTGGTACTCATTTACTCTTAGATATACCCACTGGTCACCACACTGCAGCAGAGAGGTGCAAAGAGGTTGGCTGCTTCACAGAGCACCTAAATCTACCGCTGCCTCTCCTGCCTGGCCACCCAAGTGTACAGGATGTGAACTAATACTTTACAGTAAGGAATTTTACTCCCTAGAGATTAAAAAAAAGAAGACTCTGGGATGAGGCTGGAAGGCACCCAAAGGTCTGTCAGTAGTTAATGCTAACTGACAGGAAAGTCCAACAGTAAGAGCAACAGGAAGAGGAAACTCTCCCCCACAACATCCTGGATGGTCTGTCTATGTGTGACTGGATATTTTCAGACACTGTGCAGGGTATCTGAGTCTGTATTTGTGCTACACAGCTGGTACTGACATGGCAAAGGTTTTTGTGTCTCAATAGTAACTTTAAAAAGCATATGTCCCCCAGCTTGTGTGTATCCACTTATATTGCAGTTGTTACAACAGTGACAGATATTTTCAGTTTCTGTTGAATACTTGTGATATCGTTGTCTGTCTGCTCCCTTGTTTATTTGTTATTGTTGTCTCGCCACATCAGATCTCAAGCCACTTGAGACAGTCCAGTCCTGTTAGAGAGAGGCCTGGCTGGGTTCTCTCAACAACCCATCTCTCTTTCCACCTTCTGTGCAGAGTCCTATTTGAGTCTGACTTCCCTTTTTAAGTCCTATAGTCATCTAATGGTCAGAGTGTGTGCACCCAGACATCCTGAGTCACTTATGATGCGGGTTCCTTTCTGTGGGAAATCTTGACCATGTGTGCTGTGCTCGATTGCTCATTGCTCATAAACAGTAGGAGCACAGCCTGTGATGTAAAATAAACTAGCTGCCACAACATGTCGTTGCTACCGTTAACTAGCGTGAAAACAACCACCGCACTGCCAGATGAAAGGGCTGCAAAGGGTCACACAATTGCTCTGCTTATGCAGCACTGGCGCTTTGACAGATAATCCCAGGGCTTCTTCTTTTTTCGGCTTGGCTGCTGTCTTGCACATTGGCTGGGACGCAGAGCCTGTCTGTCACAAAGCTGCTGTTACCTAAAGGTGAAATGAGCAAACAAATACTGAAATGAGCGCTGAAAAATGAGGCCAACTGTGTCTGGACAAGATCACATACAAAGCTAAATAGAAGTCTTTGGTGGTTCAGTAGGATGGTTGATGTCATAGGGCAATGTAGAGCAGTGTTTGGGGTGGTCACTGTCTATAAATATATCCTGGGTGTTCCTCCTCTCACTTTCCTCATACTCACATACACTATGTAACAACCTTTTCACCTTGAACATTCTCTCTTGGTCAATGTGTCTATTCCACATCCTCCACTGTCTCTATCTGCATTCCTCCCTGGAAGTTTTCTCTCTTTCTCAGAGAGGCACACAGACACGGGTCTATTTGCTTGAATTTCTGATTTCCTGTTTAGGGTGTGTATCCGATCCCTTGTTCTCGTGCCCAGCTCACATCAAACACTCACACTGTTCAAAATGAGAAATAGACACAGAAAAGAGGACGCACAGAAAGCATATAAATGAGGGAATGGTGGCAAAAGTAGATGGAAATGGGAGAGGGGCTGTATGTGGATAGAATCAGGATGAACATCTGAGGACAGTGGAAGGGAAAGACCTGATGACAAGTGAAAACCAAAGGAAGAAGTAGGAAAGGCAAAGTGGTTAATTAAAAAAAATGGCTACAGATATGGCCAAATAAGGCCAGACTTGTGCCAAATGCTGAGTTCATACTGCAAGATAATTTTCCCCCCTAATCTAATTTTCTAAGTAATCTGGGCTGTTCGTACTTCCCATAGCAATTTGTTTTTATTTATTCTAATTATCTGTTTAGTTTAAATTTCCTTTAACAAGGTTGTGGTGCCAGTCGATCAGGAGGGGGCTGCTTGGTATGTGCCATAAAAAAAGCAACCTCCCATAGTTTGCCTCACATTACCACCATCCACACTGTGTGTGGGCTTAAATTCAGGTATGGAGTTGTGGTTTCAGGGGCTAATGCAGCTATTCTTATTGTATTAGTTCATGAGTCAAAACTGCCTGTTTGGTTGGAAAACCACATGCCAGTGCACACTCATAGTCTGTTTTACCAGAAAATATGACAAAAAGCTGATCTTGGTTATTGAAGTTACATTGCTAAAATTAAAAGTAATATAAGTGATGAGAGATTGGAGAGTCATTTTAAACAGTCAATTAAAGTGATCTTTTGTTCTATTGTTAATTGCCAAATAGTTTTTTAAGAATGGACCAAGCAACCATGTTCACTGTTTAAGCTACAGATAAATACCAAAAAACATTATAATCAAGCATAGAAAATAATTGAACTGTTATTTAGGATCTAGTAGGAAGTAGCAGTGTGCACTCCAACAAGTCCAAGTGTGTGGTCATTGTTATCTGAACATAACAAACAGAATACAAACACTCACAGATAAATAGTCATGTAGGTATTTGTTATCCATTACACTTGGGTAACTTTAAGTTCAGCAAAGAGAATTGGTCACTATCTCTTTATACTGAAATTGTGTTGAATAGCCGCATAGTTGTCCAGCTATATTGTGTGTTAAAATACAAAATACTTTTTCATTTAAAAAGTAAATAAAGCAAAAAACTAATATTTTGTTTTATGTGGATTCAGATTCTTATAAAATCCTCTGCTCACCAGGACTTTCAATGCAAGCACTGAAAGTAACAACCTTATTTCACACTTAAAACAGCCCTACAAGAAATGTAAACAGACGCTCAAGAAAATATAAACACAATTGCTTTCTATACCCTACTCCAGTCCCCACCCCTAACCATGCTGGATACGAATCCAAAAAACACAGGAGCAAACAGAGAAGGGTTTTAATGTGGAAAGGTAAAGCCAAGCAGTAGACTTTTTAGGCAGGTATGCATCATGTTTCTTTTTCCACTTGCATGAAATTTCCAACTCCTTACTCCCCTGTAGTGCAAATAACTTCAGTGAACATGTGATGTGTCATTTCAGGATGTTGATTTACACACTGGCAGATGGCTACACTGATCAACAGGAGGTTCCACATGGACATGGAGGAGAGGCTTTGTAATGCTGTCGTATAATGTGACCAATCCCTGCGATTCATAGATGACTCATCAGCAAAAAAACAACAAAAAAAAAAAAATGCCAGTTTGCGGTAAAAGCGGATATCTGAACCAAGCACAAGTGAGATAGAGGGAAATAAGAAAAAGGAGGAAGGGTGGAGCTCGAGAGGATGAGTTTTTTTTTTCTCAATTTATCTTTAATTTTGCTTGAAGTCCTTTGCCCTGCCCACTAGAAAAACATATGGTTCAAATAAGTGCGACTCCCCACAGACCCCCTGAAGTCAAGCTCTCATTAGTGAATTATTTGAACAGAAGAGGGGAAGCAAGACTCAGCTTCTACAAAACACTGGCATGGCATGTAAAGGGGTGGAGGGAAAGGGAAAAGGGAATGTTCAATGGTCTAACACACTACAGGATAATAAATAGTAAGAAGGTCTGGATCAGGCCTATGTAACATATACTCCACTCACGCTGAGGTCTCATCATTCATTGGCTCGCGGCCCTGGAATGTCACTCACATTCTCCCTGACCTTCATCTGTCTCTTTCTCTGGTTGCTCGTATATCTCTGCACTCCATTTGTGTTTGTTTTAACTTTCTCAGGACCCCTCCAAAGCCCATGCTCATGCATTGTACACCCAAGAGGACAGCAATTTCCCTCCTCCGTTCTCTTAGCAAGCCAGATTGTCTCTGCCTCTCTACCTCCTACACTGTCTCTCCCACTCACTGTCTGCGTTTACTCTCATGTGGGGCTGAGGCTGTAACGTCAGCTCGTTCTCAGTCAATCTCACTGTGTTTTTTTTTTTTTTTCCCTCGCCTCCCTAAAGCACTACTAAACCCATCAGAGAGGTAGACATGTTGTGGCTCAGACAAAGAGACGAGTCATAGGTAATCTTGCTAAGAGAAAGTGAACTCACACTCTGGGGTTAGTAAGTGCTTGACAGGGGTCACAGTGAGTCACCCGGCTGTTTGTCTGTTTGGCCTCTTACTCTTCACTGCGGGATGTTGCTTGTGAGTCAGGGCAGCAGACTGGACTGGACTGTATCCTCCATGTCACATGCTTCTCTTGATCGTATCTTATGTTGTTGAACTTCTAACCCTAACCATTTAAAACCCAAACAGACCAAACCACAAACCAATTCCTCAAAGGGTTGACTTTTCCTTTCTGGTACACAAGACAAATGTCCCACTTCTGACATCACTGCTCTTTTAGATGAGAGACAGTGTGGAGTCTGCTGAAGAAAAGGTGCTTCAGTGTGGATGTTTTCGCTTAGGGGTTGCGTGATGTTTTTGCAAACTAGTTATGTGAGGCTGGGGTGTGTCAGATGCCATGTGTGAGTGAGTAAAGTTGTGGAGATGGGCACCTGTGCCATATTTGTTGCCTCATTGCTGTAGCTGAGGTTTTCCAGAGGCCAACATTGCTGTGCTCAGATGGCAGGAAACTTTCCTGGAGGCATCTGAAGAAGTTTTCTGTTACACAAGCCCACGTTATAGTTAACTGGATATATATTGTTGCGCATAAAGCCGGTACAGGCTTGAGGACAGTTTATTTTTAAAGAGTAAAGTCGTGATTCCAGATAAACCAAGGAAATTTGGCTTCATGAATCACAATCACTTATCTTATTATTAACTAATGATTCGGCTGTGACTCATTACTAACCATTTGCACACTTCCCCATCAGCAGCTTCATTGTGTGTCCACAAAGCCAACCTGTAGTGCTGTCCTGTTTTCATGGGTAATTCATGGGTATTTCAGTGAAGGCTTACCCTGCCCTCTGCTGGTTCAAAAACTAAAATAACTAAAATGGAAGTATTCGAACATTTACCTTCAGATTTCAAATTATTGTCACTTTTTCATACACACCTTTATTTGAACTAATGGGGGGAAACCAAAGGAAATCATTTTTGGACAATTAAATGCAGAATGTAGTAACAGCCAATATGGGACAGTCTTTTTTTTAAGGCATTGATAGCTCAGCACAAGATAACAGAAGGATGTAGTCTAACCTGGTATATTATTATCGTAGTTTTCCATTATGCTTTATTGATTAAGAATGACTCACCTAAGTTATTCATGTTATTTGCCTTTAGTTTATTTATCCTTACCACAGTATACGTTGTATAATAAATAAATAAAATAAGTTTTGTTTGTGTCTTCCATGTATTTAGACGTTATCTCCAGCACGCAGTGGTATTTTATCCTTTAAAGTTACTTAAAAAAAAAAAAAAAAAAAGACTTTGCGACCTTTACGACCGTCCAGTCAATGGCGCATGAGTCAGAATACGGCAGCGAGAAGAAGATGGCGGAGGGAGGTAATGATGCAGAGCTACTCAAGGAGAAGGCGAATAAGTACTTTAAAGGTAAGATGGCAAACCTGTCAAGTCAGTGGTTGTTGTCAGTGGTCCATAGCTGATAAAATGTCACCATGAATTACAGGAGGACACGATTGTGTTGCAACACGCTCCAACCGGAGCCGGCAGCTAACGTTAAGCTAAGCTAACATCGCTGGTGAAGCATGCTAACTTCAAACCCCATTCATTGGATTAGCGGTTACAGCTAACGCTAAAGCATCGATGTTAATCCGTGCCGTCGCCCGTGTCTTGTGCTTGTGCACTTTCTCAGATGTGGCACCTTTTCTGTTGTGTTCATTTGTTTCCATTCGGTCGTGTTGTCGGGTTTTTGGGACGATTTATGGGAGGTTCAGATACAACAACTAGAAATTTCTGCCGCCAGCGACGCGCGTGAGCAGCAGCTAAATGCTCAGTGTTTTGTATTGTTTTTTTGTTTTTTTTGTATGTTTTTTTTTTTTTTAAATCAATGATTTTCATTTCATTGCAGGACATTTTCACTCGGATGTGTGTTTTTTTTTTAAACGTGGTAGTAAATGTGGAGGAGGGTAACTAAACACTGATAGTCACACTGGACTCCCATTTCGGTCCATGTATTATTTTGACTGAGGAGCATCGATAACGAAAGTCAACTTTTATTCCCCAGGTGCCCTGTAAGTTAATCTAAGTGTATTTCGGCCGCCTGTTCTCCTCAAAGCAAAATAACGGAGACGTTTGCTGCCGATATGATAAAGGGTGTCTCTCTTTGAAATGCTTGCTGTGGGGTGAAGTTTGGGGGTTTTGGAGGCCTGGACTGGCTCCGTGATGAGTCAGAGCAGATGGAATAGAAAGACTGTTGTAGGATGGGCAGGATTACTGCCATCTGTCTCCTGCATAAAGTAATAAAGAAGACGAGGTTAGATATTCGGTGACAATCACACTGAGCTTGAATGTGCCATCATTTGTTCTAATATACTTATATTTTCAAATGATCATGTCATAATAAAAGCCAGTTATGCATTGCTTGCTTGCTTGCTTGTCAAATCTTTTCATAGTATGTGACCTGTCCACAAGTTATTGTAAAAAATTTGATCAAATGATTGTAATAAAATTAGATTAACAAGTGCAATCAGGTACCAGGTAAGTGGGCAGATGCCAGCACTCCAAACACTTACACTTGTGTATTATCATATCAGCTATGTCCTGAATTTACTAATGAATTTGATCCAGGAAATGTCTAACATTACATTTGTTTTGTACACAATACACAGCTATTGTTATATTTAGCAATTCCATTTTTATGCGGTTGTACCCCGTGCTGAATGGGAATAAGAATAGCATGTATTAGGGTGGTGATATTGGCTGCTAAGCCATTGCAGTGCCCCCATCACAAACAGCAGGTCACACAGGACAGACTAAATGGCTGTTAAACTCAAGAGCATTGGGCTAGCAATGCTGGGACTACCTCCTTACAATATGCTCACTAATGGGATTAAGGGATGATTTTCTCTGTCTCATAACTTCCCTTTCCCCGAGATCAAAGTGTCAAAATTGTTTGTGCAAAAACATTTGTGTGTTTGGCCTGGACCTGAAATTTTGTACATCAAAAATGATCTAATGTCATCTACGATTTTTGTTATTGTGATATCGCTAAAATGGTATTGCTGGATTTACAGTGTTTGTCACTGTGCGAGCAGAGAGAAATGAACAATGTCTGTTTTACTAATAATTCTTTTCACAGGCTATATCACCCACCCATGCTGTCGATTAAGTATTGAAGAAAACCACTAATCAGAATATTGTTAGATTATTCATTTTGTGGCATCAACTAAAGCATATTGTTGAGAATGTTTATTTCATATGGGGCTGCAAATAAGGCTCATTTTTTTCTGTCAATGTATAAAATCCTTTGCATTAATATAATAAGTATCATGTACATAAAAATTCAAACATAATGCTATCAACACAAGCTAACCAAATTACTCAAGTTAGTTCTAAATTTCATTTTGTCTAAATGTCAAACCCAGACTAGTAATGACGTTAGAACAAAGAAAACAGATACCAGGAAATGGTTGGAACGTAATTAACTGTTAATTCTTAGTCAGACCTTTTGTTAATTAATTATCTGTTGGTCAGTAACTAATTTAAATGAATTATTTCAGCACTGATTTTGTATTGTTTTAGCATTGTTTACTACCCCAGTGAATGAATGAATAAAAAAAGTCTTTCTGTCTGCAGTATTTGTCCAGTGAAGATGTGACATTTGTTTTTCAGAGAAAGACTATGAAAATGCTATCAAGTACTACACAGAGGCCTTGGAGCTCAATCCATCCAATGCCATCTACTACAGCAACCGAAGCCTGGCTTACCTACGCACAGAGTGCTACGGCTATGCCCTGGCAGATGCTACAAAGGCCCTGGAGATAGACAAAAACTACATTAAGGGATATTATCGCCGTGCCACCTCCAACATGGCACTGGGAAAGTTTAAGGCAGCACTTAAGGACTATGAGACGGTAAGAAATATAGCATCTTCATCTTCAGCAGTCTGAACTGACAACATGGTCAATGTTCACAATACAACTAAATGTTTTTTTTTTTCCAAAGAAAGAGCTCTCTGGTTCCTTCTGCTGATCTGTCACCCTGAGTTAGGCTCTTCATGTTGCCTTAACAGCCCAAAATAGGGATTATCCTTTAAGTCAGTCATGATGCCAATTAGCTCCACTGTAAAGACAGTCATACCACAGCTAATTTGGTGTCTATTGTTCTTCGTGCTGCTCGTAACAAGCAATGTAAATATAACAGACCTCTAAAGCTCAGCCGAGCTCCACAACAACAGAGATCTAGTTGAAGCTGTAGATTTATATGTATTTATAGGCTGTTACTGAAACTATGCATGTCATATAGATAGCCCATACATTCTTAAATGCGTAGCGAACAACAGAGTGTGTATCTGAATAGTTTTCATGGTGTACATTTACAGTGCCACAGAGCAAATGATTTTTTATCCAGAAAAAAACAGTTTGCATAATTAGGAAATGCAATGCTTGATAATTTCATTACATTTGGTCCTCTGCACGAAGCAAATGTCTTCCTTCATTATGAAGCAGTGTTGTTTTATTTGTGTCTTTTGTCTGTTCTGATGCTAGGTAGTAAGGGTTCGACCAAACGACAAGGACGCAAGGATGAAGTACCAGGAATGCAACAAGATTGTAAAACAGAAGGCTTTTGAGAGAGCCATTGCCAGCGATGAGACAAAAAAATCTGTCGTTGACTCTTTGGATATTGAAAACATGAGTAAGTTTAATTTATCATTCGACAAATGTATAAAAGATGTATTACTTGTTATCATAAACACCGTGTTGTTTCTTAAACAAGAGCCAAGGGTAGCAAAATGTACCAGTGTGAATCGTTTCATTCTTTATTGTACTTTGTGATTTCTCATCTGATATTAAGTCAATCTTCTATTGCAGCGATTGAAGATGACTATGTAGGCCCCAAGCTTGAAGATGGGAAGGTCTCATTGAAGTTCATGAAGGAGATGATGGATTGGTTCAAAGACCAGAAGAAACTGCACAGAAAGTGTGCTTATCAGGTGAACATGTATGAAATCCAGTACACTTACTGAGGTAAACCTATTGATATCTGTAACTAAAGCTTTTTCTTTTTTCATTCTCTCAGATTTTGGTGCAAGTTAAAGATGTTCTATCGAAACTACCAAGTCTTGTTGAAATCACATTAAAAGAGGTGAGGAATTAATCACTTTCAAAGTGAATGAAAGTTTACTTTAGTTGATGAATGTTGGGCAAGTAGACTTTGTCTTTGATTATTGTTATGTAATAGGACGATAGAGTCACAGCACAACAGTAAATGCAACAAAAAATTCCTGTGATGTTATTTTTCAGTTATCTTTTTTTTGAACAAATTTGATGTCTTCTGTTTGTCTCTGACACAGACAGAAAAAATAACAATTTTGATGTCTTCTGTTTGTCTCTGACACAGACAGAAAAAATAACAATTTGTGGTGACACCCATGGGCAGTACTACGATCTCCTCAACATCTTCAACTTGAATGGCTTACCCTCAGAGACCAACCCTTATGTATCCTTTCCCTTTGTTAAATTTGTGTTAAATTCAGTTCTCCTACTTGTTTGTACTATTCTGTGTCTAATACGATAACAGTAACAGCCAAAGCCTCGCATCTATAACTTGTGGGTCATAGTCCTTAATGACAAAATGCAGCTGTTCAATGGTGACTTTGTGGATCGCGGCTCTTTCTCCGTTGAGGTCATTCTTACCCTCTTTGGCTTCAAGCTGCTCTACCCTGACAACTTCCACTTGCTTAGGGGTGAGAACGCACACTGTGTTTGTAAACACTTGTGTAATACCAGATGTTGCTGTACATAAGTGACTTAATTTGCATGTTTGTTCATTAAGTTTAAAACATAATACTGAAATGTGTGAACCATTAGCCTGCACATTTCATTTGGTGTCTGCTGTCGAATTACAGACCCTGTGTTGACATTTAAACAGGATTGTCTGATTCACAATAACCACGCTTCTACCTGCAGGTAACCATGAGACGGACAACATGAACCAGATGTATGGATTTGAAGGGGAGGTCAAGGCCAAGTACACAGCACAGATGTTCCAGCTGTTCAGTGAGGTCTTCCAGTGGCTTCCTCTGGCACAGTGTATCAATAACAAAGTACTGGTAAGCAACAGCAATGTGAGCTAAAAGCAGTCAAAACGCTTCGCCAGGGTTCTGCTCTTCGTATGTGGATAACTGAGTTATTCACATAAAAAGGTGATTTGTCTATTTTTTTGATTCTTGAAGCTGGAAGCTGAAAAATTTGAAAAAACCTGCCAAAGTGCATCTTATTGACCATTAGCTTTAGGTTTTAGGGTGAATCTATGAATAATTCTCAGATGCAGACAAAAGATTTATGATTCTAGATAAAATCCTGCAGGTTATTAGAAAGTTATTGTAAACTTATTAAATAGAATATAAAACAAAGTAAACGTTTGTACACTAAAAGAACAACAATCTGAAAGACTGGTGTAAAACAAAATTCCCTATAATAAAAGACAAGTGCGGACAGAGGATAATGGCATTTAAGTTTACATTAAAATGGGAAATCAATTTTTAGAAAGGTTTCGTTTTCATAGCAGATTATTAGTTAACATCAGGCTTGTGTTGGTAACTGAAAAGGCTACAATCAGATATAAACACAACATCCAGGTGAACAAGCAAATTTTCACCCATGACTAGAACATCTACCTGAAAAGAGGTTTAATAACAATACAAGTCTCATCTTCATTTACAATCACTGTGTCCGCTTATCTGTCACTGAAGACCGTGTGTTACCTTTTGTTTAGAGGACGAAGAAACATAATTTGACAGAATTTTCCTGACAACAGCTGTTGTGTTTCTACTGTTGCATTCAGACCTAATTCAATTCTCCATCTTAGGTTATGCATGGGGGGCTGTTCAGTGAAGATGGTGTCACATTGGAGGACCTCAGGAAGATTGAGAGGAACAGACAGCCTCCAGACTCGGGTAGGTCAGACTCCGAATGCACCATCACTGTCTGTAAGAAACCAAAACAAGCACATTTAAACATCTTCCTCCACTTTTTTCCACAGGTCCCATGTGTGACCTCCTCTGGTCAGATCCACAGCCTCAGGTCAGTTCCTACCCCATTCCTCATTTGGTCTGTTTGATTTGACAGAGCATCCAGTAGTTTATATCAGAGCAACATTGAGTCCACCTCTATTTTGGGCTAACAATCAGGTTGATCCCTCTCTCTCTTTCTCTCGCCCTCGTTCAGAATGGTCGATCGATCAGCAAGCGAGGTGTGAGTTGTCAGTTTGGGCCAGATGTGACCGAGCGCTTCCTTGAACAGAACAAGCTGGACTTCATCGTGCGTAGTCATGAGGTCAAGGCTGAGGGCTACGAGGTCACTCACTCAGGGAAGTGCATCACCGTGTTCTCAGCACCCAACTACTGGTACGTGATCATGCTGGCTAACATCAACAAGGTTTTTCTGCTGTTGCTGTAGCTACTCACATGAACTGTTGTATATTGTGTTCTGCCTTCCTCCAGTGATCAGATGGGAAACAAAGGAGCGTATATTCACCTCAGGGCATCAGACCTCAAGCCAGAATTTCACCAGTTCACTGCTGTGGTCAGTATGCTGTACTCTAAAGTGTCATCTTTATTAACCACATGTTTTTTTTACTTTAGTGTTAGCCTTTCAAAGCCAAAAGGAACAAGCATGTCAAGCAAAACAGACAGGCAGACAAATAAACAAGCAAACAACAAATAGCCGTGGTTACAAATATCCATTATCAATGAAAGTCACATACAAGCCTATAATCCTCTGACATATGAATTAGTTTGTGATGACTGCGTCATAGGTCGGCTATTTCTTCTATCACCTGGCAAAAACACATTACCTCACTTTAAGCTGATGAGTCAGTTTTTCCATAGAACAGATATCTTCTAACCATTATTTTATAAGGGGAAATTGGGCTTTTTAATTAAAAATACTTTTGTACAAAGATCCATCTTGTTTTTCCTAGTTTTTGTCAGATTTACTCAAGAGCTTCATTGCACAGATTTGAAACATGGGGTCAGCAAGTAAATGTTTTAAAAAGCATGTTGAAGTGTGATCTTATGTTTCCCTTTCCCTCATTCTCCCTTACAGCCTCATCCGAATGTCAAGCCCATGGCGTATGCCAACACGCTAATGCAGTTGGGGATGATGTAGAGGCCATGCTAATCTGTCTGTGAGACTGATGACCTCCCATCTGACTCGAACCATCCCAGCCCACTTCACTCCCTCCAGTGCTTGGACATGCTCTCATTCATGCTTAGCCTAAGGGATCCCTCTCCCCAACAAACTTCCACTAGTTGTATGCATAAAATGCGCAGTGTAGTTCAAATGGGAAGAGATCACTTAGACCAAACCAGACCAGCCCAGTCCATAACTGGACATGTCCTTGTTATCAGTTAAAACTGGACCCCCCTGTCCCCCCTCTCATGTGTTCCATCACTGGGTAAAGAAACCAACCCTGAAAATTTCTGATGAGTCTCCTTGGAGCTGCTTGGTTTTTAAATATTCGTTAAACTCAGCAGATGGTATGTACCAAAGATCTGTGATGAAAATGATTGTTCAGTTTTTACAAGTTGCATCTTGTGACTCTGAAACCTAGTATTGTACTGTTGGCCTGTGTACACAGCTTAGAACATTGTAAACTGGGTAAAGAGCAGCATGTCTATCAGTGTTTCTCAAACCATCCTACAGTATGTCAGTCATTTATTTTTATTTCGCAGGAATACCAATTATGATTACATGTTATGATTCCAGTCCAAAAAAAAAAAAAAAAAAAGAAAAAAAAGAGATGGGTTGTCTCTGGGTACACTCTGAAAGGTGCTGTCTGCCATTAGTGGTGTATTTAGCTGGTTCATTCATGTAGCTGGTAACATTTTACTTTGCACTGCTGCACTGCTTCCTGTCGAGGAAGATACAGCTGCTCTCCATGTTTTCATCCTTGACCGTCATTGTGCCACTCACCCGGCAGCTCCTGCACAGTCTACTCTCCAAACTAGCTTTGGTGTAAAAGCAAACACTGATGGCACTCGATTACTGGTGACTTATTTACCCCCCCCTCGCCCCGTGGATGTCTTCAGTACACAAACGTCCGAAATGCAATCCTGTCTTGAAACGCACAGCTGCATTGTCCAATTGCCCTCAACTTTTTAGATAAAGAAATACACAGATGTGTATGTATATATACTGTATCATTTAAAGATTCCGTGTAATGTTTGGAGAAAAATATTGAATTAAAAAAAACAATTCCTGTGATTTTAGAAATGAGCTGGTATTCTTCTTCATGTCAGTCAAGGCTGTCTGTTTTCAAACTCATTGTCCTTTGGGGATGAGGGTTTTCACCTATTTACGGAGAGGTTTAAAAAGTACATCTACGCTTCTAGCGCTTTCTTTCAGTCGCACCTATTTGACGTCACGAGTCCGAACAGCTGATCGTCCGTCGTCAACCGTGCGCCACCAGTTGACAACACACAGCACGAGTTTCACCTTGTTGTGAACCCAGCCAGACTCGGAGACCAGTCGCGACGACACGGACCCTGAGATGCCGAAATACTGCTCGGTCCCAAACTGTAAGAATGACTCGGGGAGCGGCAGCGACAGGAAGAGCTTCTACAAGTAAGATGGTTGGGTTTTAACAGGGGTTTTAACAAGGGTTTTAGGTGGATGACGGCGCTGTCAAGGTGCTGCTGGCAGACACGTACTCCAACTGAAGAAAGCGGTGTCTCATAACGTCGGTTACTACAATATTTCCGCTGCCTAAAATGAAACGAATCGCTGCTGGTCACTGCCCTCGGACCTTTGAGAGACCTGATTGAATCACAGTTTGCAGGCTCTTTCTTGGCCTGGAGATAAAGTCTCTGGTCGCTCCGGCTGTAATCAGCAGCTTCATCTTTTTTTTTCTGACAGTGCTTTAGAAAGGTGTCCATGTAGTGATGTCATCATCTCAGTCCTGCAGCAGGAGCCTCTGGGACAACAACACTACAAGGATTTCATTCTGCATTTTATCTTTTCTGCTGATAATTAGAAGCCCTTTATAACGATACTCAACATGAAGTGACCAGACCAAGTGACTTATGTAGAGCAAAATCACAAACTGGCCTCAGTCGTAATAATCTGTACAGCAGTCCAATGCCCACAAATCAGATAAGGAAAAACTCCCCAAAAAATCTTTTTATGGTAAAAAATTGAAGACAGCTCATGGGGAGAACAGTGGAGAGGTCCCTCTTCAGACAGATAAACTGCACAGCAGGTTTACAGTATCGACAATCTGGATATAGACATTAAATCAGAAAATAATCAATATTGAGGTTCTGCCGACAGAGAGGACCTTAGACACACAACCACCTCTCCACCATTAAGACCTGGACAGAGGACAGACTACACAAACACACTGGAGGCAAAACCAAGCATTTCAATCAAACGTCTAGGAGAAGAAAACACGCTGAACAGCGCTGTTGTAGAAAACAAGAAAGTCTGGGCGTCCCAGAGGACAAAGATCCATATCTGAAACATTTGGAAGGTGGCACTGGCAGCCAGGAAGTGGGAGTAAGGTCTCAGAGCGGCTGATGGTCCCACACAGAGAAAAGGGAGGAGAAGGAGAGAAAAACAATTACAGAGCCTGGTCGCTTATTTTCTTGAGCGAGTAAACAAACAGAAGGTCGGAGAGATGGTGGTTATCAGAATGTGCATCTACATCTCACCTGCAGGACAACATGCACCATTCTCTACATACAAGCTTTGATAGATTCACTAAAATAAAAAGGAATAGAGCAGCCAAGCTCTTCAGGAGTTATGAGAGTTGAGGCTTTGTTGTTCTTGACAGTATCTTCTGAAGGGGTCTTAATGATATTCTGTCTCCCTCACACAAAATACTAGAAACATTTCTCAATTTCCATGCAGTCATACAGCACCACCACTGATATCTGCCTCAAAAGCTACCAGAGCTGGATTTCATTACACTCTGTACTATAATGCTACAAGCCAAAATGTGATGAGTCCACAGAGTCAGTCAGTTACCTGATAACAACATCAGTTTTGATTCTCAGATTTCCAAACATTTGACAGTATTTCACTTGCACAAGCACCTCACATTTGTATCATTTTTTTAGGTTTCCTCTGCAGGACCCGGTCCGACTGCAGCAGTGGCTGAGGAACATGGGACGCGAGAACTGGATGCCCTCTCGGCATCAGTACATTTGCCACGAACATTTTGCACCTTCGTGCTTCAAGGTGCGATGGGGAATCCGTTACCTGGAGAGGGACGCTGTGCCCACAGTCTTCCAGGAGGCCGAGGTAAAATAAAAAATCCCACCACAGTTTTATGCTGAAATGTTGCACAACATCAGCAAGAAATTATATGGCCATTATTTTGCTAAATGCTGAAGTATACTGAACAGATTTTTTTTTTTAAAGGAAGCTAGAATTTGTTCTTTAACATTTGTACCATCCTAATGAATATTGTGTGCTAACAGTGTTAGTCTAATTTTTAGAGAACACACAATTGTGTTGAGGTTTTTCAGCAACCACCTCTTTGCTGCATAGAAGTTAAAGTACTGTAGCTCCCCTTTTATTTCTTCACTCAGTTAAATGTGCAGCTCTTGCACTAGAGTAGACTGACAAGGGTTAAAAAATTTCTTCCCCACCTACTCTTTACTTGAAATTGTATTTACATGTATTTCTCGACTTCATTATCTGCATTTTAGAAAGACGTACCATGCTTTATGGAATTCTGATGACATTTCAGAAGTCAGTTGGAAAATGTGATAAACACAAAACTCTGCTTCTTTCTAGAAAAGAAAAGCCACGGATCAAAGTGAGAAGAAGCCAAAACGCCTTTGTGTAAACAGTAATCAAAGCATAACCGTGTCAGATGACAGGACGGTGGTTGTAGATGCTGTGGAGATGGAAAGTACACATATGGTGCACTTATATGAGATCACCATTGACCCACCACAGCAGGGCGAAGCCAGCCTGATGGAGTCAGGTGATGTTGGAGAATCTGACTCCTCTCTCAGGACAGACCTGAACATGCTTGCATCAGTGGACAGATTCAAAACAGGGGCTAATTTCCCTTTAACTTTATTCCAGACAGTGGATGATCTAAGTGATAGTGGAGATAACACGGAGGTGGTAGTGATGTCTGAATGCCCTGCTGCTGAAGGGCAAGATGAGCTTGTGAATGAAATCGCTGCTGCCATTTTAACTCAGGGCCACGGTCTGGTCACCCATGACTCCACACTTGGCTGCACAGATGAGGCTGTGGCCTCTCTCGGTGTTGGAGATGTGACTTGTACCACAGAGGAGTTCTTAGATGACCAAGCAGGCCACAAAACTCAAGTCATCGCCTACTTTGAGACGATACCAAACGTTTTCCCCAGTGAAACTGCCACCCAGTTCAGCTTCTCCCCAGATACAGTGCTATCATCTGCTCTGAGCTCCAAGCCCATCACATCTACACTGCCTATAGTGTCCAAACACGTGCCGCCCTCCCCCACGTCTCTGGTCCTCACTGTGGAAAGACTGGACACGGATGAGGGAGAGGGAGATGATGGCAGGTCAGAGGAGGACAGCATAGAGCGGCAGGACCACCAATTGGAGGAGCACTGGTGAGCCCTGATTTTTTTCATGTCTATATTTTAATTAAGATATATCTAGAATAGCTTTTTCAGTGAGGCTGAAGTTGCTGACCACAGGGTTTATGGTTAAAAATGGCAGAGGAGTCAAAAACTAAATCTCAACCTTAAGACCGTTCAACTTATTGCTGAAGAACAGCTTAACTTATCATGCATCTTTGTCCCATATTCCCACACTGTGTTACAGTATTTACAGTCTCTCTGCATTTTCTTTTTACATGAACAGCTACCACAAGAACAGCCTGAGCAAGGAGCAGCTAGAGGCAATTGTGGCTGAGCTGCAGAAAAAGGTGAAAGTGCTGCAGCAGCGACACCGCCGGCACCTGGAGAAACTTCTCAGTCTGGAGAACACGGTCAGCCAGCTGAGACAAAGCAACCTGCTGAACGAGGAGCGGCTGCAGCTGCTCGAGAGGGTACTGATGTGATTAGTTTTCCTTTAGCTGTGGCTGTAATCCAATATTTGACTGGTTGTTCTCAGTAAATCAGTGTTCTCTTTTGTCTCCTTGTCCCTCAGGCCTACATACAGACCAGTGCAGCAGTGTCAGATGCTGGTGAGACTGTAGCCATCATCTATGAGGAGGACGATGCTGCGTACTTGTACACTCCATTAAATGACGCAGAGGAAAAGCTGTGAGGCCCAACTGAATGTGGACATCCCATCTGTGTGTCTGTCTGCTGCCCATTTTGCCAAAAAAGTGGCATGGCTGAATTTGCAGAAAACAAAATGATACCTAATTGTTGTGTGCGTGTTTTTTTTTTTTTTTTTTGCTTTGACTGAACAAACTGAGATCTGTGTATGAAATGTGGCAGTGCTGTGTTGCACCTGTTGTGAGCTTTGCACAAATATGGATGAGCAATATGGGACATGTTGAATGTGTTTTATAAGGGTTTTTGCCTCTACCCTGCCATTCCCTCAACCAGTAGATTTATTCAAGTATTTTTTGTTTGTGATAATTTTCATATGAAATTAAAAATAACTTTCATTTAGGTTTGTGCTTTGTTTTTCTCTTACAAATTCATGAAATTTAAAGAATAAAAGAATAAAACAACCTACATCATACAACCAAATGTGATACAAGCATGTGAGGAAGGGTCTGATTTAATTATAACTGACAGTTCGGACATATTCTCCATAGCAGAATGGAATAAATGCTGCAACAATCATTTATAGAATCATTAATGTGGAAAAGTTGCATATTTTAACTAAAAGTCATTTAAGATTTGTACATGTCTACAAAGCTGTTAGCTGTGTTAGCAATTAAGGCTTTATTAATACTGTTCATACTGTACAGGTTTTTGGTCTACAAACTATCCAACTGACAGTATTATATATTAGTCTGAATTCACCATCACAATCTCAAAACTACACCTGCATCATTAAAGTCTGTTCAGTACTTTAAAGTCAGGTGGGCTTAATTATCATATAACACTTCAAAAATAAAAAAAAAACCAGCACCAAAAGATCAGTCATTTTCTTCCACTTGTTGAAGAATCCTCTTGCAGGTTTTTAGTTCAACCACCTGAGGGCAGCAAAATATTTGTCTGATATCTGATTTCCTTGGGAAAATCTCTTTCAATGTGCCTTATTGCGACAGGTTTTATCACTATAGAAGAAATCCATAAACCTTTGAACTGCAACACTGAGGCCCGTAAATCTGACTGAGGTTTCGTGATTGACTGCCACCTGTGGATTCATTTCATTTCTAGGTGTCTCTCTCTCTCAGGATCTGTATAGCTGTTCAGTGAGAGAAGTGTCACTCATTAATCTCTCACTCACATTTTACCAGACGTGTTGTGGTGCTGTTACTCTTTGAACCAGCAACCATGTTCACCTGTTCTCTTCTTTCATTAGGCTACTGTCACACCGAATAAGCTTTGACCTTATTAATTCTACCACACACTTGAGCAGTGGTGAGACTGAGTTACTTATCTCTGCACAGCTGGACAAACACTGTGCTGGAATGTGAGGGAGCCTCACCAATGAGCTAATAGACTGACACACACACAAACCCAGAGAGATTTTGCCAGTACTATTTGACCTAAGTAATACTGTGGCACATACCTCTCTGGACAGCCATCCTCCCTTAACTGCCTCACAGTGTTTTGGTGAAGACGAACTGCAGTCACTGACCTCAGAGATTTAATGGGGAGTACATGTTGATGATCAGCTGCTCGATCCTGAATTTCTTCCTAATTTTCAGTTAGTTAGTAGAACAAATACACACACTGATTGACTAGCATTCAGTTGTGATGGTAAAGGTAAGTGTAATATAATTAGGGCCCTTACACAGATACACAAGTGTAGTACTCGTGTGTGTGTATAGCAGTAAATTTCATGTTGTTGTGGAAGTATTCTTGTTGCATTTGTTGTATTGGGTCCTTTGAAGATCTGTTTAGATTTGGATCATAAGTCAGAAACCCCAGTTTCCACTGAATGGCCACAGTGAACCTGTGTTATTTTCAGGGAGGTGGGGTGGGGGGCGTAGGTCGGGGCTTTTTCTTTCTGTTTTCAGGTGCCAGGCAACCTCTCTGCCCTTCACATTCCCCAGTATCGGTCATGTGACCATAGTTTGGCCAGAGCCAGCGGAGCATGACTAGAGAGACTCACAGAAAGGCTTTTTTTCCTCAGGTTTAGGTATTTGATGAGATTCAGTTCCATCGTAGCTTCGGGGACTTCTGGTTTGCTTGGCTGCTGTTTGCTTTACAGTGGTTTCAGTACGTGCATATGATTGACAAATTTTTTTTGTCAAAACATAAAGATCTTAATCTTTCTCTGAAAACCCTTAAAACAAAAACAGCAACAGGACACACTAACAGTTAAACAGTAGGGATTTTAAAACATGGAGCATCATTTGAGTAAACTTGGATTTCAGAACACTTTTTGTTGTAATTATCAGGTAAAATTTGTATTAATACATGTAATATAACACACATGAGGGCCTTAGACAATCATGACTTCACCTGTACAGCTGAACACAAATCAAAAATTAACTTGTGGTTAACTGAAAGCTATTTCCTCATGGTCTTAAAATGTCTCCCTGAGTCCTAAAAAATGGCTGTTACATTTCTCAAGACTCCCCATTCAACTGATTTGTCCTGAGAAATCATCCCTTACCAATGCAAAGTATATCAATTAAAAACAATTGAGACTTCTCGAATACTCATATCATCAAAATGAGCTTATATAGCTGTAGTTAGTTACTGTAATCATGACCAGATGTCAAGCAGTTCCTTGTCCTTTGTGAGAGACGACACTGGGAGTTGGCGTAAGAGACAGCAGTTGGAAAGTAATGTGATACGGCCTCTCCCATATTTACTATGAGATGTTCATGAATTTTTTAAGTTGCTGCTTTCATCAGGTGTGACAGTGTGTGTTTCTAAAACAAGACTAAAAGACTGAACTCATGTCTGTCACAGAAACTCTTCTTGATGGATATCCATAACTAAGTGAGGTCAGAAGATAACAGACTGAAGGTTAGATGCATTCAGGAATCTGGCTCCAAGCTGGAGCCATGTAGACTGGTTCCATTGAAGATATAATCTTTCAGTGAAAAATACTATGATTTTGCTTGTGCACCCCGTTCAGTCAGCGGTAGAAGTGTGTGGTACAGGGCATCTCCCACGAATGGATGTGTAATTGTATAACTATGTGACAGGGTGTTAGAAAGTAGCATGCAAGACTCAGCTAAGCATGCAACAAAATTTAAAGGGTAGAAGACAAATAAATCATGTAACCTGTCTGGCACAACTTCCACTCCTCTGCGCTCACACTTCTCACCTCTTTCCGTGAACTGATCCTGTGGCTAATTGTTCAGCGTGTGTGTGGTTAAATTGCCAGTTGGAGGTAACGTAGCGCTTGGGATTGAATGTCAGGGTACTCTTACAGAGACACCTGCATAGGACGCACTCCATCATTTTGGTGACTGGTTCACTGACTCATGCTGTGATGACTACACTGTTACAAATCCTTAAATGGAGCCTTTAAATTAAAGCAGAAGGAAATTGCAGAAGTGCAAAAAAGGTAAGACAAACAAAATCTTGTTTATTAAAAAAGTCATGTTTATTAAAAAAAACACTTGTGAGATACATGTTCAGCAGTGATATTCGAGACATAAAGATAATCATTGTTATGGTGGCTCTGTGCTCAAGGCCCCCCCACCCCCCCCCCCCCCACACCCACACACACACACACACATCTGGATGTGAGACTACTCTACTGTTCTCCCCCTCACACACACACACACACACACCTGGATGTGAGACTACGCTACTGTTCTCCCCCTCACACACACACACACACACACCTGGATGTGAGACTACGCTAC
>CM076657.1:6623192-6813088 GCA_038496675.1 Rachycentron canadum | reverse complement strand
GGTCTGGGCAGTGTCCTTGTTCTGAAGGTCACATAGTGTATCAGTGGTTTCAACCTCAGTTAAACTGCTGCACGTGCCATAGGAAAGAAAGATCTCCTAAATATACCCTCTGACCTTCAGTAGTTGTACCAGGATCCCTCATCTTCACAGCATTGAATCTTCATCAATTCATAAACTTGATGATGAAAAAATCCATCATTGGTTCAAAAGTTTCCGATAGTAAAGACAACTACTACAAACCCTAAAGTGAATATTCATTTATTACAGTGACTCTCTTTGCTATGAGGTCATGATGAGCTTATAACATGTGATTGTACAGTAAATTTATAGCAAAGTTCTATTTGTAGCTACAGACCAAAAGATAATTTGTAGGGGGGCTTGATTCAATAAGAAGAAGCCTTTACATTAGCAAATATCCACTGCTGACAATAATACAGAACTAACATCAGCACTTAGTTAGTTTGGTGTGTAAGATGCCAAGTTAACCAATACACCTTTATTCCAGCGAATCCCATTTATGAGGCAAAGTAAACAGTTGGAAACCAGCAGATAAACAGGGTCTTTGTGGCTCAGTTTGGGCTCAGTTACAGTGCAGGTTATGTCCCCTTACAGATAGTCTTTTATCCCTGACTCGATTTCACTCTCACAAATGGAAGACAGGCTACAATGGAAAGGAAGCATAAGGTGCTTTTATGGAAACAAGGCCCCCATTGTTCCTTTCCTCCATTTGCATTGAAATAAAACACCTAATTTCAGTGTGCACTAGTATATCTCTTTTTGCCAGGACTCGGCTGAACCCTACAGCTGGTATATGCCCCTGTTTCTACTGTATACCAAAGAGCTTGTGCAGAAAGGATGGTCATGTTACATTTAATTTAAGCATCAGTTTCTGACTTTATGGCATTAAAAGTGCTGCGTTACAAACTGCAACTCCAAAACCACTATAAAAAAGATTTGAAAGTTTTTATTTATAATCTTGTAAAAACTGTAAAAACAAAAATTAGTCTGGAATCTGCATAGACATTGGATCAAACACACCTTAATGAAAAATAGCCAAAATCTGTAAGTAAAATGTTCCATATTTAAAGTAAAATATTAAAAGGAGATGCACACCACTACAGACAAACAGTCATAATAAAAATACACCATGGAGCATATATACTATAATCCAAGTCCAATATGATGCATTAAAATCCATGCTAGTCAGCATCTATCCACAGATTTTAATGCTGATCACAGGTTTATACATAGTCTCTTCTGGTGTAGCCATTAACTGACATGGTTTTGATAGCTGAGTAGTCCACCCGGGGAGCCGCTGAGCCACCACCACTCAGTGCTGTGGCTGACTTGGGGGGACAGGAGCAGCAGAGCAAGCCCCCCCCAAGAATCAGCAGACAGGAGGAAGCCCAGCCAAAGTACAGAGCATTGCCAAACTCTCTCTTCCCTGTCTCCTCCAGCAGTGGGTCGTAAAAGCCCAGGACGATGGCATGAGCTGTCCAGGACACAGCCACTAGCAGCAGAAGCCCAGCCACCACGAAGGTTACTCCAGCAGCCACCACGAGCCGAGGTTTGCTGCTCACATCCTGGCTGCAGTTGGTGCACTTGGCGCCAGCCACTGACAGGCCAATGCCCACGATGCACAGTACCATGGAGACAATGACCAAGGCACGAGCTGCCTGCAGATCTACTGGCAGCCCCAGCATGGAGTCGTGCACCTTGCAGTGCATCTGGCCTGTGCTCTGGACCGAACAGTTCATCCACAGGCCTTCCCAGATCACCTGGGAGATGACGATGTTCTGACCGATGTAGACAGCAACCCGCCACATGGGCAGGCCGCAGGCCACCATCACCCCCAGCCAACCAGCCACGGCCAGGATCATCCCGAGGATCTCCAAGCCTGCAGAGTACATAGCTGGAGTAAGAAGCAGAACAAGACTCTCTGTGGATAGAAGGCCTTCTGTGTCCGCAGGCTCAACCCTCCTGAGATGAAGGCGATACCGGATCTCGTTGACTCAAAGTCCTGCGGAAGACTTTTAGTGAGGGAGAAAGAGAGAGGGAGAAAAGATTCTACCTTCTTTATAGAGCTTAGACGACTGAAGGTGGAGTCAGCTTAAGGTGGCATCGTCTTTACCCTCAAACTAAACTTGCGTATAGGAACGCTTTATTTTTTGTCTTTGCATTAAAGTGAAATTGAGTCAGATAGAAAAACCTTGAAAGGGTTTTATTGCCGGAAAAATTTTGTCAAGTACCAGTGGAGTCATAGATAGCACTAAATATTTGGCTTCTGGAGGGCAGTGTTGTCTTAAATCCACTCCACATTTACAGAGATGACACGTTCACGACAGTCATTACTGTCTTCATTTCTGTGGACTAAGATGCACATTTACCAGCATTTGAGAAAGAGTTAGTATCTGTGCCTCTCTGACATGTGACAACCTTGAAGAAAAATGCTGAATCACCATCTGAATGAGCTCTCCACACAGGAAAAAAGGCAACAATGACAGGCCTTGTTTTTGTTGGTCAGCTCCATAATCCTACCTGGGAGGTACACAGGGGGTATAAATTACCAGGCTGGTTATCAGTCTGCATAGTTGAGTAGTTTTTCTTTAAATTGAGGTATGTTTTTATTTATTAAAAAAAAATTAAATGCCCTGAGAATATCAACCTTGTAGTCTTCTTATTATCTGGCAAAAGCAAATAATACTCTTGAATCTCTATGGGATACATTGTGGCAAATGGTAAACCATAAATACATACCTGGGAATTAATGGTGCGTCATGTGTGCAACTAATCCCCTCAGTAAATATCCCCTTTGTGTGTGATCATTTATTGGGGAAACTCAAAGGACAGCGAGCACGTTTAGTTTTAGGCTGAAACAGTTTGTGACTTTATCACACTGACCACCACAAAATAAAAACCTCCACAAGTGGAAATATCTAATAAAATATCTAGAATAGTTCTTTGTTAGACAACAGGACCTCTCAGATGAGCTCCCGGTCATTACTGGCTTTTCTCTAATTATCAGGGGTCACCCAGGGTCAGTGGTCAGAATGATAGCACTATCTTGTGGTCACCATCCTCCACATACACACATCCCAGCCTTCCACACAAATGTACACACACACACACAGACACACACACAGACACACACATACAGACAGAGACATACACATACACAAACAGACACACACAAAGACACACACACACAGACAGACACACACACACACACACACACACACACACACACACCTGACAGGAAACTTAGCATGTTGATCATTGTAGTGTCGTGTGTCAGGTTTAACCAAGACCAAAAAAAAAAACAAAAAAAAAAAACAACTTTTTTTTTTACTGTTTATTGTAGAGATGCTAAGGTGAAAAGGTAGGAGGTTAAAACTGGGATAGACTTAACACAATCATTTCATAGGACAGCTGTTTCTGTGCACCATAGTGTAGATGTATGTTTTTGCAGGCAGATGGAGCCACTATTGTATTACATCTTTACTGTGTTGCCTTAATTTGCAGGAGACGCCCTGCATTATGATTTTAGGTGGATTTGCTTGGTTGGTGTTGATCAGCTTATTCATCCGCATGTGTGCATTTCATATATCTGAAAGTTTTAATGATTACATGCAATTTGAATCAGTCATTGAAATGATATTCAAAGGGATATGATATTCAAAGTCAGTCAGTCCACAGCAGATTATTCTCCAGGTTTCATTTTATTCCTCAGTTATTTGCAAAATGAACCAAATGTGCTCCTGGCAGCAGATTCAGTACAAGGAGTGGTGTAAGGGAGTTCCTGCTTCCAAGAAAAAATATTTGGAAGGCTTGCCAGTGGAGCATGGTGCAGCTCTATGGGTTACCAGATAAAGCCAGAAAAAAACAGATACAGCTTGAGTCACCCAACACGATTGCCTATGCATTGGAAAACCACCAACATTTGGTATCTCAACAAGCGTGCTTGTTTTTCTAACCTTTATGCAGCAGCAGTTAACTGGGCAGTTTTCACGACATTGTGATAACATGCTTCCCACAAAACATGGAAATACATAAGAAGGCAACAACAAGTATGCTGATAAAAGTGTTAAAACTTGTAAAGCAATAAACATAGGTGAAGCTGGCAGCAGTGGGAGTGTGTCTCCCCAGTCTGACAGTATTGTTACCACATGCTACTCATCATTATAAAACATATGATACAAATATATTACTTGAATAAGAAATGATGTGGAGTGAGTCTGTAATACTCTGCACAACAGCTCCTGTGCTACAGTTTAACCTGAGACCATGTATTGGGATGTTGCTAAGGACAACTGAAACAAAAACACACTGACAAGCTCACACTAACACAGCGTTTTTACTGATGGTCAAAAAATATTTCATTCTGACGCAAACAAAGATAATCATGTTATGTCCTAGTTTAGTCATTTACACTTGACTTTCAAACAAGTCTGTCCACACTCATGTAACATGTAAAACATTACACCTGGATCTGCATCCAGGCTGAGATTAGACTTTTAACATTTACTATTAATCAATTATTGGCTTCAATGTATAGCTTTTTGTGTATAAAGGTTTTTTTTTTTTTACCAAAGAACAGACTGTTGTCACATGAACTTGCTTTAATGTGATTTGTATTAACTTTATTATGGTTTAATTAAACTTTTTTATTAAATCACACACCAGACTTACATTTATGCAAAAATGTATTTGATTTTAAATAAACTGCAGTGCGTTTGATTGAGTCGTGTCCCCTCACCCTGTCATCCTACAGATTTAAACAGTGGAGCTGCAAAGAGCTTTGTCTCTGAGTAACAAGACCTTTACTGAGGGAGCGCACCACACTCACAGGTGCACCTGTCACTTTAACCCACAGATAAACATGTAGCCACCTGTAGAGCACCTTGGCAAATATTCACCATTGACTCCCTGGGAACAGGAACAAGTCTGACCAGTTTCTATAAGGCGCTGGTGTCTTGTGTAGGTTGTTCTGCCATCATGATTTTTCTGTCCACATTTAATTGAAACCTTTGTTGCTTTAGATATTGTCATTTAGGTAGTTTCACCACTGATGTGTGTGTTTGTTTGTTTGTTTGTTTTTTCAAATTCCTTTATTTGTCCCATAGTGTTGAGGAAAAATCTTTAAAGCCCTTAGAGGGAAGTTCATTGATAAATTAAACATGTATACGGAAGTGAAATAGTCAAAAATAAAGAAGTAAAAGTTGCTTCTGTCTTTTGTTTAAAATGCACAGAAATGAGGTTGAAAGTTTCCACAGGCCAGACAACAAATCCTCAATCATTCCCTATTTCACAACTAAAATGGTTTATAGCCTGACTTGTCATGAAGATATTGTGAGTGGATTACGTGCACCAAGATTACAATTAGACCTATTGATTTTTTACAGATGAGATTAATGAGATTATCAGATAAAGAGTTCTCCATTACCAGATTAAGAGCATAAAGAGAATCATCTAAGCAATTGAAAAATACTGTCAAAAAATAACAATATGTTGATATGTTATATGATATATTGATATGATATACGCACAGACTCAGGTTCAGGTTCCGATTGTGTCATGTGATGATGTGTCATGCCAAAACATGACACATAGCTGGAATCCACAAAGAGACTTACTGTGCCTAAACTACCCACCGAAACTGTGACTGTGCCTGAACAATGGCCTTTGGGCTCACAGTGATGATATCACACACTCACAAACAGACAAATTTAATTGATTCTTTTTTCCCCTATCCTAAAAAAAAAACACCAGACAAAGTAACTAAAGACAATTTTCATCACATGAACAACAGAAGGCAAATCCCTTAGCCCTTTAAGATGCACAAAACAGGAAGTTTACTGCTTTCTTTCTTAAATTAATCAAATAATAAATTAAAGAGCAAAAATGACACTTTCTAAACTTTGTAGTTTCCCAGTCAGAACATTCAAATTTAAGTGTTTCTTTATGTACTGTAGATACAGTTTATACACATATATTTCATTTACACCTGTTGATTAACTTGATATAAATTTAATATTGGAAAACTTAATTAACTGAATCCAAATATGTGGTTTATGTGGAAAAAACTACTCAGTCAAATAAAGACACCTGAGCCCATTGATTGCCCAGCACACTATTTATGTATTTTTAACTTTGCATTATATGTGTAATGACCCAGCCAGTTTAACTGAAGGGCTGGACCCACCTGAGTGAGAGCCAAAGCCAGCCGTTACTGTGAAGTCTGGGCTTGCCGCAGACTGCCTGCTGACACTTGTCACCTCAGCTCCCTCTGGCATTTTCTCACAAATGAGTCAAATCTTTTTCCTGTTGCTTTGAAATCTGAACTGCTTTCCTTTGCTAAGTTGCCTCAGTGAGGAATACATGCAGCATTAGCTGAACACTATCATTAACTTTGAAAAATGCAAACAGTCTCCTTCGTTCATTTTTTCCCTTTACTTCATTGGTCTATTAAGAAAAAAGATTCAGCATCTGGTACAGGTGCAGTGTGATATAAAAGTACAGAAGTTGCTGCATGTGCACGATTTTTCATACACATAAGACATTTGCCTGTGAAGGTCCTGGGGCTGATCTTCATCAGGACTAAGCTCACCCTGAAACCATCTCTCCACAGAGTCTTAATTGTGGAAATTCCTCCCTGCTTCCTTGTGTGTGGAACCCAATCTCCATAGCAGGGCCACAGTAGCTTTAATGATCTTAGCTTGGATAAAATAGAGGCATTATAGTCCTAACGGCAGTTTTGGCTTCTAAACACTGCCTCCTTTCATTTCTGAAACAATCTGATTCTCTCTCTACCTCTCTTTGCCCCCTCTCACCATTCCCTCTTTTTTTGTAACAGTTTGTCAAATGGTCTCATTTGGCATGGTGCTTGTCTTTTCTCCAACATCTCCTCCTGATGTCTTCTCACTGTTGTGGAAAACTCAGGACTGCTGTGGGCTGCAGAGTACACATTGTTCTCTCAGGACAACCTCAAGGAAAAGGCAACAAAACGTTCATATTTTAAGGACTGACAACACTGAAAGGTTAGTTTTGTTTTCTCCTACACTACAACTCTTTGTGATTGATATTTAAACAGGGTTTATATAAAAACATCTCTTTATCATTTTCCTCATCTTTGAAGTGTTTTCTACTTATAAAAATGTTCTTTGGCTTGGAAGTAAAATGTCCTTCTTTAGTTGTGCAATATATATATATATATATATATATGCACCTGAGAGAACAACAGAATAACAGCAGAATGGTCCGAGCAGTTGTCAAAGCAGCTGCACTTTTCTGTTCTGTAGTTTAATAAAATTTCTTATTTTTTAAGGAAAATTAACAGTTAACACTGTTTGTGTGAACTGACACAGACAATTACTATGATGTTTTAGATATTGATGTAAAAGCCATGAATTTAGGTTCAACTACACTTGTTTTTTTTTTTTAACAGCGATTCAATTCTGCATATTTAATCCTAAAATCAAGTGCAATATATGGAAGTAGTATTATGGACTTATAAACAAACTCAAATGGATACTGTGCACTTTTAACTCGTACGCCTCTTTTCACTTGTACAGCTTTCAGTGTGTCTTTTGGGTAAAGTGAGTCTTCCTTTATTTCAATCTGAAACTCCCTCAGCTGAAAAGATCAAGGGTCAAATGTCAACAGACAACAATAGGAGAAAAATAAGTACACAAACTTTTTTGTCTAAAAAAAACAAAACAACTTGAGACTTGTTTTTGTGTCCTGTGTTTTATAAACAGCTTTTTCTTTTGAATGTAAATGACCGATAACTTAATGTCAAACAGTCGTGGACTGACCAAAGATGAAATGTGTCACTCATTTTAATTGGAAGTACAAGCTGCAGATTTAGGGAAACATTTTGAAGGAACTTAATGCAAACTGCTCATCTTTAAACTGCATAGTTCTACATAGTTGCGAGAAAGCTGACATTTAATATCCAAATAATTTTCCACTGACATGCGAACATGTTCCTGTTTTCAGTCACCGCCAAAACAAGAAAGAAAGAAAAAAAACAAAACAGAACAGTAAAGGTTGATGCCACTTTGAGGGTGTGGTTGGTGTTATTTTTGAAAATCTGCTGCACAAACCCGTTAGTCAGAGTGTGGCTGTACCGAGACAAAAACTGACATGATGACACATGCCCCAACCTGGGAGTGGGGGCGGTCATCACGTCACAACTCTTTGTGACATCCTGCGTGTGTGTGTGTGTCTCAAGCCCCTCCTGGGTTAACTGTATAAAAGACCTGCTCCAACCTTGCCCAAACATTTACTCCTGGGGATCGCTCAAGCAAGATTTGACTTCCAGATACAAAAATTTTGGACCTTTTCTTAGACGTCTGAGCAAGAAAGTTTCTAAGGAGATATGGTGTCAGCCAGCTGTCAGATTTTGGGCATTGCCTTGTGCATTATTGGCTGGATTGGGGTCATCGTTGCCTGCGCTCTGCCCCAATGGAAAGTGACAGCCTTCATCGGCCAGAGCATTGTCACTGCTCAAACCACTTGGGAGGGCATCTGGATGAACTGTGTGATCCAGAGCACAGGCCAGATGCAGTGCAAGGTTTATGACTCAATGCTGGCCCTTTCCAGGGACCTCCAGGCTGCTCGGGCCCTCATCATCATCTCTGTCCTGATTGGCATCATTGGCATCCTCCTGTCCATCGCAGGGGGCAAGTGCACCAACTGCGTGGAGGAGGAGAGCACCAAAATGAAGATTGGCGTGGCATCTGGTGTGATCTTCATTATTGCTGGTATTTTGTGCCTCATCCCAGTGTCCTGGACAGCAAACACTACCATCACGGACTTCTACAACCCGCTAGTGCCCCAGGCTCAGAAGAGGGAGCTGGGGGTCTCACTCTTCATCGGCTGGGGGGCCTCAGCCCTCCTTATCCTGGGTGGTGCACTCCTCTGTGCCAACTGCCCTCCCAAGGATAACTACTCTGCCAAGTACTCAGCTGCCCGTTCATCTGCACCCAAGGACTATGTCTGAGGAGAGAGAAGCCAAATGAAAAGGCCAAAAGACTGAAAGAAAAACTTGAGTCAGAAATTGATCCAAATTGCCGCAGTATGATTTGAACCTCATACTGAGAATGTAGTTCTCACAGTTTGGATAGATGTGTTCATGTTGAATCACAGCACTTATGGATTTGTTTCATCAGTGCTAAGATAAAGAGATGTGTACTACACCCAGACAACTGTTCCTGTGGACTGAGTTAGAAAAGATCAACATACACAATAAAATTTTACACAATAAAATTCAGCAAATAACTTATTATTTGGTGAATTTTATTTTTCTTTGTTGTAATCCTTTTGTGCCCTATTACATATTATATGTGTTATACTTGATTATCTGAAACTGTAAATAAAGTTTTTTTTATATCAACAGTGAATTATTATGTTTTGTGTGTTCTTTAAGATTATTGCATGATCAAAATTGTTTAATCTTAAATCAAATTTAGACGATACATATACAATAGTATATACATATTAGTTAATTATAATAACACAATAATATAATTATAATTAATGATATAATAAAATAATAATATATCATCTGACCCCTCCCCCCAAAAAAGATAATTCTCATTATTAATAGCATACATTATATTGTAAAATATATATCCATAGTAATATTTTTATTTTAATGTTATGGGTGCAAATAGACAAAACGTGTCAAACACACCACACAAAATACCCTCAATACAACACAATACAATATATAATGTTGTTGGGAGAACAGTCTTTCTGTACATAAAACAATATATATTTAAAATTTTCCTGAAATGCTCAAAAGCAAGAACTTGCATCTCTAGTGAAAAAAATAGAAATGTGCAATTTAGTGATGTACTTCATGTCTAAGTAAACAAGTAATGTCCTGTCCAACACTGCTCCCTGCTGCGAGAGACACACACACACACAAACACACGACAGTTATTAAATGTTCCTGTGTTATTTAGTGGATAATGAGTAACAAGTGGGTTTGTTACTTGTCTGTCATACTACTGAATTAATTAGAAAATAAAATGTTAATGGAAAAGGAACCAGTATTTTTTGCTGTCTGACCTTGACGCTTTGGATTTCGGGCAGGTCAGCACAATTAAAGGTCATTGGGTTTCTGTTTGTTTGTGTATAAACTCCTTCCAGCCAATAGGAGCTGAGGACTGTGGTATCACATACCCTCATTTCTCTGTATCTTCTTCTCAGACAACAACCTATAAATATGAGCTCACATTGTTCCACTTGTCTTTCTTTGTGGATTCTAACGTGTGAGGAACAAAACTGGCAAGATGGTTTCTCAAGGGATTCAGATCATTGGCATATCGATGGCTGTGATTGGCTGGTTTATGGTGATCGTGGTGTGTGCCTTGCCCATGTGGAAGGTCACTGCATTTGTTGGTGCTAACATCATCACGGCTCAGACCATCTGGCAGGGCATGTGGATGAACTGTGTGGTGCAGAGCACAGGTCAGATGCAGTGCAAGGTGTACGACTCCATGCTGGCTCTGCCTCAGGACCTGCAGGCTGCTCGCGCCATGATTGTCATCTCCATCTTGACTGGGATCTTTGGAGTGGTCCTGTCCATCGCTGGTGGGAAATGCACTAACTGCATTGAGGAAGAGCGATCCAAGGCAAAGGCCTGCATCCTGGCTGGAGTTTTGTTCATTCTCTCGGGGTTGCTCTGTCTCATTCCAGTCTCCTGGTCCGCCAACACCATCATCACCAACTTCTACAACCCATTGCTGATTGAGGCCCAGAGGTATGAGTTAGGAGCAGCGCTCTATATTGGCTGGGCGGCTGCTGCACTGCTGTTGATGGGAGGGGGACTGCTGTGTTGGAACTGCCCACCCAAACATGAACACCCCCACTACGTGCCCAAATTTACACCCGTGAAGTCAGCCTCAACATCAAGAGAATATGTTTAAGATGGTTTGCCCTTCCTACGTGATCTCTCAAGGTCACAGGAAACAGTGGGAAATTATAGTTTGCTACTTAAATGTACATATGACACAATTGCTACAAGCTGACCTTTGAGGTTTTAACGCAGCTAGTGCATCCCATCTGTCAAGTTGACCTTTCTTACATTTTGTCCTTTAAAGCAACAGCAGCTAGCATGAGAAACAGTTACATCCTGTTTAGTTGTGCCAGCCGCCCTGGGACTGGGCATGCTGGTCACACCTACATGGAAAATCATCATCATCAATGTTTTCTCTGTGTTTTTCCTGCTTTCTACTTCAACACCTCAAAAAAGAACTTTGCTCATATAATATATATCTAAAATGCAGAAATAGCTTTTTGAAATTTTGAGTTCACATTATATTTTTGGCTGCTTGATGAGTAACTAGGATTTGTAATATGATCATAATTAATCTGTATATATATTTATACATTGTTGTTTAACTGCCCTGATTGCCTTTTAGTCTGTAACATCTTAATAAATACAGGCAGAATCAATACAGCATCATCAATGTGTAAATTCTATTTGAGCAAGATCTGCAGTGATTCCATCATTAATAGACAGGGACTGTAAGTAATTGCTCTCGTTTAGACCAACTCCATTTGTATGTCTATGAACCTCTGGGGGCTTAATATTTCTGTGTTGTCATTTTCTATAAATGTAAATAAAGCATATTTTGAATGGATAGTTATTGTTTGCCTCAAATTATTCTGTTTAACACTGTGCAGGTTCAATAAGCCATCGCTACAGTATTTTCCGTAGGGAACTGAGTTCATGCACATTGAATATCAGTCCTTGTGCTCTTATCGGGGTTCTCTGCACGGTCTTTTCTGTTTCTTAACAGAGGAAACATTTAATACAATTGTGCCAGTTAAACACAGAAATGCAAACAAGTGGGTTTTTGGAATTTTCAATGAAAATTTACTTTAAGCTTCAAACCATCTGTTCTTCAAAGCCCTGAAGGAAACTGTCTGTTAATTGTGTTTTAGTAGTTAAGTGAGAACCTGTAGAGCTTTAAAATGGTGTGGCAACAAGAATCCATCACGGGTTTTGTCTTTGTCATCATCAACTTTCACAAAACAAACTGTCCTCACTGGATGCCAGTGTGGAAGCGATTGCTGGCCAAGCATCAGGTTACGGATACTTACTGACTAAGGTGTGTGAACGTGTCAACATGGTGTTTACACAACAGAGGTTTCGACTGAAGGATGTAGGGAATGTTTTTTGAAATGCAAAGCGACAGCTTGACTGACTTCCTTTGTCTCATCATTCCATAAGGATTTCTTTAGGATTTCATTAGTTCATTCATTCAATGTGTATTTATTATTGTTACTTTTACATAGAAATGTAACTTTCATTTATTTATTTGCTCTTTTATTTATATTCTCTCCTCCTCTGCTCAGAGCTGTGTTTGTCTTAACTTCGCCACATCTTGAGTCCTGACTTTGGCACAGTTTATGTCAAGGTTTGCGTTCTGAGTGATCCAATAAAAATATAGCAGATTTCAGGTAAATACTGGTTACTGCTTTGTTGCAACATCACAAAGTCAAACATCAAAGAAGTCCTGACGGCTCATTTCAAGGCTCAGTTTCTGAATTCAGACTGTGCATTCTCTATGGACTGAGCACTTTCATACCTTCATAGTATTGAGATAGAACTTAGACAAGCCTTATAATCAAAATAAGACATGGGGACCTTACTTTATACAATATGAGACCTTTAAAAAATCTTAATAAGTTAAAAACTTATCCAGTGTTTCAAAAGCCTCTGCTCTGATTGTAGTATAAACACTGAAGTTGACAGCTATAGTTTAAAAGAGGAGAAATAAAGAAAGGGCTTACTATTTCCTGGCCTGTTTCTTTTAAAAGAATAGCAAGAACTTTATAGGGAGATAATCTCATTAGCTTTTTGTAGTACTTGTGTACCAGTGTACCTACTCACTGTGATCATAAAATGGTCCACCAAAACTCTCATTTCAAATTAGCACAGTGCCTGTTTGTCAAAAGTTATTTGTAGTGGTTGTACCCCCATCCAATCACACCGTCCTTCCAGCAGAAATAGTGCATATTAATGAGAGTTCATCAAGAACAAAAGGAAGACATTGTCTGAAAATGGGTGCCACTCCTCTAGTGCCAGAGGAATCTTGTTTGGCCAGAAGAACTCACCTGACGATGGACCAGCCCACCTCGTGTAGCTTCTCTGACAAACAGCAAGTCAGAGAGCCGTTTCACTCTGGAAGAAAAACAGACCTCTGTGTTGAGACACTTCGCTCTCGTGCCGCAGAAAAAGCCTCTTCACCATGGGGAGGATTGGCAAGGAAGTGGCAGGTCAGATCATCAGCTTCATAGGCCTGGTTGGGGTGGCAGTGACCTGCGGAGTCCCCATGTGGAGAGTGACCTCTTTCATTGGAGCCAATATCGTGACTGGCCAGATAGTGTGGGATGGTCTGTGGATGAACTGCGTGATGCAGAGCACAGGGCAGATGCAGTGCCGGCTGAATGAGTCTGTGATGAGGCTGTCCCCAGATCTGCAAGCCGCCCGAGCTCTGGTCATCATCTCCCTTGTCTTCGGCTTCATTGGCTTCATAATCACCTTCATTGGAGCCAAATGCACTGGCTGCCTGAAGAGAGATTCGTCAAAGGCCAAGGTGGTGATCATAGGTGGCTGCCTCATCATTCTTGCCGCCATCCTAGTCCTGATCCCTGTCTGCTGGTCTGCAGCCATCACCATCTCAGACTTCCAGAGCCCATTAACGCTTGAGACACAGAAGAGGGAAATTGGAGCATCTATCTACATAGGCTGGGCCTCTGCTGCAATTCTTCTGATCGGTGGGATCATCCTAACCACGTCATGCCCTCCTCAAAAACCCATGTATGGATACCCAGGCTACCCACCAGCACCAATGTACCCATATGCAGGCCCAGTGACAAACCCAGCAACGTATGGCCCTGTGTATGCGCCCCCATCCAGTCGACCGTACACAGGGACAGGGACATATGTACCCAACAAACCGTATCGAGCACCGGCCTCATATTCTCCTGCACAGTACCCATAGAGACTGGGGAGACCAAAGGAGGACAAAGACTTAGATTTATGCCACAGTGGCTTCATGGCTTCAGGAACTTACGCCACTAACAAGCAAAATTGCACTGAAATACACATTGCATTCATAGAGGATGGTATGTATTCCAATGTATTGCTGGAAAGTGAAATGAATTATTGTGACCTTTCATTACTATAAATCTTTCACAAAATGTTTTCTCTTTAGGTTGATTCATTGATTTAAGTCTTGACTAAGGTTGCATTGTTTTTCTCAAAGAACTCTCTGTTAATATATTTATTTTCTTCATTCAGAGAACATTTTGTAAATAGTGGTAATCTGTAATGTGTTTGTTTTCTGTAAATACTGCTTTATTTTTTGTTCAAAAATAGTTTTAATAAAATGTTTAGTATATTCACTTGTCTGTTTGTGGAGTCATTATCACATTATCAGCATTATATTCTAAGAATTATTGTGAAATATAATATTGGTGAATGTAAATTCAGGAGAGAAGCAGAAAAAAGTGAATTTTATCTTATAACTCTATAATAATTAATAAAGTATTTAATAAAACAATTGTATATTTATGTGTGACGGTTCTCAGTCATCCAGGTCACGGTAGACTCAGGAAGTCTACCGCCTTCGACTCAGCACTTAAGACAATTTAATCATAATTATAGCCTCAGCTGTGGACCATAAAATGTGAGGAGTTCACTAAAATCTCCAAAAGAGTTTTTTGTAATGGTCCAATCAACTGAAACACTGATCAGCCTGAGTGACTGGGAAAAAAAATCATATAATTTCCTTCAGTATCTTCGCAAATAAATGATAAAGTGGAAGAAATGAGTAAATGAATTATCTCTATCAACATCTGTCATCCAGTGATACTCTCAGCCATGGGGCTATTTTATAACCCGAAACCAGTGACCGGACCTAATCTTCCGGTAACCTGCCCAATCAAAAGTTGGATGCATGTCAAAGCATTGTTTGAATGAGGAATGTGAAGCGTCTTCACTGGCCTCATTTACATAGTCATTCAAGACAGATGCTCATCTCACCGATACTATACCTTGGCTCACACAGATGTGAGGAATCTGGTTGGACGGGAAAGTCGTTCAACACACTGGTTTCAGGTCAAAAGGAAGGACGTTCTGACTCCACCTTCAACAACGACGTCCTTATAACTGAAGACAACGTACCACAGCCTTAATTCAACTTTACAACCCAAGCTAAACTGACCTTCTCCTGAAACCTCCAAGTGACAAGACCTCATCATGGTATCTATGGGACGACAGATGCTGGGCTTCGCCCTGGCCATCATCGGCTTCCTGGGCACCATCATCGTGTGTGCCCTGCCCATGTGGAAGGTCACAGCCTTTATTGGAGCCAACATTGTGACAGCACAGGTCATTTGGGAAGGCTTATGGATGAACTGTGTAATGCAGAGCACAGGCCAGATGCAGTGCAAGATCTATGATTCGCTCCTGGCTCTGCCTCAGGATCTTCAGGCTGCCAGAGCTCTTGTGGTCATCGCCATCATTGTTGCAGCCTTTGGGGTCATTCTGGGCATCGCTGGAGGAAAGTGCACCAATTTTGTGGACGACAAAAGTGCCAAAGCCAAGGTGGCCATCGCTGCTGGAATCGTCTTCATTTGTGCTGGCATTCTCGTCCTCATCCCTGTCTGCTGGTCTGCCAACACCATCATCAGGGATTTCTACAACCCCGTCATAATCAATGCTCAGAGGAGAGAGCTTGGGGCTGCGCTCTACATCGGCTGGGGTACAGCTGCGATTCTCATCCTGGGTGGAGCCCTCCTCTGCAGTTCCTGCCCTCCCAAGGATAGCCCAGAGTATCCAGTCAAGTACTCTGGTGCTAGGTCCACAGCCACCAGTCGAGCCTACGTCTGAGAGCCCCAGTCTCCTGAGAAACAGTTCTACTTTTCTTGAGTAACCCTCTGTTGTTGTAGTTTGTGAACTTCATGTCTCACTTTTTTTAAAAAGTGAGACAGAGTGAAAACTGATTTTCTGAGAAATTCAGAAATCTCTGGTGGAGGCAGGATAGAGCATTTCTTGAAGAATGGGATGTACGTCACAGAGCTGGTGTGAGACTACAGCAGTTGGCAAGAAAATCCTCTAACAGCATGATGACTGGACTGAATGGGAGCTATTCTATATTAAGCTTGTATTAAACCTAATTTTCCTCCTGATGTTTGGCAAATCTCAGCTGTGCTAGAAGATTAATTATGAGGAAGAAGAAAATCTGTACAGTACCACCAAAATATTGTGAATTTATTGTAAAAAAATATATTACAAATATCTTTGTTTCATAGCTTTTGTTTATTGAAATCTTTTAATAAAACATTTACTGAAATTATATTGGAGTGTCTTTTGAGTCCATCAGTTATGTTTAAAGAGGTGTAATTGTTGCCTGCAAAGAGATACGAGAAAATATTTCTTTAATAAATATTTTGTGTCAATAGGTTTAGTATAAAGGCAACTGAAAAGAAACAAATTGATTGATGATGAGCTGCATGTCTCTGTTTGACTGTTTGCCTTAATTTGAGAAACACTTGCACTAACTTACAATGTAATAACAAAGTGCATTTTAAATCATGCAGTTTATTCAATCTCCTCATGCGGAAGTTGAACTGGTTCCACCAGTTGTGCAGAGTGGCTTGTCCATCACAGCTCTTCCACACGACTGGCAACAGTGTGTTTGTTTCAATGAATACTGATTGGAACTCTAAACACACACACATAGTACAGTATTTAAACAATGCTTGTGTTTGCATAAAAAAAAAAAAGACTAAATTAATGGCACAAAGCAACTGTGTGGAAAAGATAATCAAACAGTCCCCGTAGCGGCTGACCAATGGCAGATGTAATGTGTTACTGTTTCTCCCTTAGCAACCTCTCCTAGAAATGTTTCTAACCAACTCCCCTCCAACAGCAAATATCATACCAATCTACCAAAGGAATAACATATGTGTCCGAATGATTCAAAGGGATAAAAGTCATTGTTAACTTTATTCTTTTCATGTGATCATTCACTGTTTCATTTCAATTCCAACTTGACCAAGAAAAGAGACAGAAACACAGAAAAAGTATGTTGTAATTACAATGTGAATGGCAAAATTACACGTGTCTAAAATCAGGCATCAAAGCTCTCTTTTGAGGCTTGAGGGAAGGTGACTTCAACAAACTTTTTCTCCGTGGTCATTATTATGACCACAATGACGACGCTAAACTTAACATTGTGTCTATGTCTTAACCAAACCAACCCTCAACCCGTTTGTGGCATCATAAAATCTACTAAGCTACATTAAGTAGTGTTGGAAGGCTTCAGAATAAAAGCTTCTGGTGTTCAAAAAGAGGCTTTTCAACTGATGCTTTTTATCTTCTATGTTGTTGTTGTTTACAAATACATTTCACTTATTGGAAATAGTCTATGCATTCCCCCGTTGCAGTGAATTACAATATGATGTCAGCACAACATTACAGGTTGTTTCACTCGTGTGCACACACCCTGTTCTGGTGCTACTTTTGACCTGGTATCACATTCCTCAGCTGCCTGCTGCAATCAGAGAGAGAGTCTACTCACTGTTGTCATGTTAGGCAATGAAACAACTTCACAATCTAGTACTCCATTAACCAAGCAAAGACCGAAAAACTGGTTTTGGTAAATGAATCACAAAGTATTTTTCTACTTTCGGCGGATGTAAAATGAATAATGAATTTTATGATAACTCATCATAAATTCTTTGCTCAATAACACTTGTGTGCATATTAAAAGGCAGCTGAAAGTATCTTTAATGACAGATTTCCAGGGAAAATTGTAAAGATTGTTATTTGAAAAATGTAAAAACTAAAATGTTGAGTTAAAAATGAAAGAAAAGCTATAATGAAAGGTAAATACAGCAGCTGCTGCTACAGACAAGCCCAAAATTACATCATACCACAGGCAAATTTTGACAAAGTTACTTTTACTCAACCAGCAAGTTTTTTTTCGTGATTTGAAATGACACAGGCATCTCGCAGAAGATAAGACAATGTACAAGAGGCATCATTGTGGGGAAGAGAAAAAAAAACCCATCATCTTATTTTTACCTTTGAACAAAAAGTGGCATGTCCAAAATTATTTATACTCTTCTCAATAGTCAATAGAAAAGCCTTTATTGGCTATTACAGCAATCAAACACTTCCTATAATTGCTGACCAGCTTTTTGCATGTCTCCACTGGTATTTTTGCCCATTCATCTTTAGCGATGAGCTCCAACTCTTTCAGGTTGGAGGGTCTCCTTGCCATCACCCTGATCTTTAGCTCCCTCCACAGATTCTCAATTGGATTCAAGTCAGGACTCTGGCTGGGCCACTGCAAAACCTTAATGTTTTTGTGCGCTAACCATTTCTTTACCACTTTTGCTGCGTTTTGGGTCGTTGATATGCTGAAATGTCCACTGGTACCAAGGCCAAGTTTCTCTGCAGACTGCTTGAAGTTGTTGTTGAGAACCTTGATGTATTGCTCTTTTTTCATGGTGCCGTTTACTGTGAATAGGGTCCCTGGTCCATTGGCCGAAAAACACCCCCAAAGCATTAGGTTCCCACCACCATGTTTGACAGTGGGGATGGTGTTCTTAGGGTTGAAGGCTTCTCCCTTTTTAACACCAAATAAGGGATTAATCATTGTGGCCAAACAATTAAATTTGTTTCATCTGACCATAAAACAGAAGACCAGAAGTCTTCTTCTTTGTCCCGATGAGCATTTGCAAAGGCCAAGCAGGCTTTTGTGTGCCTTAACTGGAGAAGTGGCGTCCTCCTTGGTCTGCGTCCATGGAACCTTGCAGTGTGCTGTGTCCGTTGGACTGACTGCCTTGAGACGTTGCCACCAGCAGAGCCCAGATTCACCAGGATGGCCTTGGTGGTGATCCTTGGATTCTTTTTCACCTCTCTCACTATCCTCCTGGTCACAGGTGTCACTTTTGGCTTCCAATCACGTCCTCTGAGATTTTCCACAGTGCGGAACGTCTGGTATTTTTTGATAATACTTTACACTGTAGCCACTGGAACTTGAAAACATTTAGATATGGCCTTAAAGCCCTTTCCTGACTTGTGAGAAGCCAGAATGCACAGCCAAAGGTCCTCAGTGAGCTCCTTTGTCTTAGCCATGGCTGTCCACAAACCAGCTGCAGAGAGCTGCTGTTTTTCACCTGTTGAGTTGATTAACACAGATGTTCCCAATGAATCAGGGTCATTATGATGCTTTAGAACAGCTTGGACCATTTGAATGGTACAGAACTTTGGATTTTCCCAAAGACTGTGACAGTTTGCAAAGGGTATGAATCATTTTGGACATGCCACTTTTTGTTCAAATGTAAATAAAAGCTGAGAAATGATTTGTTCCACAATGATGCCTCTTGTACATCGTCTTATTATCTTCTGGGAGAGGCTTGTGTCATTTCCAATCAAGAAAAAACTTGCTGGTTGAGTAAAAATAACTTTAAGTCAAAATTTGCCAGGGGTAGAATCATTTCGGGCTTGACTGTATATAGCATTGGAATGTAACTAAGCACATTTACTTAATTACAAATTTGCGGCACTTGTACTGTTTTTGGTGTATTTCAATTTTAGTGTTTAGTGTAATTTTTTTTACCCTTAATGTCCAGTGAAATCATTTCCTCCAGATTTGATGATTTTAAATGGGATGCTTGTGATAAACTCAATTGACAATGGGATTAGATAAATAAATGAATACTTATAAAATAATAAATAAAAGTAATAAAATATGTTTTTGGAATATTTTCACAGAATGGTATTAGCACAGGATCTGAATACTTCCACAAAGAAATTTATAATACTGTGTCTGTGGTTGGAAAAGTCTGCACAGAACAACTGGTTTTACAGAGCAGACCTCCTAATAATGACATCATTCCTGTAGATGTACACATGTACACAAAACCACAAATTGCATTTCCCTGATCAGTGAGTTTAAGTTGATTCCTCATAAAAATGATTTATTAGGTATTAGTCCTGACTATTTATTAGTCAGGTAATTGTTGTAAGTGTCAACCAACTGTGACATTACCCACTGATTTCGGAACTGCCACTTTTAAAGCTCCAGTTTATAATATGTCTTTCGCCATCTTGTTTTTTTTTTTTTTAAACCAGCTCAAGCTGTATTTTGAGGAGAAGGTGGAGCTGAGGAGGAGTGAAGGGTGGATCTCACCTGCTCTGGACTCCTGATTGTCAGGCAGGTTCCCGTGTTTGGTACTCGATCACGTGGTAGCCACGTCCTAATTCATACCCTGCTTTATGGTCCATTTCCCTCTAAATGGGACCATCACATAAAAAATCAACATCATGTTGTATTGAAGAAGCAACTAGAGACTTAGACCATAAATTCATTCCGAAAACATTTACTGAGGTAATAAATCAGTAAACAGTAGAGTTTCCCCCTGATTGTCATTAGATAGGAAGGTTTAAGAGTTGGCTTCACTTTTCAGACCTGGACTCTATGTCCAGTTTTTTATACAGTCTATGATTGAGACTGTGTAGTAAATGTCAGGATGGATTCATTTAATTTGGAGTTTGTAGACTTGTGGTCTTTGTGGTCTTTGTATCCGTGGGACAACAATACTGTACATGATGTCTGTCAAACACTCCCTGTGCTCCACTCTGCATTCAAACTGCCAACATTTACAAGTTGGTGTCTTTTCTGTCACATACATGCTTTCCCATGTTGAGAGTACCAACAAAACCTTGTGAAACACAATCCTCATATCTATCCAGTACAATACTTAAAACCTCAACCTCGATCGTCCTTACACAAAGAATCCTGCACTGCTGGTATTCTTTGGCAGGGCCTGTACTATGTCCTTAATAGCTCAGTTTTCACGCCTCCTATTATTCATTCTCATTCTGCTCCAGATGCACATAAACACCCGATCAGCTGTATATTCTCTCAAAGACGCTTAGAGAGAGAGAGAGAGAGGAGACGATGGCTTCCATGGGGATGCAGATGGCTGGCTGTGTTCTGGCCCTGTTAGGCTGGATTGGTGTGATCATTGTCTGCGCTGCACCCATGTGGCGGGTCTCTGCGTTCATTGGCAGCAACATAGTGACATCGCAGATCATCTGGGAGGGCATCTGGATGAACTGTGTGGTCCAGAGCACAGGTCAGATGCAGTGCAAGGTGTATGACTCCATGCTGGCTCTGGGCACAGACCTCCAGGGGGCCCGTGCTCTGATGGTGGTTTCCATCATCACAGGCATTGCAGGGCTCCTCATAGCTTTCGCTGGTGGAAAGTGCACCAACTTCATTCCAGAGGAGAGGGCCAAAGCAAGGGCCTCAGTGGCAGCGGGTGTTGTGCTGATCATCAGTGGATTCCTCTGCCTTATCCCTGTTTCCTGGACCGCCAGCGTCATCATAAGGGACTTCTACAGCCCTCTGCTAGTGGATGCCCAGAAAAGAGAGCTTGGGGCCTCTCTTTACATTGGCTGGGGGGCCGGGGGCCTGCTGGTTCTGGGAGGTGGCCTTCTCTGTGCCACCTGCCCCCCCAAGGAATATGAGAACCCCTCTGTGAACTACCTGCTAAACAAGTCTGGAGGAAACAACAAAGAGGAGTCAATCCGAGCATCTACACCATCAAAGACCTACATTTGAGGCAGAGGGAGTCTGGTTGACAACTAACTGCCTGATTTTGTCTCAATGAAGAAGGACGCACACAGAAAACTCACAATGAAGGAAATATGCACATTGTCCTCATAAAGGATTCACACTTTGAATGTATGAAGATTACTTTAAACCTGAATGTTTGGTAATGAACTGTATCTGCATCTGGGTTGTTGTAAATTATATTAACTGTGTTAACTGTGTGTTTTACATTTTGGGAAATGATTTGTTTCAGCTAAACAAAAGTCATATTTCCTATTGATATTTGTCCCCTTTTTCTCCTCCCACGCTTCTTGTTTATATACATTTGAAAGCTTCACCCATGGTTATTCAGTCCAAACACTGGGAGAACCTGTTTGTCAGGTACTTACCAGAGATCACAATCCAGGGAACAAAGAAAAGTGACTCATGGACTTGGAGTGCTGCTGACTGATGTGTTTAGTAAAGAATGACATACTTTTTTTTCCCCATCCAACACTGCGGCACAAATACTCTGCTTTACAGGAGGGAAATGGGCGACTGCAATAAAAAGGGTGTTTTGCATAGAGAGAATGGAATTGTGTCAATGCCTCCAATCACCTGTGTGTGTGAGTGTTTTCTCATTATCAGGCTGCTGATTAGAGACAAGAGGAGTGGGGTCAAATAACACAGATGTCACAGGAAGAGTCTGAAGAACTTCAAATGTTCAAAAAGACACATTTCTGCTCTCTCACATTTTCTCCACAGTTGCTGTCTGTACTGTGGAGCACAACAAAGAATAAAGATGGATATTGATGAATCTATACTGGTTCTTCCAATCACTAACGTAATTAAATTAAATAAACGTGTTGAACCACAGACAGACCCTCCGGGTGTTAATATTAACATTAAAGTTTGCAGTACTTAACCTCCATCTTGCTTGGAAGTGGAGGTCAGACATCAGTCCCACCTTTTCATTGTGTTAGTGGAATAGTGAGATACTTTTAACTTTACTTTTAATTTTCTCATACAAATTCCCTGCGTAACCTGTAAGACACCTGTAAAAATCTGATCGGGTAATATATCCACTGAAAATAAATGTCAAGTCTGAAACATCACATAAATATTCTGATTAAAAGAAAAGTTGACACTATTTCAACCCTGACTACTTTAAAAACACTGGATCTATTTGTGTGTGCGGGTCTAAACTTCAGTGGTATATTCAGCTGTTCAACAATTAAATTCTTCAACAATTGATGAACCAGCTTTACTGTTCGTTCTGAGTCAAATAGGCCTTGCCATTGTTGTTATCTTTTGTGACATACTGCTACCTAGTGGCCATTTGCCTCCATAGCTTTTTATATTGTGTTATCTTCAACATCAGGTACAAGAAATAAACTCTCTATTATTTCTTCCCATAAGCCTTCCCATATTGATTTAATACAAGAAATTTACATTGACATAATGCGGTTTTATATTAAGGGATGAAACAGATCACAGAGCTGAATACTGTGACCTGATAACTGATCTCTTCCACCAGTAAAGTGACAGGATGAAATGAAAAGTGAAGTTACATCTGTCCATTGTAAATAAAACTCAATGTATTTTTGTTTCAGGGTGTGACAGAGTGGCCACTGGTCCCATGGCTCTGCAGGAGCTGGGCATCAGCCTATCTATGATAGGTGTTGCTGGGACCATCCTGATTTGTGCCCTGCCCATGTGGAAGGTGACAGCATTCATCGGCACCCACCTAGTGGTCATGCAGGTGTTCTGGGAAGGCCTGTGGATGACCTGTGTCAGTGAATACACAGGTCAGCTGCAGTGCAAGCTTTACGACGCCCTGTTGGACCTGTCACCAGACCTCCAGGCGGCCCGTGGCCTCATCTGCATCAGCCTGGTTCTGGGATGTTTGGGATTTCTCATCTTCCTCCTGGGGGCACGCTGCACTAACTGCCTGAGCCGCCCGAGTGTAAAGACTCGGGTGGTGCTGAGCTCTGGGGCCATCTTCTGCCTGGCATCCCTCACCACCATAGTCGCTGTTTCATGGACGGCCAACTCCATCATCAACGACTTCCACAACCCACGCGTACCTGAGGTGCTGAAGAGGGAGCTTGGAGCAGCCATATATATAGGCTTTGTGATCTCTGGGCTGCTGTTCTGTGGGGGGGCTATTCTGTGCACCAGCTGCTGCCCCCCACAGAGGGACAGACTCCCCTCCAGCAGGGACACACGGGCCAGAATCCCCACACACAGCAGCTATGCCATCAAGAACTATGTGTGAAGTGAGGATTGAGGGGGGAACACGCATATCTTAAACTGTGTGATGTAATGCAATTGCTTCAGTGCACAGTGGTGGCAATACCAGTTAATTAAACATGTTTTGTTTTGTTTTTTTGTTGTGAAAATGTCATGACGTGTAGTTGAATTATTATATATACACACATATAATGTGCATGTATTTCAACTCAGTAGAAAACCACATTAATCATGTTTTAGGCACCATTTTTGTGAAACTATCAAAAGCCAATATTTCCCACTCCAAAAGTTTGTGCGGGTGGTTTGCATCTTAGAAGTAAAAATAAACACAGTAGAGAAAAACATGTGGCAGTTAAATTAGTACTCTTCATTGAGTCATCTATACTCTACACAAATCTTTATATTAGTAAGAACTTGAGGCTCTTTAAATCAAATTTTCTCTCAGAAACAACCCAGTGGCTGATAAATGGGAGCACAGTGCAGCCTTTGTTTTTCTCTGAGAGAAAGGGGTTGTTTTGAAACCATGGAGGAGCAAGCAGAGGGACTTCCCTGCTCCACCCAGCTACAGCCATGCCGTGCCTTCTTTTCCTGAATACCAAAGAACTGGTTTGTCTGTTTGAACAGACATGCAAAATAGACACACACACAGACTCACACACGCAAATTGTCACTGCCTCACTCATGCACACATTAAAATAACACCCCACCCCTGTGCGCTCTGCTGCAAGCTGTTTCTGGTCAGGAGGCCGGGTCTGCAGCGAAAAGGAGCAGGCGGGCTGGAGCCATGAAGCGGCAGCTGGAGCACGCTGCCCTCGGTCTGGCCTTCGTAGGGTGGCTTTGTGCCATTCTCACACGTTGCCTTGCTCTGTGGAAGGTGAGCGGCACCCTGGACAACACCACAGCTACTCTGCCTGCCTACTGGGATGGTGTGTGGCTGGAATGGGATCACTGGGACCTGGCCCACGATGGCAGCCTGCACTGCTCCTTCTACCAGTCTCTCATGACTCTTTCTGGAAGTTTCAGGACGTGGAGAGCCCTCATCATGGCCGCCATTGGAGCTGGGGCTTTTGCTGCCGTGATTGGTGCAGTGGGGGCGGTGTGGTTCCCCGAGCGTGGCCAGATCAAAGTGTTTTCTGGTGCTCTCTTTGTTTTGTCTGGGATCCTGCTGCTGGTTCCCACAGCCTGGACATGCCATCACAGCAGTCAGCCACTGGAGGGTGCTGTGCTGCTGAGGAGAGACTGGGGACCTGCTCTGTACCTCGGGTGGATCTCCTTTGCTTTAATGCTGGTTGGAGGAATGTTTCTCACCACCAGATGCCCCATGAGTGAGAGGCAGACACAAGAGCCTGAAAGGAGCGGGTACCCAGATCCAGAGGAGGAGGAGGCTGACCACCCACTGAGCAGGATCAACAGGACTACGTTCACACACAGCCAATATGAACGGAGGTCACAGCCCATCTAAGGCGAAAGTGTTGTAATGTAGAACTGAACTAAGAGTGAGCAAACTGGAATATAATATGTGAGATGGCTGTGGATAGAAATTCTGGCTCATATTTAGTAATGATGCACTGGTTTAACATTGGAAAGCACAGAAATCTGTCTTTTAATTAATTTTACTGATAGAGGTGTAGGTCAGACTTTGAATTTGAAGTGTGTTTCTGTCATCTGTTGAAGCTAACACACTGTTTATACTGCAAAATACTGTCTTACATTTAATTCTCATTTCCCCAATTCTGTAACATAATGCTCTTATTGATACTGAACCACTCTCATCGTAATGCCTGAGACTGAACATTATCACCCCTGATAGTTCTAAAGCATTGCAATGCCTTAAATGTGAATAAGTTTATACTGATCCTAAAACTAAATACTGTAACTGTGTTGCACTATATTAGTAATGCTGTTTCATATTTGTTTTGGTTTGTTGAGCTGCAAAAATGTTTACATCTGAATGAAAATGATTTTTTGGAATAAAGCTTTGAAAATGGTTGAGGAATATTTGTTCAGTCGTGCATCATAGAGCTTTCACCTGTTACACCACAGAGCACTTGAGGAGGTAATTAAGTGATCAGTAATTCTGACACGGGCATAATGTTAACGTCTATTTAAAAAAGAGAAGAAGAGACATAAGAAGAAGAAAAATACTTCTGTTAACAAATCTGCACCTGTCTAGCAGGTATCTAATGGGATCTAGAGGAATGTATCAGAGTTTCCTGTCCTATTTTTTGGTAAAGGTGTTCTGCAAAAATGTTTTCAAAAGAGTTGTGTATATAAGGAAAATCACTGTCAATATAGAGAAGATAAAATATTTTGTGATATATTTATTTGCTACAGAGCAAACTCATTCATTATGACAAAATATGTATTATAGGGTGAAAGAAATGTTTCATAAAATTATGATATAGAGTATGGCTACACACAAAGTCTGATGGGAAACAAGAATGACCTCATCCAGATGTATTGCTGATGGTCCAGATGTACTAGCATAAAATTTTAATAAGGCCATCAGATCTATTTAGTAAGTAATCAATGGGAACAAAACTTTTAAACCTCGGGAAGCTGGGAAACAGGAATGCCTGAAGTGAGTATGAATCTTACTATAAATACAGTCTCTTGAATGAGCTTTCAGTTTGTGTGCTGCAGTGAATAAGGTGGGATAAGGTGCTGACTGCAGTCCTGACTGGTTGGGTTACTATAGTTTCTCATCTCCCTCCTCCACATCCTTTAGACTGAGCACCTCCAGAGAGCCTCGGCCTTTAGTCTCACAGCGGATCAGCTCATCGATCTCCCTGAAGCAGCCGGGATCCACCAGACACACCTGAGGGTGAGAAGGAGGAAGGAGGTACATAAGAGAAACATGAGAATCAGTTAACACAGGAGCCAGAGAGACACAAAAGTCAACAGTTTTACAGGTCCCATATAGTATAAAGGTGTCCATGTCTTTTCTGATTATAAATAAGGTCAAGATTCTATATTAATACTGTGAAAGTATCAAAGTGGTCAGTCCACAGATAAATACACACAGACTGTATTTGGAAACTGAGCCTCAAAACAAAGCTGTCAGGTCTTCTGTAACTTTGTAACAAAGCAGTCACCCCAATAAAAGAGACTCTTAGCCTCCTTCACAGCCTCTCTTCTGATTGGCTCATTGACCTGTTGTTACTTGAGCACCAAAGAGAAGCCTGAGTGAGAAGTAAAACTACACTGAGTGGTTTATGGATATCAACACTTCAAATAAAACACCAGAATCCTGTAAAACAGGGGCCTTTCAAATTAGTGAATTAGGGAATTTAGCTGATGCCTGACAGTAGCTCCTGCAGATATCCACATACTTGAAAATCTATTTGTATCATTCAGTCACTGTAAGGATTACTAAATCACACTCATAAACACAATGAAAATTTAAAAACCTCGTGTTCCTCACCATTTCTAGATCCTCATCAAAGTCTTCACTCTCCACGACCTGCAGGAGCGGTTTCAGCTTCTCCTTTAGTCTCTTGGCTTCTTTGGCAGGCAGCACCAACCGCAGTCTCATGTGGGCTCTCTGGATCTCCATGGTCTCCTTCAGCTGCCGGATCACATCCAGTGCCTGGAAAAAGGACAAATATTAAATGATCATCTTTGTCTGCAACAAAGACCTAAATAAAGTGAAGGAAAATACTGAATATTGAAAATATTTTACTATTCCAAATGGATAAAACCTGATTTTATTGTCGAGTAGTGCACATCGCTTTGATGCATGTCAACAATAAAATAACCCATATCTAGAGTGTTGTGTCAGTGATTAAAGGTACCACTGATTTTTTCACTTTTAGACACCAGCAAGTACACTGTCACGTAAGTTAGTCATTATATCTGGAAAGAGATAGAGATGAAGTTTACGCAGATATATTTTTGTGCTTTAAAAAATCATAAATTGGGATCAGCTTAGCCGTGGTGAGCGATAACCAATATCTTCAAAGCTAACTAACAAGAACAAATTACACTTTATAAATTTATAGGCATAACTCGTGTGGATAAAATAGTGGTATTTGCAGTGGAGAACGTCAGATATCTCAGTAGACATCTCGAGCAGCTGGACTGGAGGCTTTCTTTAAAGAATGTCTGCATCGTTTTTAAAAACAATATATACTAATTAATACAATACAAAAATAAAACCTCCAGGCCAAATCTCTGAAAACCTGTTCATTTAAATTCTGCAAATGGGAAAGATTGCAAACAAGCTGCACGTCTCCCCACCTGCTGCTTAGTGCTCTTATTCGTCTTGACAGAGTAGTGGATGTCCTTCATGGCCCGCTCAATGAGACTGACTGTGTAGGGCCGCTTGGTCTCAGGGTTGATACACTTCTCTGCCACAGTAGTTGCGATCTCCCTGAACATCGTCTCCAGCTGACTCTGCCTCTCCTTGTCTGACACTTGTAGCTCTCCTTTGGCCAGGATCTGTAGTAAATAAATAATGAGAGTAAAAAAAAAAAAAAGAGGGAGTCAGGGAGTGACAATGGATATTGTACAGGACTTTGATGGCACTGAAAGGTGGCCAGAGAAACATTTGGGAACAGTTTCTTACCTGTTTACAGATTTCTGTAAGGTCATCTGTCCCAAAAGCTTTGGTCAAATCATCCTTCTTTGCCACCTGACCCTTGGACACATTAACGAAGACAGAGTGTGTCTGCAACACCTCATCCAGGTCTTTCTCTCTGGAAGAAAACACATCCGGACGTCAAGCTGTGTTTGCTCCCGCTGGTCTTTCGCTACAGTGGCTGAACGGAGCATTGAGGCGCATGAAGGTGACAGGCAAGCAGGTTGAATAGAAACAAAAATGAAGCAGAGCAGCAGATGTTGGCTTCATTTAACAGATAAGAATCATGACACTTTAGTAACTTGTGTGTTGACATTTAACGTGACTCACGCTCCGGATCTCCAGCTCATAACTTTATTCTTGTAGCAGGCGATTTCAAACCGCTTCCCTCCTTTTTTCATCCGCACCACCGCCACATTGGTCAGCCGTATTTGGTTTGTTGGCGTGAATATAGACATGTTTCCACAAACCTCGACCAGGACTGCTACTATGTCGAAATATTAAAGTGCGTTTCCTATTAGCGTCCCCCGCGAAACCGTGACGATAAACTGAAGTTCCATGTTTCTTCTTCTTCTTCGTTAATATGCGGTTGAAGCAGCTTTAAGGTGCATTACCGCCACCCACTGTATTAGAGTGTGACCAACATACAGCGTTTTATTGAAAAATATGTTATTATTATAATATAAGCTGACATGTCCACTTTCTTTTTAAAAAAAATGGAGTAGGCTCCCTAAACCAATTGTGGGATAGACATGGTAGGTTGCTCCAAGCCTGCTGAATGAAACTCAGGCAATGGCTCCCTCTTACCCACACGCACGCGCGTTGGACATAGAAGGCGTGTGTGCTGACATTTATTGAATAAACAAGTATGTTCAGCATACAGCTGTCTGTCCCACGCTCCACTGACTGGCTGACTTGACTGAACTCACCTAATCCTGTTGAGATGTTTATTCGAGCGCGATGATTTAAAGATGTCACGTCTGAAGAATCATACAGACAACACCTTACTGACAGGTGTTGTTCCACAGGTTAATTTGGTGTTCACCAGCTGCAAAGCTTCTTTTGTCAAATTTGCATCCTTTGGATTGGAATTTGTGATGTTTAGAGCAGATTCTGCTCAGTGTCTCTGTCTGTTTGGATGTTGGAGGGAATTTTTGGGTGTGATGGTCACTCACACACTCAGTCACGCACAAACTGAGGCAATCGCTGACTCTTAGCCACGCGCACGCGCGTTGGCCATAGAAGGCGTGTGTGAGTGACGTCATGGACGCACGCCAGAACTTTGGAGCGCGACTCGTGACTGGACGGAACTGGGAGAGGGGAAGCCCCGCCCAGTTAATGTGACGCCACTGTTACGTCACGAAGCCAGTGTATAAATAGGAGCCGTGCCCTAGCTCAGTCTAACCACACTCCCTTCGGGTAGCCGTGGTCGAAAGCTCTGGCGTCCGGATGGACGACAGGTCTCGGCTGCTAGGGACGGCAGCCGGGCAGCCCACTTGCACATAGCTGCGGTGGAGGTCCCTCAAGCTGGGGAATCGGTGGCATAGCTCATTCTACGCGGTGCCCTGCGCTCCTCGTGAACGAGCGGCTGCCGACCGGTGGGGCTGCGGGATCCGGATCGCCAGAGCCTTCGGTGAATGTGAGAGCGAGTGTGAGCGGGTGGACGTGCCCGCGCGCGAGTCAGTGTGCGAATGGCCATCACACCCAAAATCTCCCCACAACACCCAAACAGACAGACACACCAAGTCAAACACACTGAGCAAAATCTGCTCAAAATGATGCAGATTTGCCAAAAGAAGCTCTGAAGCTGCTCAAAGCGAAGTTAACCTTCTGAACAATACCTGTCAGTGAGGTGTTGTCTGTATGATTCTTCACACATCTTCAGATCATCACGCTCAAATAAACATCTGAAACAAAATGAAGGTCAAACAGCTTTTCCATCGTTATTTTTATATTGTCACAGATTTGCTTTTTTTTACAATTATTACATTTTACAATTATCTGAAAATTCAAATGCAAATTGAATAATTGAATTTTCATTTTTAATCAAATAACATACAGATATATGGAAAATTATAATGCTTGTGTTAAAATACATTATTATTTGAATTTTAAGTAATATAGACTTCTCTATAAAGTGATATGATTTTTTTTAAATTGAAATCAAAAGTCAAAGGTGACACAGGGTCCACATTCACCTGGAGCCCTTTTCACTGTCCAGTAGATACTCCACAGTAACACAAACACAGCTGATGCAGTCACACACTGAAGTGTAATCAACATTAAGTAGATGGTTAAACCTGCTTTGTGATTTGATATAGCTATGTTTTTGTTAGCCACTAGAGGTCGCTGCAGTCTGAGAAATGCATGTGTTATCGTGAAGAAGGGGCTTCTGAGGAATATTAGTCCCATACATTGTCGATTTAAGCTATGTGCCGGTGAGTTTATGGATGATTGTCAAGATAAATGAACAGCTCAACAGCACAAGTTGGTAAACTTTCCTATTTTCCTATTTTTCTGGAAACTTTCTACCAAACAAACATACCTTTGTTAAGCTATGCAAGGTTTCTGTTGTCACCTGAGGTGGGAAAATAGGGCTACAACATAATAAAGTCATGTAGTAATTCAACATATAAATGCAGGAAATTGCAATATGCTTAATTAATGTTTAATGAGAAAGTATTATTTTGTTTCCCATAGAAGCAGCTGTAATTTAGCTGCAGTATTTCTTCAGTCCAGTTGTTCCAGATGTATGCCTTTTGAATTCAGTGATTTAAACAGTTGTCATCAGACCTTTTGAACACTTAATAAACCCTCAGTCAAAAGTATTGACTTACTTTGACATCACTATTGAGAGGTGTTTCAGGTGTACACATTCCCAAGCTTTGTTCTCCAATGTCTAATAGCTTTTTATTCCTGTAAGTTTAATATAGCATTACATTAGATGTTAGTGAAAGTAGTAACAAAGTGTAACAAAGCTAGCTGAAAAACATACTGCCAGTTTTCCTGCCAATTGAAAAAAGGACTTTGAAGTTTTTAGATGAATGAAATTAGAAGAAAACAGGAAATAAGTGAGGATAGACAAAAGGCAGTAATAGGAGAAGTAGATAAGAAGTAGGCAAGAAGTAGATAAATAAACTTAATTAATTTGTCATTGTGTCATCAAGGGGAAATGATGCTGCTTTTCACAGCTAAAAGATTAGGACATAATAATATGTGTAACCAATATAACTAGAGCAGTCAGATACATTCAGTATAGATATTGTTATTATTGATTTAATGTCTTTTACAGGAACCTGTAAGACTGGTGTCAGTAAATCATGTGCTCCTTGTATTAATGTTCTTGGATCCATCAGTATATTTACAACAAATGACTGATATGCTGTTTTTAAACTGTCTTCAATCAAGATTTCAACATTTCTAAAACCTTCAGTTAGGTAATTTTTTTCCAGGTTGTAGCAATAAATGGACACTGGGGGAAACAAACAGGATGGACTAAGCTACGCTTTCCCTCTCTCAACATGTAACTTTGCTGTTGGATGTCTATTGAGTTCCACTGTAGATTTGACCAGTCTTTCATTCACTGTTTGTGTCATCGACAGCAGCATTTCACCCACCACAACTTGCAGAGAGAACACAGGAGGCATTTTACAAGTACCACAACAAAGTCTCAAACAAAAATTAAATAATGTGATATGATGTTTTAGAAGTAACTATGTAAATACATAAATGTATAATCATGCTTGTAATGACATTTTGAAGCATTTATTTTTATTCTACGACCACTACAACTATCACTACTAACACTTCGATGCCTACAACTACTAAAAACAACAACAACAACAACAACAACAGCAACAACGACGACAAAATAATAGTAACAACAATTATTATATACTTTTTAATAAAAGTTTTCAAAACTTAAACTTCGAAGTGCTTCATGCATAGGAAAAAATAAAGCCGAAATTGCAAGACAAAGAGAAAAACCAATTCAGTGATGTCAAAGAAATGACAAAAGAGGGATTAAAGATAGATTAAAAAGACAAATGAAATCAGATGAAGAAAAAAGAAAAGAAAAAAATGAATAAGGGCATTGTGGGCACAGGGACTACTGCTAACAATGGATTACCCTAACAGGATGAATAAACCCGAATAAATTCATCCAACAAACATGTTTATTTCAAGGTTTATATATACTGACCACAAATGTACATTTTGTAAGACTTAAGTGTTACTTGTTTATACTATAGCTGCCCATATTGTTAGACGTTGAAAGTCCTGCAAAACGTAACGCGATCAACATTTTCACCTATTTTGAATATAAAGATAAAAATCTTCGCAATACTGATAAACTCTTGATTCTACTTGGAAAATTTCACATTGATAAAATTACATTTCTTGCTCTGAAATTCTTGTATGATAAAAGTCATTAATTGCGTAGTATTTTAAATACTTAAATACTTTTTTAATATTTATTATTATTTGTGAAACAATTATTTCAACTATAGAACTGGTATTTCTAATTGTTGGACACTTTCCGACATAAACAAAGGAAGTATTTGTTTAAGAGAAAGAACTACACTCCCCAGCATGCTCAGTGGCCAACAACATGGTTGCACACAACACCAAGTGCTGAGGACTGTGTACATAGTATTTGCAGCGATGCTGAGTTTCTTCCCTGTCCTTCTGCTGTTCGTAAGACCCGTGTCTACCTCGGATAACAAAGGTGAGCTCTCCTGACTTCTTGACGCTGAGCTAAGTGCTGTTTTATCCGGCGTTAGTAAACTCTGCTAGTTAGCATGTGTTGCTAGCCAGTCACCCGCCTTTTGCCCTGCTGCAGGCGACCTAAGTTTGGGGTTAAGGGTTAGCCACTGTCCGTTAAAAGCATCGCTGCTTTGCATTTGTAACCCGTGTTACTCACAACTGCTCTGACAACGGAGGACTCGGTCTGGTGACCTCTCTCTGTCTCAGTCTCTCAGAATGAACACGGCACCGCTGAGAGCTGCTTCATGTCGCTATGGCACAACAGGCTGTACCTGTACTCAGCTGCTGCTCTTGTCTTCGGGATCTGGTTCTCACTCAAGGTGGCACTGAAGAGGGTGAGCTGAGTCCTGCCGATGTCCACCTTCTCTAATGTGTGGTCTCCTATGCATCTCGTCTAGTCGGTCTTCTTTGAAAGTGCAGAAGACAAGTGTTTAGTAACAAGCTGCTGGTTTGCAGCTGAAGTAGTTTAGGCAGTGCTCAATGTGTCTTCCTCTGTATACTTTCAGAAAAGTTTCTCCAAGGATATTGGCCCTTGGGTCTACAAAGCTGTGAAGAACAGTAACTGCCCAGACAGAGACGCTGTGGTTCATGTGTCAGGAGTTAAAATCTTCTATGGCTCACAAACTGGAACAGCAAAGGTGCCGATGTTGGTTTTTTTTATTTTTTTTATTTTGAATGCTTGAACATCCTCACTGGCAAATGATGTTAATATTCAGACAAGATGATGCTATAGTTTGATGTAAAATCCAGCGATACAGACTAACACTCATTTTTGTAGACAGGTTAATCCAAAATATTAGAAACACTGTTAATAAATGTTACAGTTTAGTGTAACACGCAGCACTAAATGAGGTCTGCAAAATGACAGTACCGAATATAGCCTGTGTAAGCTTTGCAAAGGTAGGCTTTAATTTGGGACTGTACTGGTGAACCCTCGAAAATTCTAACTATATGTAAACCTTCGTAATCCACAATTTAACAGATAATAAGGAAACATTAATTATTTCAAGGCCGAGAGCTCACACAGAGTGAATTTACCTTGCTGAGATCCCTGATAATCATAAACTGAGGCTCTTTCCTTATCCAGGGCTTTGCTAAAGAGCTGTTAGAAGAGGTGAAGAATTTGGGGATACCAGCTGAAGTGACTGACATGAAAGACTACGATCCAGATGATCAACTTGCTGATGAGGTAAGACAAGTCCAAAGTGAAGCAGTTTTTCCTCGTTGAATTAAGAGTGAAAAACAGGAACCTGAACCACTGCAAACCTTAGAGCATCCACTTAGTGCCTAACCCTTTGGCTTTGTATGAATTAGTGACTAATTTATTTACCAGTTAATTGTTGCAGAAAGCATGCTGTATATAATGTGCTCAGAAGTTTCTCTGGGATGGTAATTCAATCTAAATCTAAAATGTACTTTTCAGTTCTTTTCAACGTGTACAAGGCACGGCTTAATTAGAACATAATTCAAAGTATAATGAATCAGAGCAGTTTCTTATTGAATGCTTGACAACAAACAGTACAGTAATCCTGGAGTTCTGTTGCAGCTCAGCCTTTCCTTCATTTTTCTCTGATTCGATTCATCAGACTGTTAGCAGTGAGGACAAATGTCTTACACTAATCCCGTTCAGATGTAGAAAGATGGATTATTTTCATCATAGTTCCCTTTTATTTTGTGGGCACACCCTGTGTAGTGCATCGATAGATTAATTGGGGGTTGGTTCACTGGCGCACAACAGGAGAGAAAATTGTTATTTTATCCAACAGGACAGTGATGCAGTTTTCACTGATGGAAAATCTCCCCAAGAGAAATGACCACAGGCAACAGTGCCTCCCCAGATGCAGCTGTTCTTCAGTGCATTGACTCTAACTGACTAGTCATCAGTTAAGAACGCAGTATTTGTTGGGCAGCAAAGACCCTGTTAGACACAAGACAAGGTAGCTGTCTCACTTGTGCACCTTTCGGTTTATTTATACAGGGCCAACAAAACGTGTACCTACTCTAAATTTAATCTAAATCAACTTTCTCCTTCATATCTGTCCGATCACCTTCAACCTTATATTCCATCTCATGCTCGTCTGTTAAAAAGTCATCTACTGGCTGTCTTTTCATATCAGGCCCACTTCCTCTGGAACAACCTTCCAGCTGACTCTGACTCTATTCAGGCCTTAAAATCCAAACCTAAAACCTTTTTTTACGGGTTAAGTTTTAGCCCAGGTTGTCCTGCTGAAAAAGATTACTGCTTTCTGAAAACCAAGTTTGTTTTTTTTCACCCAAGCATATGAGTACCCAGGCTGTGTGCTTCTCTCTTTCTCCATCACATGGGGCTCTACTGCTTTGCAACATTTGTCTTCCTCTGACTGTGACTTAAAGTAGGCAACAACATTTTTTCCAAGTTTTCAATTGCTGTCAAAAAAATTGGCTATTCCACAGATTCATAAATTCAAATTACACATTATAGTTGAATATCATTGTTCTAAACATCCAAGAAAAAATCTTGGATTGAGAAACTCTACATTTAGTATACTCTCTTTGTGTTCACTGAGATGCTCGTGCTTCACTATTTAACTCTCTTCAATTGTTTCCATTTCCTCATTCAGTGCACCAGTAAGTCAGTCTGTGTGTTTCTTGTGGCCACATACACTGATGGACAACCAACAAAGAACGCTGAGTGGTTCTGTAAGTGGCTGGAAGAGGCGTCCACTGACTTCAGATATGGGAAGACGTACCTCAAAGGCCTTAGATACGCAGTGTTCGGTCTTGGTAACTCTGTCTATGTTGGCCACTACAACACGGTGAGAAAGGGTTTCTATGTTAATATTACTGTTTGTTATATTCTTTATATCAGTATTTATTTTCAAGCGTCACCAAACTTTATTTGTTTAAACCCTCTTTAACTATCTTTTCTTTTTCTCTCTCCAGGTGGGTAAAAATGTGGACAAGTGGCTTTGGATGCTGAGTGGCATGCGGGTCATGACCAGGGGAGAGGGTGACTGTAATGTGGTGAAGAGCCATAATGGTAGCATTCAGGCAGATTTCCAGGCCTGGAAGGTGAAGTTCCTGAACCGCCTGCAGGCCTTGGCCAAGGGTGAGAAGAAGAGATGCAGTGGGAACTGCAAAACTGGAGGCTCCTGTAAGAATAAGAGGAATGATGGACCGGTGGAGGAGGAGGAGAAGGAAAATGTAGCTCCACAGAATGCCATCTATGAGGTAATGGCAGAGAAGCTGAATTTATACCACATGTCTGTTTTGCACTATACACAGTAAACATGGTTGATCTGTACGTTGAAAAGACTGCTTGAAGTTGAATATCTACCATTTAGCCCCTTTTAATTGGAAAGTATCTGCTGTTGAAACCCTTCTTGGATCAGTACTCTGGCTTTTGATGATGATGATGATGATGATGATGATGATGATGATAATTACTTCTTAATGGGTCCTACTGATCTGGCCAAATATCCATTAAATACCACGCGCCATATCTCAGCTGATGAATATTGCTGATCTAGTTAAACTAAGTAAATTTTGTCAGTGACTGGCTGGTTATTCTATTGTATTGTGTGTGTCCACATGGTCAAAGACAGAAACATGGATGGTCAGAGGTCAGCATAAGCAGTACTGTCCATGAGTGGCTCAAGATTTGGTATCTTGTTCTTTCTGTTTTTGTGTAGTTTCTTTTAACAGGACACAGACAACAACTTTGTAGATGTTAGGAAATAAGTGAGTTGTGTATCCATGTCCTTCTGTTCTAAAGTTATCATGATTTACAATTTATGATTACATAGCGTTTGATATTCACATCCAAATATCCAACACCTTTTATCACCATTAGAATCTAAAATATAACGTTATATATTAATTACATTAAAACCTCTGTAGAAAGGATTGAGTAGCTTCTCAGCAGCAATAAAACACGACAAAACTATGTTCATCAAGATTTGAACATAATTAATTGCTTAATTAAGTCACCATCCATTATCACAAGAATCCATGATGTTCTTGAAGAATATGATCCAACACAGCCTTATTTCTGCCCAGTGCACTGTTAGATATAGACTTGGGGCTCATCCCCCTTGTGAATAAAAAGAGTCTGAGAAAGAGTGTAGCTGATATCTAATTAGGAAAATGTCCTCTGGCTTACGATGATGCCTCTTAAAATCAGAGGGGCACTTTAGATACCCGAGGAGCTTTTATCACAGGACGTGAACTGGTTGAGCTAACGGCCTTGTGTTGTACTCCCAGCAATGTGATTAAAATCAGATAAGGACTCTAAATGCCTCAGGAAGAGGAGTGTTAATCTCAGTCTAGTGAGTCCTTATTTAGTAGCAAATACATTGAACAATTTCAAGGATAGCATGGTCTCAGGAAAACCTTCTTCATGGCTTACATGCAGTTTAATGACTCTGCCAAGACTGTCAGTCATATTGAAGTATGAAAATAACTTCTCTATTTTTAACTAATCACTGAAATTATACATTTCACAAGAAAGCGAGTACAAACAGACATATAATATACAGACACTCACACTAACAGCTTTCATATGCATCACAGCACACACAGATGACTAGTTGTCATGGTAGCAGTCTCCTCAGAGCCAACTCTAGCTGAGACTTCGTCCCCTCTGTCTGCAGCACTCAGTGCACTCAGCAGAGGTGACATTCACCCAGAACCAAGAGCAGCTGAGGACTGTGGTGATGGGACCATCATCGTGATTTATCTACCCAGTGTACTGCTCATGCATTTTATCCTACTACCACATGTAGGCAGAAGCTTGGACACTGGGCACACATTATGATACTGACTCTGAATTTCCATAAAAATGCATATGGTTTTCTTATTTAATGAAGCAGCCCAAAAGGAAATAATGATTTAATAAATGATTTCCCTATAGGCCCCCCTGTTTCAGCACAGGCAGGTTTTAATTGGTTATGGGTTGATACATATGTGAATCTCTGCAATTTCACACCTGTGACCTCTATCTATTACAGTCTTTTGTGTTTTTCTTCCCTCTTGTTTCAGGACGCTCTGATAGAATCCAGCAGTGATGAGGACGAGTCTGGCCTGGAGGATGAGAGGAAATCAAGTCCAGTGGTGGACATGGAGGACCTCGGCAACATGATGAGCAGTGCCAAGAAAGCCAAGGTCAGACTTCATCCCCACTTCTAGTGATGTATATACTTATCCTATAATAATCCTGTACAAAAGGGTTTACAATGACTTCAAACCACCTTTCCCTAGCATCAGAAAACTACTACTACTGACAGAATCACAGGAACCCTTATACACCTGAGTATTCATTGATGTAATGTATATTTCTACTTGTAAAGATGAGGTTGTTATACAGTACTTAGCCGAGAGAGTTACAGTTGGGCGGTTGCTTTAAGCCTCCACAACCTTAGATCAATCTAAGTGTGTTGAGTGAAAAGAAAAAATTGTGTCATTGAAGGAGAAATGGCAGATGGGTTGATAGACACCAGACCCTGACAGGCGAGAAACGGAGGCTTGCGTAACGGTGATGACGCCCACTTCACAGACTTGCGAGGAACAAGTGATTCAAGAAAAGCAGAGACTGAGAAGGAAGAGGCATTATTAGTCTCCTTTTACAGAATGGTGTTGAAGTGTATCCATGTACTAACTATATTAACAAAGGTAGAACTCAAACAGAACAGGTGAGAGAAGACCTGTGAACTCTTGATAACTATTACTATTACTAGCGACCATTTTTACTGTACTTATACCAGTTGCTATTAACACTATTGTTCTGTTCTTGTTGGGTCTGTAAATGATATTTTCAAAGAAGGTTTAGACTTGCTCTATTTGGAAAGTGTGTGAATTGGCATGATACAAACAAAAATTGACAAAGGACAAACAGACACCAATAGAAGTGTAATAATGAACATTTTTTTATTATGGGAATATAAATAGAGAAGCTATGTGGTGTGTGTTTTTATGTTTACAGTAGACGTGTAGGTGGGATTGTCCAAAGCAGTGTCTGTGCAGTGTCACACAGTACAGTTGCTGCGGTCTGGTTTTTCAATCTTTGCTGTTATTCATTATCATCAAATAATTTTTCGATTACTGTTTGAGACATTGAATGTGTAACAGGAGTTCAATCAAAACCGTTCGTACTAAACATTAAGGCTTACCTGTTCTAGTCTGTGGTGAAGGATGTATAGTAGTGGATCATTTTATCCAGCAGGGACAGTTTTAAACAATCTGTCTGCATTATGTCCAACTCCAAATTCATCTGAACTGGAAATGTTTGGTCATAACAATAAGATGCTCTCAAATTATGTTTTATTGTGGCTGCAACAAAACCACGAGCAGCTTTTGACAAATGAAATCAAACTTTTGAGGAGGTGCTTTCTGTTTCCAGAGAAACAAGTGAATGAATATTTTCTCTTCTCTGCTGTTTTGGGCAGGTGTGAAATTATTTTGATCTGATATTCAGTAACTCAAGGAAACAACAAAGACAATCTCGCCTGATTGCAGCTGTCAGGAGCCATTCTGGTTGTGCTAACAGTGCTGCAGAGCTGTAGAAGTGTCCATGTCTCACAGACAAGGAGCATGACACAAAGAACATATTCTCTCAGGCTCGTCTCTTCTTTTGTAAGATTGATATTAGTGTTAGATGTGGGCGAGTTGGACAGACAATGACATGAGTGTTTATAATCCAGGACACTGGCATTAAACGGACATCAGTGGATGATTTAAATTGACGAGGAAGCTCAATCTGCCACTGTGGGAAGAGCCAGACTTTGTTTAAATTTTCAGTGTGTTTGTTCAGTTTTAATGAGAGCCATGTTTCCTGTTGTCATTCCCTTCACTGAGAATATTCACATATATCTGTGATGGCTCAGTGACCTCCTTACTTCTATTTCACCTGCTGCAAATGTATTTTAATTATTCCAGTTTTTTAGTTTAACTTGTCTTAACGCATTTGCTGCAGTGACTGGTGTCGTCGCACTATGTCTCTGTGGTAACAAATTAGAGTTGTTTTTGCGTGATTTGGCCACACAGAGCAGGCAGTTTTTTTACATTAAACTTCTGCTTTTACCAAGAGACAACGACTATTTAGACTAGCTACAAATTAAGTGTGAACAAGGAGTCTCCCCTAACTGTTAGTCAATTTACATCATAGAGTCAACTGAGATCCTTATATATCCTTACTTGTATGTTTTGTGCTGAATATGTCCCTTTTAAACTTAGGTCTTTAATTATAAAGGCTGAATAAAAATGACTCTCAGTATTTAAATGAGATCAACCATGTAACAAACCTGGTTTTAATCTGCTTGAGAAGCCATTTCCTGTATGCAGGTAGAAGCTCACTTAGCTGTGTTTGGCCACTAGGTGATGGCAGAGACTCTCAGTTGCTGGCAGCTCAAATTTCTGAGTGAACTGTTGGTCTTTGGCAGAGCTGCACCAACTGATATTTAACACCATACTGTTATTTCACTTCCAATGCTATTTGCATGGATTATCTTGGCACACCAGACACATAACAGATTTTATTTCATTCCCAGTCATTTTGCAACCAAACTGAGACTGAATCTCACTCACTTATCTGATGCTGTATTCAACACTCTGAGTCAGTGATGATAAATGTTTTTAAAGTGATTTTCTCAGGAATATGTCCAGGTGATGTGCTCACATTGGTGAAAACCTGTCATGCCTAGATTACTGGCTTTCACTATTGGTAACTGCAAGTACTGTGTCCTTTCATCTGTGCGCTGTCTTCAAGACAAAATAGAGATTGGTCAGTTTTCACATTCTGTATTTTACATTCCCCAAGGAATTTACATAACATGACCTGGCAGTAAACTTCAGCAAATTTCTGTTCAGTGGTTTTATGAATTGATTGTAGAGCGAGATTGCTAAAAGGGCCAGGCCAGTATATAGTAGCTATTGGCTTAATGCAGATCTAATGTTGTTGGTGTATTAAATGACAGAAATTATATTTTTTTGACATGGTTTCAACTCTGTGGTTTGTCCATAAGAGTAGTAAAGACGGCTGCCCACCCTGAGACTGGTTCTATTGGAGGTTTCTGGCAAAAGGGAGTTTTTCCCTTTCCACTGTCGCCCAATGCTGCTCATGGTATAACTGTTGAGTTTCTCGCTATAATACTGTAAGGTCTTCTTCTGTAAAAGTGCCTGGACATAAACCATGGGATTTCACAACACAAAAAGAAACATATTTAAGGAACCATGTTGGATTTATGTCATAAGTTGTGTGTATATAGGAAAATATATGTAATAGGCATTTTTTAAAATTGGCCTGAAAAAACTCTGCCTAAAAAACTGCCTAATTTCTGTAATATCTCCAAACCTTTTTGCCTTTAATCCAGTGGTCAGAACTTGATTATCTTCAAAATTCAGTCATACAGATCATGTAGCATTAATTGTTGAAATATCATTAAATTATTAGGTAGAGGAATGCTTTTAGGGACACACACATTTCTTTCATGAAGTTTTTATACACCCCACTTATCGTCTATTTTTTTTTTTTGATTGAGCCGTCCGTTGATAGGAGCTGTTTTCTCTCACTAATAAGAAAATGGTTGTGGTATTTTATTCTCTCAGACCCATCACACTCAAATAAATTTCATATGTTACTCTACTGAAATAAGCCGTCTGTTTGATCCACGAATCATCTCTCACTTGGAAGAGTTACCTCATCCCTGCCTGTGGGTGGATGGAGACCACCCTATAAGCAGCAGAATGCCGTGGAGCTAAATATGGCACAGATGGATTTATCTGTATTGATGTCAATGGTGCTTGTGACCAGGCAGGTTTTAGAATGAGTGGATCACTGCTGAACTTGATGATGAGTACATCTTTTCCACAAAAGGGTTTTTTTTTTTTCTTTCTACATGATGATAGACTGGCAGGCAGGCTGTGATTGGCTGCCAGATTGCAGAGCTCATATTGCACATTTTAGTCTATATCAGTCTTTGGCTGCACTTCTGTTTGGAGTCTGCCAACAAGCCAGCGAGCTTCATTTCCACAGTTGCTGTGATTGATTTTGCACCTTTTTTATTGGCTACTAAACTTTGTCATAGGAGGCTTCTGTTTCTGCCAGAGTGGTCCATTTCATGCTGTGTGGAGTGCTGCCAGATAGGAGCTGTGACGTTTTCACCTTAGTGTCCAGAGGAAAGACACAGAACATTCTGCAATGACTTTTGTATGAACTCACAAACGTCGTCATGTTGGTCTCACTCTCTTTATTAGAATACAATTAGAAAATTCAGGAAATGTGTAGCAGTATTAAAAAACAGCTTCTATAGGCTAAAGTGTCAAGTATTCAGTGTGACCACCCCTTACACTTGAGCAACAGCAGGAACCTGGCTCTGAAACCTAAATGGAATGGAGCCATAATTAATGTCATTTTTAACACCTGTATTTGTATTAGACCATTTCATGTTAGAGAGAGAGAAATAAAAGACAGACTAAACCTTAAGAAGAAATACTGAATAAGCCTGGTATAATATACCAGAGGATTACTTATGGACATTCTCCCCAAAAGAGAGAAGATGTGCTCAGTGCCAAGGGAGGTCACAATAAATATTGACCTTTGCCTGTAAATGCCACTTTGTTCTGAAAATTGTGTTTGTTTTTTAAAATTCTGTGTAGATATTTCCTGTATTTTCTGTTTGTATCTTACTAATGAGACCAGGAATAAATATGGATGGTCATTAACACTTTGCTAAAAAAACAAAGCTAGTGGTGGATTAAGACGTTTGCACAGTATATGTGCCATTGAAGGGAGTTTCTCGGTCACCTTACCCTGTTACACCAGTGGGTCTCAAACTTTTTCACACCAAGGTTGAGGGCTGTACAATTAATTGAAATCTAACTGAAATAACAATATGGTCAAGTGAAATATCTAAATTGCAGGACCCACAATTTTTTGGGTTAAAATGTGTCAAAGTATTGTTGTGTATTATTAGCACCATAAACAATGTGGTGCCACAGTCTACCAATCCTTTTCCAGACATTAGGGAACATGCTTGTTTGGTATAAGACCCAACAAAATTGTATACTCACCATTTTAAATATTTTTTCAGAGAAAATGAAATGCAAAAATTATCATTCCAACTGAAATCATATTGTAATGTCTGCCTTAATAATTGTAATATAATTTTTTTTTTTTCATAACATGCATCCATACCTTGGGCCCCCATTTTGTAAGATTTTGTCCCGACTTTAGCTTTTCAATGCCTTATCACAAAAAGTGTTTCAAACCTTGATCACAGTGGTCATTTGTTCTGTCATCGTGTCATTTATGGATGGATGAAATAATAGTGAAAATAAATTATGAACTAATTATTTTGAAGGGGACCCCATTTTGAGAACCACTGTTCCACATGGTTTTGGTGAAAATGTAAGATGTATCTGTTGTGACGCTACATTAGCCAGGTGAATTTTATGGTTCATTTCAACGCGCCATAGTTTGCATAATGCAACAATAACAACAAAGCCATAAAAACAGAACAAACTAAAGTAGAACTTATTATTGGGCTATATTGTCATGTTGCTTTATTTTTGCATTCATAAACATACATTCTTTCCATTCATATGCACTGAAACATAAGCATGTGCATAATTAGTTGGCTCGCTCATGTATCTTTATGTTTTCCTGCTTGCTCTGTGTGTAATCGCTGCACTGTCTGTCTGCACAACACGATACTGTGAGATGTCGCAATTCTCTTAGTTCAGACAGGCCTGGGCATGACTGGATGTCTATGAGATCTCAAGTGAGGGTGAAAGCCGAGCAGTGGGAACCAGTCACAGGGGCCAGATGAATCGCAAAGGGCTGCACGCAAACACCACAGGGACAGATTGTTGCACGTTTGGCTACATGTTGCGTGTGTTTTCAGAATTAGAATTGGAAATACTTTATCAATCCTTTGTGGTAAATTGTTACGTTAGATTGCTCCATTTCACATATGCAAATATATACAAAATAACAATATGAGCCCCCATCTTCAAAATATAAAAATATACTTTGTCAATAATAGACTATATATATAGTTAATATTTACATGACATTTGCAGTGAATTGTACAAATACAGTTATGTACAGAACTGTTATCAGAATGCATCACATCAAGAATTCAGTTTATGAAGGTGGATGTTTGTACTGGCTGAGATGATAAATTGATCTTCTCCCATTCTGGGGTTTAAAGTACACCTTACATAATTTTCATCTCTGATATCTGGCAAACCTAAACCCTTGCCTCAAGGAGCAGGTGCTGTCCCTGCTTGACCTGTCCCTGTTTGTTTGGGTCATCATACAACTGCATTGATACCTGAAGTATAGCATCACTTATAGCACTTTAAACCAGAAATAAAACAGCACCCCACATAATTTGCAGAGAGATGAAGTTTCATAATGTCATCCTAATCTATTTCCACTTGACAATGAGATGTATTCTGACACAGCATGTGGCTTGCTTATTCACAACACCACCGGTTGACAAAGGACCTGCTCATCTGGGGGTCCTCTCCTGTCAGGAGAGCTGATTCTCTGCTTAGGGCTTGTAAATGGTGGGCTGACATGGCCTCAGCTCCACAGAGCTGATAGAGCTGATGCATGGATACATGGGCTAGATATGAACACCTGAGGTCATCATTGGGGTGCATGGGGTATGTATTTACTACACAGCTCATAGAGCCTGGTCTGTTCAAGGTGATGCTCACTCTCCTTTATTACTAAGTTTGTGGGATTCCAAAAGCAGATGAAGTATTTGTTAACAATTTAGTGTATTTTTTAGTTCTTGACATAAGATAGTTTAATAAAGTGGAGAAGTGGTATGTTACAGCTACACAAGTTTATTGTCATTTTCTCACTGAATCAGTTTAGGAATCACTCATAGTAATGAACCTACAGAGATTTAACACCTACAATCTACAGTTCTCCTCAGCTCAACTCTCTGGGCTCAACTTCACTTTTTTGGTTCATTTGCAAGTTTTCCATAGCTTCATTTTTATCTGCAGCAGGCTGCAGATAAAACCTACCTGCTCGGCACCAAACAGCAGACAGACACAGTTGGTGACTAGCTGAGGCAAATATTTCCCTCAGAGGTTGGTCTGAGAAAGGAGGAAAAGAGAGGCAAATATTGTATTTCCATCCATCACAAGGCCACAAACAACACTCCAAAATAATGGTAATGTTGTAAATCCATGTTTGAAGCAACTGCTGTCCAGCAAGTTGAGCATGTGAAATTAGAGCTTAATGGTTGCCAATGTGTTCACGTGTTCTGCTGCTCCTAAGCGGCCAAAGTAATCAGTTATTACAAGTAACTTTCTAAATAACAGAAGCCCAGTGTGCCCTGGACATAACTGACTTATCATTATTAAGACTCATTTCTGTTACATTTAGAGCTGTGTGACCAATGAACAAATGTTGCCCTACAGTGAGCTGCACTGGAGGAACCAGTGAAATACCTCCATTCTTCAGGAATCTGCAAATACTATCATTGGTTGGTGTCTGCTGACAGTGTATCAGCCTCTTATGATGTTGCTGTGCTGAGAAGGAGCCATATAGATCCCTATAGACAAGCTAAAGCAGTGGCAGCAGTATAGTAATTGGCTGGAGCTGTCACTTAGTATGGTTAATTTTAAAGGCAGCTTGTCCATCGTGCCTTTCTGAAAAGTAAAAAGTACTGCTCCTGTGCCCAGGGCAACTTCTTTATCCAGACTAACGTTGCACATGTAAACAACATCTCTAAGATATTTCATATTTACATATGAATGCTGAACACTGCAGTAATGTAATCCTAGCCTAAAGGAGGGTCTTTAGTCTTTAAGACAAATTGGATGCAACTGCTTTAGCATAAAAAAGGGCTTAAACTTCGTAAACTTCAAACACCTGCACTGTCTGGACAGAACAATGCCCCTTTGTTCAGTTGTGATGATGCCATGCAGTGCTGAATGGTTATGTCACACACAAAGTGATGCAGAATCACAAGCCTTGATCTTCTGTCCTGCCGAAGATCAAGCACTTTGGAGGTGCTCTTTGGAATTTCTTGCTTTTAACTTAGTTCCTTACAGTGGTAACCATCAAGTATTATGGCAAGCAGCTGCCACATATTAAGAAGGGTATTATAAGCACTGGCTCTGAACCAGAGTCTGGTCTGTCATTGTACAGAGCAGTTTCTGTTGAACTCTAGTTCCCTGTGTTCCCATGACCTTTTCTGTTGCTGTTCTAACAGTTCAGACCCTGGATCTTGGACACTGCAGTGATTTAATCTGTATTGGAAATTCAGGTCTCCATGTTTATTGCAGTGACTAGTATGACTAGTGAGTATGTCTCAGAGCAATGTCCTAACATCTCTGTCCATTTGTCAGCTTTCTTCTGAAGGGAGCATGAAATCTCTTGAATCAGTGACTCATTGTTTATCAGAGTCAGCAGTGGAACAGCGAAGTACTTTGCTACGAGGTCCACACAAAACTGCATAGCCTGGACTCCTAGGTGTAGTGACAGGTGGTGATGGTGTTTTGCTCTAATAACTCTTTGTGTCGGGGGCAGCTATGATCTGAAACTCTCTAAACTAACCCTAAAATGTATTTGTTACTCTAAGGTTGGAAAAGATGGTAAATATGAATGAGTATGCCAGTTAAGTAAATGACATGTAATCTCACATCAGACCTGGTCACTAACCAGACTTTAAGACTTGCTGCTGTGTTACTGGGGTACTCCATGAGTTTTCTTTTGGACCATAGCTATGACAAAGGTATTTGGAGGAGAAGATGGAGCTGAGGAGGGGTGAGGGGTGGAGGGTGGATCTGACCTTCTCTGTACTCTATTCTGGTTGTCAGCCAGGTGTGGTAGAGTCTGTCAAACCCACTGTAGCCATACTCCAAAGCATACCCTGCTTAATGATCCAATAATATAAATGGGACCATCATTTTAAAAAATCATCATGTTATATTGAAGAGGACTTGAAACTACAGACTGAGACCATAAACTCATTAGGGAAATATTTACTGAGGTAAATAGACTGAGTGAGAAGTAGGGCCATTTTCACATGGACTTTAATATAATCTGTCTTCTTTTTGCAACCAGTGAAGTTGCCCCCTGATGGTCACTAGACAGAATGCAGGTTTAGGGCAGTTTAGTATCAGCTTCACTTTTCAGATCCACTTTTATATGCAGTCTATGATTATACCCCCGTGCCTAAGATGAGAGCCGGGCCGCAAGCTTTGAATATCACACCTGTAAGCTCTACTCTGTCCATTTGTCCTTTGGTTTTTCTGTGCATTTGTCTTTTTTTCTTGACCTCAAGTGTCTTGATGAAGCAATGTTAGTTTCTTTTATCTTTTTACATTTAGGTCATCTGGTCAGCCTGTGACTTTGTATTTACAATTGGCTTAAAGATTTTGGTTTAGGTGTTTTTCTTCAAGAATAATTTTTTTCCCCTCATGAAACATGAAATTTATTACTTCATATACTATTTTTTAGCTGCAGCTGTCACTCAAAACACAACAGCAGAGCCTGATATTTAAAGATGCCACAGATCACGGTTATAAACAGTAACTTACTCTGAGTGTCTGACACAGAGCAAAGAAGAGGGTCGAGGAGACATCCACACAGTCAAGCTCTCCAAGTCGAATGGAGTGAAGAAGATTGAGGATGAAGGGGAACGACGAGAGATGATCACCCCTGCCCTTAGAGAAGCACTGACAAAGCAAGGTAAGGAAAAAAAGGATCTGGACAAGTTGTACATCCAAGAGCTGAAACAAATGTATGAATCTTTACTTGTATAAAATGCACAGCCAGTTCCACGAGAACATCTGCCATGTGTCACTGGGTGACGGTGGATAATATATTCAGATTCTCTAGCTTGGCAATAAAAAATAACTTTATAGATCTAACACACCAGCTGCTTGTCAGCATATCCTTAACCTTGCTGATTCCACAAGGGCAGCAAAGTTGTAATTCACCTCAGGACATAAATTATGAGTCATTTTTTTAATTTCAGCAGTAAATCTAACAAACATACACTTTGCCAGCAGAGAAGTCAAAGTGGAATGTGTTGCATATCACGCAGAAAGAAGTAATATGTTGCATTATGTTAAAGTTAATTAGCTTCTGAAATTGCATCCTGTCCCAGTCTTTTTCCCTGATAGAGAAATTGGTTAGTTAAAGCCTGTCATGGGTGCTCCACGAGGAGCGGCATGGAGCTGAAGAGTGCATATTTTCTCAAGATACAGAGCCATCCAATTACCCTCTCTGCCTCCTCCTGTCCTCCCTGTGCTGTCCCAAGTCGTCTCTCTTCTACAGAACTACTCCTAGCTGGGGTCAATAGGGCAGTGCTCTTAAAGTTCTTCATCCAATGTCCAGACCATGTAGTTCAGCTTATGTATGGTCTGATTCTATTGGTCCAAGAATAATATATCATATATTTTCTGCTTATTTCATTTGAAGATTCTATGCTTGACTCAATGAAACACGTATGATTGAGCTTTTACACCTTATAACCCCAATGTACAGCATTTAATATTGTGTTTTTAAAATTGGATATTAGACTAGAGTTGGATAAAGACAGTGTGAAATTATCTGGTGGGTTTATCTTCTGAGATTAGCGATGCCTGTGTGAAAGCTTTGAATATACTGTATGTCTGTGGTCAGAATGCCTAAAGTTGAGTTAAGTTCAATATTCATATTCTGATATTGCTAAACTGTGCTTCAGTAAACTGTTTTTAAATTAAGCCATGGAGTCTTGGTTGTTGACTCATTATATTTGAGACATTTTGCTTTTCTTTTCTCCTGCTATTTAGTTAGTTCACTAATATAAGACAGGCCAGTCATTTTCAGGCAATGACCCCTGCTGTTTGCTTACACAACACTCTATAAATAGGACCCTGTGAGCAAGACTTCACTTCATTTGACTAAACGTTGACCTATTTCATGGTGTTTATGTTGGCAACAGTCAGCCCTGGTCGACAGTTTGTTTCATTTGGAATAAAACAATGAAAGATGAAAGTTTTGGCTTTGTTTTAATGATACTGGGTCTTGGAGTGCTGTGTTTCCTGAATAGCCTTTTCCTGGCATGACATAGATGCAAAAGTCACACACCATTTAAATTCTTGCATAAAGTCCAAGAAAGTTTGAACACAGAGCACCATATTTTAGCAAATCATTTGCCATCAACAAAGCTCGGGAGAGTAGATCCTTCAAATGAACATATTTGCCAGTACCTAAAATCTTATTCTGTATGGAAACAGGGTTTGGGTCCATCTGTCTTGTCAACAGCACCAAGAACTGTATTTATTTCTCATGGTAGAAGAACAACTTCTGCTTTGTGTCGTTTCTTTGTTGTTCCATTGTAGCTGAAGGTGCCACGTTTGTATGCAACAACAGATGAACAACAACTCTGAGCTAATGGTCACAGTTGTGCTATAGCGGGATTACACAATATTAAAGCTATCTTTGTTTTAAGTGAAGTGAAATTTAAAACACTTTCACAATAGAGCACAAAACTAAACATAAATGATTTATCATTAGAATATTCACTGTAATTGTGATATTGAAAGACTTGAAAGACTTTATCTTTTTAAAGTAATTTTGGCATTTTTGCCTTTATTACAGTGACAGTGAGACAGTGAGAGGCAGGAAAATGGGTGGGGGGGGGGTGACATGCCTTAATGGTATGTGCTCTAATCAGGTAAGCCACTGGGCTCCCCATACACTTTCTTTACTAATACCTGCGAGATCCTAAAAATGAAGCTCCAAAACCCTCCAAACAAATTAGATGAATTTTCTCCAGCTCTTGGATGAAAAATTGTTTGCAGAGTTGTGAATAAAGTTGCGCCCAAATTGCTTTTATTTAATGTTATTTGAGATCACCGTTTCTCCCTAGAGTGACAATCTCAGATTTATTTATTTATTTTTTTAATTAATAAATTAATTAATTTATTTTGAGTGCTCTACAGATAAAAAGCCTCATGCATAAGGGTTTGTTTCTGTTCAGCAGTTATTTGTAACAGCAGACTTTGAGCTTAATTTATTAGCTCTGGTGGCAAAATTAAGTCCTCGTTAAAGAGCTGGTTGAGAAGCAGGTGGTCGCTAATATAATTATAGAAACAGATGTTTGAGTAACAAGCTTCAATCTGTTTATTTTTGTTTTAAATTTCAATTTAGTTTAATTTTTAAATGTCCAGCCAGTTTCTAATTACATTATGATTTTTCCTCTCAGGAATTGCACAGAAACATACACACTTGCATTTTGGTTCATATCTGTGCATGTGGCCCTCAACTTGTTGTCACAGTACCTCCTGGCAAAACTTTGGGTCATTTTCCCTCTGGCTTTCCTTGAACATCTGAGTATGATTATTCATAGCACATGTTACTTTTTCAGCATATTTCTCAGAGAGAACAGAAGGAAGACAAATAGTAAACTTGTCTTCTCTCCGTCTACCTCCTCCTCCTCCTCACTTTGGCTCAGTCTTTTCCAGTGACACACTGAAGGGGGCATTGGAAATCAATTTCCCTAGCAAACACAAGAGGGGAAACTTTGCTCACATTAGGGTTATTAATAGTTAAATAAACTGTCAGCAGGTCCAGGTCCAGGTTTTTTAGCCCTGTGACTATATGTTTTTATGAGTCTAGTTGCAAGAAGCGAGGGTGGCAAAACAATTTGATGCTGGTCAGCACTAAAACCACTGAAAACATGAGGTGTGTGAGCAAAAAAGAAAACTGAATTCTGTGTGTTTGTGCTTTTGTAAGTACAGTGATTTTTGTACTTACTAAAGGAACATACTGGATCAGTGGCAAGCTGTTTCATTCAGGTGGTAAATCAAAAATAGGTGTTCTCACCACTTTGTCTTTTCTACAAATATACACATAAATAGTTTTGATCAATAACATTTGTGCTTGGCTCATCTAGCATCAAACCTGAGATCTGTTGAAGCAGTGGGAGCTTGTATCCACCCTGAAACAAATTTCCTGCTGTGCTTTAATTGAATATTTTTTGCACAAAGGTTTCATATCAGCTAAAACACATAAAATGTCTCAAAATAAGTTGTTACTGCCCGGGATCCACAGCAGGCTATTCTGCTGCTCTATGGCTTCAGTAGAAAGTGTCTTTTAAAGTGTGAGACTAAATGTGAGCCATTCTTGATTCTCCTAGAAGCAACCTAGATATCATCACGTGGCATTTCTCGAGCAGAAGTCGGGATAAAGATAAGAGTATTCTCTTTGACAGACATTACAGAGGAGGGCATGTTAAAGAGGTGGACTTGCAAAGAAAAGTGAATTTGAAGCGCTTTAACTTCCTTTTGTGCAGTAAAAGGATTGGAAATGCTCTCACCTTTTTTCCTATCATTGACGCAGTCACTAGTTGGTTGTTGGCTAAAAAAACATTCCCAGCCGGCCAGACTCTTTCCTGCATTTCATTCTCTGGGACACTCTCGCTCTGTCCCATTTTCTGTTTCTCTACACTTGTCATACCAAATAATAAAAGCATACTTTTTTTTTGTGTGTGTGTGTTTTTGTCTCAACAGCGTTGCAAATGTGGGTAACCTTGATGATTATCGAGGCTTAAATAAATGAAATTTAAAAAGTAAAAAAAAAAAAAACTAAAATGGGAAGAAAAGAAAAAACGCAAATAACACCTTTGTATTTGGGGACGTGAGATCTGATCACAATTGGTAACTGACGTATTTTAAAAGCGTGTGTGAATTGGCACACTCAGAGCTGCCCACTTGTGATTGGATCACTGAAGATGCTTGTTAATGTAGGTCTGAACAGTGCCCAAGAAAAATAGTTCTCCATTTTCCTCCTTATTAATTATCTGCTGACTTTGGCCTATGTGGTTGTGGGTTGAAGAGGTGTTTACTGAGCAAGAGCCACATTCTTCTCACATGTTCTTTATCTTTTTGTGCAGGCTACAAACTAATTGGAAGTCACTCAGGAGTGAAGCTTTGTCGATGGACCAAGGTAATCGAATTTACTCTTCTAGTAGAGCACTAGATTCTTTGTCAAACTGAAACCATGAATCGCATTAAATGTGTTGTTTCTGTTGTGTAGTCTATGTTGCGGGGGAGAGGAGGATGTTACAAACACACTTTCTATGGTATTGAGTCCCACCGATGCATGGAAACAACTCCCAGCCTCGCCTGTGCTAACAAGTGCGTCTTCTGCTGGAGGTATGTACCTGAGAAATAAAGTCTCTGCATAGTTCAGGTTGTAGAAAACACAGGACTCTGCTGAAGGCATACAAGGAATCTATTTTTATAGCATTTGGGGATTATATACTGCATCTCTTGTTTTTTGTTTGTTTACCTTATTAGTCTAGACCACTCTGTCATTGACCAATGATCTTTCGGTGGCAAACAAGGGTTTATTTATGTGCAGTAGACTAATGGCCACCATAACGGCAACACCCAAAGGTGGACACAGATTCACGATGACATTGGTGAGAGACTGGGCCCTCTGCTCGCCTCAAGTTCCTTTTTGAAAAGGCGACTGTGTTGAGTACTGAAAGGTCGCTGTCACAATGGGCTGCAGCAAACTGCTTCCCTGTCACTGCAGATATGCCAGTCTCTTCTGAAGGCAGCTATGTGGGATGACAGGAAATAAGCAATTTCAGGGTCACAGATGTATTGTTGCAGCTGCCCTCGCCATCCACCTCTCTGTAGCAACAGGTGGAATTAGATTTGATGGGCAAGGTCAGTGTGTGTGGTGTGAGTGTGTGCATATGCATGCAGCAGACTCTGTCAGACTGTGATGCCTCAGGATTTATTGTTGCACCAAGACATCACACTGTGAGAAGGTGTTATTGACGCCTACGGGAGGTACAGTTCTTACAGTAGAACACATTCTTTCACTTTTTATGTTTTTATAGTGTGACCAATACCCATGATCCACATAATTCACTTTCAGTTTGTGAGGAAACTTCTACGGTCTTGATGTTTCTTACTATCTTAGAAGGATGTTCCTCTTGATCAAGTGAAATATATATTTAAATATCTTGTGTTGTTTGTGTTAAATGACCCTAAATCAGAGTAATGCCTTGGAGCCATACTGGTTGTCAATTGTTACTTGTGAGGAAGTGGTATAGTAGCATTGATAACTGAGTGGTTACAGTATTTATGTCTGCTGTTAATCCTTATCTTTTGATCCATCTGCCCCACCAACAGACATCACACCAACCCTGTTGGCACAGAGTGGCGTTGGAAGATGGACCCTGCAGAGAAAATCCTGCAAGATGCTCTAGAGAAGCACCAGAACATGATCCGACAGTTCAGAGGTTGGTTCAGCAGGTGCCAACATGAGCATTCACTGCTGTTGTCCCATAGACTATATAATGAAAATGGACATAGACTCAGGGTCTAAAGAGTGAAGCCAATGCTGAAGTGTCTCAAGCCTGCATTCCATCTAATTACCTTCAGGGGCTACCATGATTGCAAAAAGTCATATTGTGTTGAAGGCTATGGGAAAATGGCCCTACTTCTCACTTGATTTATTACCTTAAAGGTTTTCTAATGATTTCATGGTCTCAGTCTCTAGTTTCAACTCTTCTTTAATACAACATGATGTTCATTTTTTAGGTTATGGCCCTATTTTGAGGAAAATAGACACATGAATCTGGGTGACACATAAATCAGGGTGTGCATTACAGAATGGCTACCTTGTGATTGAAAGACTGTACCACACATGGCAGTCACTGTACTCTATCCTGGTTGTCAGACAGGTTGTCTGACAACCAGGATAGAGTACAGAGCAGGTACTCAGCTCCACCTTCTCCCCTTAAATATAGTTTAAAAAAACCAAGATGGCCGACGGCCGAATTGCAAACTGGAGGCTTCAAAACAACAGTTCACAAACTGATGGGTAGTGTCACTGTGGGTTGATACTTGGTTCATTCTCTGTGTGTAACTGTTTCACTTACACTCTGTCCAGCTACGTGTTTATCTATCCATCAGATGTCCTCTTGAGTGCACATTATAAATTTTAATTCTTCAGATAAACACTGTCACAATAGTACATGCACACTTTCACTCTCTGCTTCAACTTATTGATAAAGGCCCCTTTGTGTAATGAAGCAGAGTGAAGGTGCTGATGGTTTGTCTTCTGTTTCGTCACACGCTTGCTATAGTAGCTCATCAATCACTTCTATACACATACACACGCAATTTCATTTCCCCATCTGGCACATTCCCAGCTCACTGAGGGTTCTGCAGATTTCCAGACAAACTGGAATTACACTGTCTAATGCTTTGTAACAGAGAACTAACCCCGTTTGTACCCACATTTTTGGGCTCCATTTGAGCCACTTGTACTAATACTGCTGGCATGTGGGACTTATTTCCCTTTCTGGCCGGTTGCCCAAAGCTTAGTCAAAACAGAACTTAGAGATGATCCTGTGAGTATTCCCTAAGCAGAGTAGTTTTGAGAAGAGTTGTCAAAACAAGGTGGTGACACATTCATCAGACATTTATGAGAGCAATTAAGCACTAGTTACAACCTCAAGAGTCTTATTCTTACAGACAAATCTGTTGGTAATTTTTTTTAAATTAAACATTTAATTTAATAATTTAATCAATGACATGGGAAAAAGTGACCCATTTCCTCAGGAGTTCAGGTGATTGGGTGTTTTGTCTGACCGACGTGCAAAAGCCAAAGACATTCACTTTACAGCGATATAAAACAGAAAAGCAATACGCTCTCTTGCATTGCTTGATCCTGTGATCTTCCCGTCAGATGGCCGCCTCTCTAACCTCAAAGCCACTGCATATCCCATTATACAACAATAACACCATTGTACTCAGGAAATGATATAGATGTCAGATGCTAAAAACTTCTGATACATATCCTCTTCAAAGGGCCACTTTATCGCTAATATCATTCTCAGAGAGTCATTTAAAACGTATTATAATGCAGGTCATCATTGCCAATATAATTTCCTGATGTGATTGTAATGGAACAATACTGCACATAAGGTTATGTTGACAATAAGCTGCTTTCTAGTCCACTTAGAGTGAAAAAACACAGCTGTCACTAAGGGGATTACTGTTATGATTTTATGTGCAGAAAATAAAGTACAGTACAAAGCAATTCTTTGCAATTCTAATGAGAAATATAACAGAGAGAATTGCCTATATGGTTATTATCATCCATAATTTTCTTTCCAGTTGCACGCTAAAGTCAAATTAAACAGCTCTCAACTCCATTTACCATCGACTGTGATACATTTTACAAGGCCTAGTCAAATGAACTGTCAGAGGGATGCCTCTGAAAAGTGATTAAACAGATTAGTTTCTTATCTGACCACCTGATAGTCTCCTGTCTAAAAGGTCCCTTCAAACAGCAGCTTTAAAAGTCACGTTACCCGATATGATGAAAAGTTATTAGTCACCATTTAAATGTAAGACATTGCATTTTTTTTTAGCCTGCAGTCTGTCACCAAGTTTTGTCAGGCTCTTCTCCCTGTGATGAGTTCAGTGTGATTTATTTTTTTTTTATTTATTTTTTTTTTTTATATGATCGGGACAAATATCTGAACCCCACAGGCTAAATGTAGTAGTCCAGCCCAGATCCTACTCATTATATCCTACTGATTATTGTGGCCTGTTCGGTCATGTATACCTTGAAAAACACAGTGAAATGAATTTTACTTTCTGATGGAACAGGATGATGAGGCAGAATGTAGCGCGACATCCACTAACGTTCATATTGTGATTAGTTTGGCAGATAAGATGATTGTGATACGATTTTCAGTTTTTGTTTTGTAAAAATGAAGATCATATCATTTCTGTTTGTGCTTGTACCAAACAAACATGTACCTTTATGTCTGGAGAATATGATATGTATGTCAGGACGTCTCTACAGCACCACAAACTTATGGAGTTAACAATGCTCAACAATGTTATGACACATTTTGCCAAATTATTATTATTTTTTTTTCAATTTTTTCATGCAATTTGGATATTGCACTTGGCCATATTGTGATTTTTATATTTCCATTAATTGTGCAGCAATAAATAAAACTAAATACAGTTTCAGTGGGTGTGGTTTTAGGTGCTTGGATGCACTTTTACTGAAGCCCTCTAGTGGTTTGAGTTTTTGACTGTAGCTGGGTGTGTTAGTTTGCTCATGTTATGACGAACTTTTATCATTTAAATTTAACTATAACGTTGCTGCATGAGTGCTATAGACAATATGATAAATGCATAAGCCCCTTTATGTTGCTGCTCAGTGTATTTGCATATCGTGAAGAAGCTTGGTGATGTTTTAACTTTCGCTGCTAAGTCATAACTGAATTAAATATGTTGTCATTTTTTTCAGCTACAACAACATGGCACTTTTAATTTTTTAAAATGACTCCTATCATGCATTCTGTTATTCTGCACTGCACCCTTTCATCCATGTACTTGTTTAAATAATTGAGCAGACACCAAACACTTCCACTGGTGTTCTTTTTTTAAATCACGTCTGGAAACTAGAGGATGATTCAGACAGTGCAGATCAGGTCCAGAGGAAATCGAAGGTCTTTGATAATAGCTGTCGCTCTCTTGAATCAATTCTGTGGCGTCTAATTCAGTAGTCATCATCATACAGGCTGTAATGGAGCCCCAGTTCTTCGCTGATAGAGTTAATTTTATCTGAGTAATCGACTTGTTTCCACTTTTGCCCCCAAGAGAGTGAACCATAGTAGAATTTAATGGAATTTCACATTACTAAACCATAAGATACATACATTTAATGAGATTTCAGACACTTTAGTTTTATTTATATATATACACACACACACACAGACACACACACACACACACACACACACACACACACACACACACACACGTTAAGTGGGGGTTCTCCTAAGGGACAGCTCGCATTTTGATGTCTTTGCATCTGTTGTGAGATGTGATTTGTCCTTGAGAGGCAGCAGAGTCACAGTTGCTTTCTGTGATTCAACCACAGAGAATTTTGCAAACTTATCAATAATTCATAGACAGTTTTATAAAGAATATAAAGGCAATGGTCCAAAGTGTGATTTAATTAAGATTCGTGGCATGCTCTTAAATTAAATGGCATCTTCTGTGGCTCCTGTAATATAACATTAACCCCTATTTATTTAACTGTTATGATGGATAAGTTGTTGTTATTTAGTGATTTTAAATATTGATACAAGCAGTCAATTAAACTTTATCACGAGTCCCTTATATCTTTGTCCTTCTACTTGCCCTTCCCATTTGAACTAATGCTGAGCAGCTCATCATCTTGTAGTTTGTGCTGGAGGATGCACTGAACAGTGGCAGAGGCCAAGACCACCTCATGGAAAGAGGGAGGGAAAGAGAGATGAACTGAGATCTGGCTCAAACTCCCAAAAGCTCAAACTTAATATATGTCTCTTCGCTTTTCTCCCTTTCCCTCCCTTATTTATTTTTCACGAGCTGCAAACGTCTCTTCTTTCTATTTGATTGTATGTAATTACTAAGTTTGTCCTGGCTTTAACTTTACATTGCATGTTCTTTGATTTATGTCTCCACACGTGAGGCTCCACATGTTTATTGTTGTGAGTCACAGATTAAGTCAAAGGTGAAACTGACTTTAAAACTATCATCTGTTCAGCCACTGACCTCTCCCTCCCCCACCCTCCACCTCCCCACCCACCCTCAGGTGTTCCTGGAGTGAAGTCCGAACGGTATGAGGAAGGATTAGCAGTTAAGCACTGTGCCCTCTCCCTGGTGGGCGAGCCAATTATGTACCCCGAAATCAACACCTTCATCCGCCTCCTCCACTCCCACCAGATCTCCAGTTTCCTGGTCACCAATGCACAGTTCCCACAGGAAATCAGGTAGGAACAAAATAGACACACATACCTTGTTTCTGTGGATGTTACCATTTCCTTCTTACTCTCAAAATGTACATCCCAGTCAATATATTTTGGCTGAACTATTTTGTAGTGTGTTTTTGTTTCCTGTCTTCACAAACCTTACTCTTTGAACTCTGTGGGGGTGAATTGGAAAGTAGAGAGCATGTGTGTGTCTTAGCAGTTACATTGTTGCCCAGCATGAAGGATCGAAGGTTCAGTCTCCACAAGTAAAAGTGCTTGGTGTCCTCTAACAAGGAGGTACAGAACAGTAGTGGTGAGTTTGTCTGCTCTGACAACGCAAACAAAACATTAACTTCAATTGTGTGAGGTTGACATCAGAATTCTCAGAGGACACGTCAAAAACTTGGCACATCAAACTGTTTGCATGATACTAAAGATAAATGAGATGTTTTCCATTTTCTCTGTACTTTGGATCAATCTGCCACTTAAACCATCACTCCTGAATGTTGAAGCCTGTGCTAGTTTGTAGAAACATGCACTCTCCCTAATGAGTACTTGCATCTGGTTCCACAGAAGGTCTTACTGTGCTGAAGTGAGTGAGCTGTCCTCCATCTTCTTTCAAAAAATAAAGTGCTTTCTTCACAAGATGTTAGAGTCTCAATGGTTAGTCTGGAGTTAATGCCTTTTGCTGTCCATGAGTTTAGTAGTGTCCAGTAAGACTTTTATGAACACTGCACACTGAAACCCAGCTACAAGAGCTCAGGTCTGCACCTTCTCTATCCATATTCACTACAGGCACGGTTCCTTGAGCCAAGCTCCGCGTGCACCCGCAGTAGCCATATGAAGACTTTATGACAGACAACATAACCTCATACAATTCACAAATACACACATGCCTTTTATTGCTTTGTACTTAGACAAAGGTTTTGTGTCTGAGGAGGAAACGTGTCATCACAGTGTCCTCATTCCCAAAACTTCAGTTTCTACTGTCAACACAGCACTGTAGTTGTAGACCTCTCTGACATCCCAATATAAATTTTCTTCATCCAACACACAGAGTGTAAGATGTAAGAATGAGAACAGCATGAGGCAGCATTAGAAAGCAGATATCTACTGGATTATTAATGTTAGCTCACACATGTTGCACTTTGGCTTTATTTAGGGATTCATTTGCCGATTGTGTGTGTAGAATAATGGGCATCAGCATTTGATGTGTCAGAGAAAACTCGCATTTCCACACTGACAAGACCGTGATGACCTCACTGTAGCACGCTTTTGTGGAATCAGTTTTATGCTGGAGCCAATCCCAGCTGACATTGGGTGGGGGGCCGGTACACACTGGACAGGTCACCAGTCTATCACAGGGCTGACATATAGAGACAAACAGCCAATGTTTGATTAATTTATTCACTTTTATTATTGTGCATGTGATGCTGTCTGTGCTGTGTCTTAAATGTGTGTTGGTGTAAGAATGATGATCCTGAAATAAAGTAGCCTTACTCAGCCCAACCTAGCCTAAACTAGCCTAGCCTAGTCTAACCTAATCTCCATATAGCCCTTGAAATTATCACTGACTTTTGATGTTTGGGCAGAAGTTAGAGTAAAACAATCGCCAGTGTCTCACCTACTAGCCTGAAGATGACACACATCTCTGGACCGGTTTGATATAAAACATCAAGTTTTTATATCCAGATGTTGCTGTGCCCTTTAACCCTCACATTTAGAGATGTCACTCTGTCTAGAAGTCTTGCAAGTTGTCATGAAGATGCACACTGACTGTCACAGGCTGACTTATACACTCATCGAGCAGGTTGAAGGCAAGGACAGCCACCATCATTCAGGTTTTTTGAGAAGAATAGAAAAAAAATAATGCTCTTCTATTGTTAGTCATGTGAATCCTTTACAGTTTTCTGGTTCTGTTTACTCCTCTGCTGGGTCCTCCTGCTTGTGTTAGAGTGCAGCTACATGCCAATAAGTTAATGCCTTTACTTATTTATTGAGGAGAAGCACCCTTTAGTTTTTCACCGACGAAAGGAAGGCAACTTCCTGTTGCCTTTAGCAGAAGTGCACGTGGTGCATACTGTATGCAATAACATACAGTATGTTATTGAATAATCTGCATGGAGCTGATTTATATTCAGAGGAAATGTTTTATGTCTTGTCTGACACTGATCTGCTGCTTCTGACCAAAATGTAAAGCTTTGAGATCGAAGGACACTGAGATTTCTGAAACATTATGTGTAAGTGTAAGTGATACATTTTTATCCTCCTCCGGTTTGTACTACATTTCTTGTCAAACTCTCTTGAACCAAATCATTCTTATCCTTATTTATTCTCCTTCATGTTTTCTGTCATTTCCAGGAGCCTGGTGCCAGTCACCCAGCTGTATGTGAGTGTGGATGCAAGTACCAAAGACAGTCTGAAGAAGATTGACCGGCCGCTCTTCAAGGACTTCTGGCCACGCTTTCTGGACAGCCTCAAGGCCCTGGGAGAGAAGGTAAGCTGTCCTTTGAGTAAGACACGTGCGATGATAATTGGCAGCTTTGCTCTGTGTTAACAATAAAAGTAGTGAAGGTTATGTCAGATTTACAGTCTATGCAATTAAAGTAACTTCAGCATTGCTGGAAATAGGAGTTCTGTGATTGTTTTTGTGCCTATAGAGGTCTCAATATTGTGCTCTCCTGGGTTATAGTAGCTTGTTATCACCTCAAGCTTAATCAAGTCAATTTAATTATCTTGCTTTAGTAATTCTTCATCACAAGTTACACACACAAATTGCACTGAATGATGATACTTGGAATATTTTCAAAGTTGGTATTCAAAAGTAGAACTAATTCTACCATGGAAATGTTGGTCTGCTTCACTATTTGTATTCATATCTCCCTCTTATTATCATCTTACTGTTTGTGCTGAATTATCTTAAAAATTTAAGTTCTGTAAGAGGAAATCCCTATAATACATTGACACCACACTGATCCAGTAAATATGTCTGATTCCTGCCATTTTCTTTACTTCAAACTGAGAGGAATGCATATGCTGCTAGTTTTGACACCCACATTTATATTCACATGAAGATTGTGTTGTTTATCTTGCTACATCACAAGGGCGTGTGTATAGCCTGTGTGTTTCAGCCATAAATGGGAAGCATCATCTTGACATTTTGTGGATTTTCTGCACTTTTCGGCCTGTTTGTCACAGGTTCTTGTTCTCTCAGCTCTCAGAGAAATGCTTTGGCCCTATGCTGAGCACTGGCTTAGCTTGATGTATGGTTGTTGATAAGCAGCTGAAAGTTGCCACACCACCACAGTCTTTTGATAGACTACATGAAGCACTCTTGTACAAGTTGAGACACCCAGTAGTATTGTTTCACTTTGAGAAATGCTATTGTTAATATTAAGCTTGTGAATAGAAAAGAAGTCCTGTCTCACCTCAGGTGTGATGTTTTATCTCCAGCTCTCTAACAGATGGTTGGATGTGCCCAGTTCTTGCGTACTGTACAGACTCAGAACAGCTGGTGAAAGCTATAGCCTTGATTGAGTCTTCTCAGTGACGTCCTCTGTATTCACCAAAGTCCTATGCGAGTACAGCAAAATGCTTTACTCAAGTGAGGGAGGGTGGCTTTTCATAGATTTTTGTTTTGGTTTCATCAGAGTTGAAAATGCCACTGCCATGACCACGAGAATGTACACATCCAAAGCTGTATGTGTCTATTAAGTGTGTGATCTGTGTCTACAGAGACCCTGCAGTAGTTTAGAAAGTGAATTCAATAACCTTGCAGGCCTTCTCATCATTTGTGAGTAGAAGGAAAGTCCATTATCACAGCCTGCATCTAGCCACTACTCTGCTTGTGTAAATCGATTCTTTCTGTGCGTGCAATCCCTAATAAGCCAAAGTGAGGACAAGACTGGTGCTTAGGTAACCTGCCAGACGACCTTGAGAAAGATGTGGGCTGTGAAGTCCCTCAGAGGGAGCCTCTGCTACACTTATCTGTAATGGGCGGCTTCCTCTTGTTTAATGCTTTAGCAAACAATGGACAAATTCATTACCACTCAGCTTGAGGTGTTGGTGACTGCACAGCTCGAGGCCAATCACTGGCTACGGATCGTTGCATTCTGATTGCATCCAGATCTCCATTTTCACACACGTGAACAAGCGAATATCACTGAGAGGTAACTGCAGGGGTGGGCAAAATAGGGATATCTTAGAACTAAACTAATCAATGTGCAATGCACAGTCTGTGGTCAACGTTAAAGAGAGAATGACGTTTTTATTCTCCGGTGCATTTAACCTATACTACCATGAATCTTGTTATTTTGAATACTGCGTCACATTCGGTCATAGAAGCTATTGATCTGTGGAATAACTTTGAACTTGAAAGAATGACATCAAGTTAAGTCAATATGTTTGAGTGAAAAGTGAGTGCGGCTTTGGCCTTTCATTTGTCAGTGGGACAGTTGCTCAATTTTTGCAGTCTACACAATGTTAGCTCTTCGTGATTTACAGTTGGAACAGCAAAATACCGTGTGCTGAAGTTGCTCTACGTTGTGTGATTGTTGAGTGAAGATGAATATGAATATCACATGGTCAGATCTATAGCAGAACATTGTTCGGGCCCTCAGCATATTCAGGCACAGATACAGTAAAACGGAGAGCACTGGCTGTGTTTTGTGCATATTTCAAATACTTTGAATATTTTATCTTAAAGCAACGTTTGCATAGCAAAGTTTTATGACCAAAAGTTTTGTCACTTTAAATGCCAAAAATCACATTTGTGGCTACAAGCGTACATGGTTATTGAACATTAAACATTAATATGATTACACTTGTCCCAGAGGGTTGTACATGCCTTTGTGTATATGTGTACACCTTGCTGCGACAATATGGTTCGTCTGTGTTTCCCATTTCCCAGTTTCCAAAAATAAACTCTCTGTTCCCACCACCTCCCGCCTGCCTCTCACAGTCTCCATTTCATGGTGGGCTCTATCTCCATGCTTCCCCAGCGCTTATCACTTTCTGTTCTCCTTTTGACAGCTCTCCTCCACCTGGCCTCTGTGCCAGTGCACTGTGGGGCTGATCGCGTTGTGCTTCACCAACAGATTTGGAATTGAAACATCTTGAAATACCTCACCTCCCTGCTTTCACTGGCCAATTATCCCCTACCCTACTGGACCCAGTGTTATAGATAACCTTCCACAGAAAGAGAGAGAGTACAAATGAGAGAAAGAGTACACTCTCTTCTCCCATTGTCATTTACTAGTTTCTTGGTATTATTCATTTCTCATGTCCTCTGTACGCATAATTCCCCTTCTTCTGTCTCCTCCACTTGTCTTTTCTTGCTTCTTTTTCTCCATCACATTCTCAATAATCCTCTTTCTCGTGCTATACAATAACCTGAATCTACACCACTGAACTGTGAGCAGGGATTTTTTTCAGTCCTTTTATTTATTAAGAGAAAGTGAACTGAGCATATGTCCAGGCAGGAGGGATGTCCAGGCCTCGATCTGGATGTTCAAGTTAAATTTTAAATGTTTTTATATATATTATAAAATATATAACTATATAATAAAAATAGTTCAAATGCAGTTTTGAACTAAAACTGCTTTAGAGCAGTGGCACATCAGTGGCACATCTGCACATTATAGCTTTATTTTAGCTTTAATTAGGTTCTGCTCATAAGGTTTGCTTATACGTTCTTACTTGAATGATGGCTGCTCCTCATTTTTCTGCAGTCCTCAGTTATATCTCTGTTCACTCACATTCACTGCTGTGGGGTATCCAGTATGTTGTGGATGCACAAATGAAGATGATTGACATCTTGTGTACCTGGAGTCAACAAGCATCCCAAAAGCATTGAAAAATGGTAGTGGAAAAGGTTTTTGTTGTGGATGCTGTTCCACATCTGCAGTTTCACTGCAGCACAGCAGGTGTTAGATCATTAGTAAAGACACAAACCTTCCCCTGTTATTATTCACAAAGGAAGTAGGTGGTTGACAGGACCAACGGGTAATGCTGTGTTGCTGGTGGAGGACAGATGTTGGTAACAACAAACTGTGATGGCCACTGTGTTTTTAGAGCAAAAGAGCTTGGACTTTAACATAATGATAATGAACACAATTCTCAGATTCTCAGATTTCTCTGAATGTGCAGCACATCCATGCCAGAGAGGTCAAACTTTTTATTTCCTTATGATATGAGCTGTAATCAGATGTGTTATGTGTGAGTTGTGTTTACAGTTCAGATGATGATTGGACCACCTGATCCAAAACAGGAAACATCTAGTTTTACAGCAGCTCTTAGTGTTATAACTGCTCATCTAATTATCCTTTATAACAAGGGCCAAGAAACTGTGTGAATTGAGTCATGAAGATGAAGCTAGAAGTTTACATTTTCTCTTGAAATCTATATCAAGTGTCACAGTGGTTTTATATATTTACACTTATTTGATGCATATAAAATGTCTTTATTCAGTATAGAAAAAGTAGACCTGTAAGACATTAAATATGCAACACATGGTTACAAAAGCCATATCATGTTCATGTCCTCACTTTTAATCCCATTGCCCTGTCTGGCCATCCAGAGACAGAGGACTGTCTACAGACTGACGCTGGTGAAGGCCTGGAACGTGGAGGAGATGCAGGCCTACTCGGAGCTCATTGCTATGGGCCAGCCAGACTTCATTGAGGTCAAGGTAGGGTTCAGCATGTTCATTTTATCATCTTGTGTTTTCTTCTTCCCTTGTCATATCTCATTTTTCAATAATTATCACAGTGTCGTCCTTCTGCCAGGATTCCTTTTCAAATTTCTGTCTGTGTCTCTGTTTTTCTGTTATTTATGTGTACTGAGCTTTGATGTACTGCATGCCTGGAGTAAACCCCCGTAAAATCAAAGCCTGTTGCATTTGCTCTTCATTAATGAGTTTTCAAAAAGCCAATGAGCCAGTAAAAACAAAATCGAGCAAGACATCACCTACCACATACACATTATTGGCAGTTCCTTACGTTACATTATATAAGGGCAGTAATATTATCTGCTGTGTAACCAGAATCTGTGCCTGTATATATATATGTCACCAGAGAAGTGGGAGAATTCAGCCGAGTGGTGGGCTGTGCACTGCATTGACCTTATCCCAGCCGTTTGGCGGACAGGTTATTAATAGTATGGGGAGGGAGCAGCAGTCTGAGCCATGGTTGTCATGGTAACAAACTCACCTGAGACTGTTCATTATTTAGTCTATAACCTAAAGTTATGATCAGAGTAATAGTGGTAGCAGTTGCTAACAGCTCTGTCTCTCTGTCAGTGGTAAAACCATCTTTTCTGCATTCACTCATTTTACTTCACCTTCTCTTTAAGAGGTGAAAAGGTTTTTGGATTTTGCATGACTGACAGGACACATGAAAATAGCAAATCAAGAGCAAAACAGCACTTATCTATGAGAGAAACTGTGTGACAAAAGACTTCCTCGCAGCTTGTCATCTGTAGACATTTTTAACAGTATAGTAGTTTGACTGATTACCTCATTCTATTGTAACTTTCTTTTGCAATGATCTATATTGACATTACAAGTGGTGACACAAGTGGAAAATGACATCTAGATAATATATAATTGGTTAAATAATTGGTTATTAATTTATTTTTAAATATAATTCTTAGTTAAATGCTTTGCACTCTCATTTCATCTGTCATCTTTTAAACTTTTACTCCTTTAAACTTACTGCTTTGGCCCCGTCACAATTCTACAATCTATATTCACTTTTCTTCACTTCACACACGAGTTTCTGCAGCTCATTTGCTGGTTCACTTGTTGCATGAAATAGATTCTTGAAAAGCAAGCAGACATCTAATTTAAGCACCTGTGTTGTGTTGTAGTTTCATGTTGAAAATAATGGACCATGTTGGCTTCACTGCCTGGTGTGACTGCAGCATTATGATTTTATTGTTTCCATTCATTCTTCTCTTCTATGTCACCACTTTCATCATGCTGTGTGATTATTCATCTTTTTGTGATGGGTCTAACATGGTTTTTCAATTATGTTGAGCTATTTAAATGTGCTGAAGGCATTATGAGCCTCAGCAGTGTGTCTCTTCCTATATAGAGTAGCTGCTGAGTCTGTGGACATATGGACTTAATAACATAATTACTTTGTAGCCCTTTGTTTAGGGTGCTTAGGGTATTATTGTATATATTGCACCTTGAAAGTCTCCCTCTATATGCCTCTGTGCCTGCATCAGTTGTGGCCACAGGTGTCATGTTTTCATGATGTCTGCCTGTCCTATTGTTTATCCACACTTGGTACAATTATCCACTTGGACTTGAGGATAAAACTGATTTGATTTTGGAGGTCAAAGGTCAAGGCCTCTGGGACCTCACAAAGCATGTTTTTCTGTTTTTTTGGGCCTCAAAACTCAAAAAGCCATATGCTAATTGACACAGTTAAATGGTAATGTCTTATCAGATAAAATGATGACGTTAGGACATTTTATATTCCCACAGTCAAAGCTCTACTTCACTGGGACACGCAAAAATCCCTCTGGCTGTCACTCATAGAACTGCATGAAATGCAAAAAAAAAATCATATTGTGATTATTTTGGCAGATATTGTGATTTCTGTTAGAATGATTGTTTTTGCATTTTAATTTCAATGGAAAAAAATTGAATGATGGGATTTTTGTCAGGTCTAGTACTAAACAAACATGGCCATTACATCTGGAGAAAATGATTTGTAGCACCACAACACATTGCTAATAATGCACACAATGCTGTGACACCTTTTACCATATCAAAAATTATTTTCTAAAAAATATTATTAACCCATATTATAAGTTATATTTCAATTAAATGTGCAGCCCTTGCCACTATAGGCAGAGAGAGATTCTGGTCATATTTCCTGCAATCTGAGTGGTTTTCAGAGGAAAACTGTGGTGATTGTACTTAATTTATGTTTCCTTTGAGCATCAAACACTGTACTCATAGGGAAGTGATTATATATTCTGCATCCCTAGAGTAAACTGTATTGGAATTTGCTGTGTGGTGCAGTTTTTTTCTCTTAATTTTAAACTTTAAAACTCTTCATTTTAAAATTAGGCCAGCACAATTAATTGTCCGCAGATAGAGATAAGAGACAGCCTTGACCTCAGAAGTTGGATTCAGTTGTACTCTGTTTTCATTGCAGTGCAGGGGTGCAAGCTAATTGGTTTTAATAGGTGAACTGCTCATTTGTCAAGCCTCCTCCAACCTCCCCACTCGCACACGAATACACACACCTCACCAATTTCCTTATGTGTCCCATTACACATGTGCCTCATCCTAAACATCCTGATGTAAAGGCAAAAGCGAAAGACAAAGTAAGCATACATGACACATCTCTACACACATGGGAATCCCTCCCTATGTTATCTAATTCATAATCCAGGGCACACCTCGTTCCTGTACTACCTGGCTGTTGCCACCACTGGTCAGTCCCCATTGGGATCCCAGCCCTCCCAACTATGACTTTCTTCAACCTTCATTTATCCAGACTATGTTTACTGAGCTGTGTGTCTTTTTCAGCAGCAGCCGGCTCACAGTTACACAGAATCACACCTGGGAACTGCCCTGTACAAGCACAGTCGTATCTGTCGGGCAGCAGCAGCAGATGGGAGCATCTCTGGGTCACATGCCTTAGTCAAGGACACTGTAACAGTGGGTAATGAGGGAGAGCAGTAAATGATACATGAGTGAGGCTGATATTATTTTATTTGATTTCAATTCTTTACATTGGTTAATTTACATTTTCATTTCCATACATTATCTTTCCATTCTTTATTTGTGGGTAATTTTGGTGGAGAGCACTGTTTGACACGTCAGTCCAAAATTTAAATGGGGTTAAAACATGGTGATTGTAAAAGCCATTTTCGAAAGTGCTTGTATCAGGGTTTTCTTAAGACCTCATCTCGATGGTAGTATGAGATTACCCTTAAACTCATACAAGAAATCGCTGCAGAAAAAGTCTAGATACGTTTCTGAACTCTAGCAGCGTTGTCATTATGTAGCTTGTCCACCAGAGAGCACTGACAACTTAATTTTTAACTGTTAAATGTCATGTCTCAGTACAGATCTGCGCCATCTTAAAGAAGCAAATTTAAGGGATATTAATCAAAAATGTTTTTGAATTTGTTACCAATGTTCATTTGAATGTGTTGCCAATTGTGGATGAATGTCAGTCAAAAACATTATGTACCTCTTGAGATCTAGAGACAGTTCCAGACTGTGCCTTGTTCAATCCTCTTCCTTCCCTGTAAGGATCATACAGTGCAGATAACTGTAACTTTAAATAACATTTTTTTTTTAATTAAGAACTGGGGCAGGGCTGTGGGTAGCCTAACAAAGACAGTACAACACATCTGATTTCCTGTCTTTGTGCACATTGTGACATCTGCATATGTGAAGTGACATCATCTCTTAGGAGGGAGGAAAAGATATTTTGAGCAACTTTTTAATGTTGCCTCCAATAGTTTTTTTTCCCTCTGGTGCTGCATCACAGTGCTGATAAATACCAGCACACAACACACATCAGAATTTGTTATGGCCCAACTAATGGTATTGAGAATGTGCAGGTGCATAGAAGACTGGCAGTTACCAGAAGTAAACATGGTGCAGCCTTGAGCGGCCTGTTGATTTAGCTGCGCACACAGTAGAAGTATCTGCAGGTAAGCTGACACTGCAGCACCATAAACAGAAAGCAGATCAGTGATAAATAAAGATAAAGATAAATTACACTCACTTGTGACCTGAAGCTAGTTATGCCCACAGTTCACTAATACAAGATGAGGTTATAACCTTATATATGGGCAGTATAAGGTGAAACTGAGGCTGTAGGGTTAATGGCTGTGAATCAGTTGAGTTGAACACTCAGAGAGAAAGTTGATGTAAAGAAAACTGTTCACCTGAATTCATCATGACAGAACAACAGCCAATGGGGAAGTGCCAACTCTTGGCCAGCTGATGAAGGTGTACCTGTCAGCCAGGGGCAATTATTTGCAATCAGACGATGGGCCACACAGTGGTACCCCAGGCAAAGAATGTATAAAAACACCCAGTTGAAGGTTTTGCTTTAATTGATTGTTTTTGAACTTACTTAATATAACCAGACACATTTATACTAATTACCCATCCACTGTGTATCAGACATTCAGCCTCACATACAGATGAAAGATTTTCCTGTAAAAATAAAACAACAAATTGTCTTGTGGATCCTGGGTTTGTACTGAAAATGCAAATGCATCCTTTATTTGGCTAATTTTATAACGGAGGTTTGGCCTACAGGCACACAAACCACCCAGTTCATCATAGTGTAAAGACTGATGCATTCATACTAATATTTGCATAATTTATATGACAATAAAAAAATCACTGTCAGGAAAGTGCAGCAGTATACGAGTTCTGCATTGAAAATAATGGCAGGGAGTCGATGCTGGAATGAGGAATAACTGCAGTCAGAGGGTGGAAGCATGTGGGTGTGGATGGGCCCAAACATGGGCCCTAAACTTTCTGAAGGGACAACGGGTGTGTGTGAGCAAGCAAAGGTGTTTTTCATTTTCCCCTTAATCAAGTGTTTCTGGCAGTCTTGCTGACCTGGCAGTATGCTCCCATTTTAAACTAAACAAACAACCTCACATTCCTATTAATTATCCCCCGCCTCCAGTGCTTCTTATGTGTACGAGATGCACCATGTTTATCTGGTCTATCTGTGTTGTTACTTTCCATCCATTGTCTATCCTCTGAAATATCTTTATATCCCTTCAAGGTTTGACAAAAAAATGGAGTTTAAGTTATGTTTCAAGGAGAAAAATGTGAATGTCTTTGTAAACCTACGCAGGGGTGGTGTGCTTCCACCCTGGAGAAGCATAAATCCTTTGGATATGGTTGAGGGCACAGGGCAGACAAAAATGATCAATTGTCATGTTCAAGGACACTGGTGACTGAACATCTGTTCCCTCTTGTGTGATGTTGGGATGGGGAAAAAAAACTGATGGGGTGGTGATCATTGAGCTCATCAGGAACTGAGTGGCTGACACGGGTAAAATAAAAGCATTAATCTTGACGGAAAAAGACTTTGGTGTTGTTCTGCTAGAGGCAGTTCGTTGACTGCATACAAACGCACACACACACACTGTAAAATCATGCAATATTCAGTAGTGGTCGCCAGCTCAACATGTCAACTGCTTTGTCTTTTATTTTTTAATTTCTGGTACTCGGTCCCTGTCCGTGCCCCTGACTGTTGTTTTCTCACTGTCTCTCTTTCAATTCTGTTCCTTGTGTTCAAATCTGCTCTTTCACTCAAGATCGTCATGTGTTGTAAATGTAAAAGTACTTTTTTGCCATCTGTGCAGAAATGAATCGGACCAGCTGTGTGACCATCAAATGATCCTCATTTCTATCTCCTCCACAGGAAGCTAATTTCACCTACTTAAATGTTGCATTTTATTGCTACTTAAGTGATCAACTTGCTTCAAGCAAGCTTTGGCTTCACGGTGGAGTTTTTTAATGGGTGAAAAACACACACTTCCAAATCCAAGTTGTCCTCTGAGACTTTGCTGGCTTTTCTATTAAACATTTCACGTGGGAGTGCGTATTGATCCACCACTACATGGCATTCACTATGCAGGAGAGAGTGTTATGCTAACAAGACAGCAGGGAGCACTGGGCTGGGCAGATAATCAGAGAAACCCATCAAACGTGACATTGCTTGACAGAGGGACTGAGATGTTAATATAGTTACGCTACACTCACATTTTCCTCTTTGTTCAGGTGTGGGTGTTTTTTGTTGTTTTTAATCTCACAAGGAGAGAAGCAGAGAATGGAAACAAACAAACAGAAAAAAAAATTGTTTATTTTGGGTTTTTTTTTTTCTTTTTTAGCTTTTATATGCCTTTATGATTTGTGTGTACAGGAAATAGGAGGGGAATGACCCTAGACTGCATATATAAATGGATGTAGACAACAGGACTGAGAAGTGAAACCAATGACGAAGTGCCGTAAATCTGTGTTCTACCTAATGACCATTAGAAAGAACTCTCTAGAAGTCTGAAAAAAATGGCCCTACTCACCTCAGTAATAAAGTTTTCCTAATGAATTTATGGTCTCAATAGCTTCTTCAATTCAACATGATGTTCATTTTTTTAAGATCCCCCTCACTCCTCCTTAGCTCCATTTTCTCCCCCAAATATGGTTCACTCTGAAAACCAACATGGCCACGGCCAATTTACAAACTCGAGGTTTCAAAACACCAGTTCCAAACCAATGGTTGACGTCACGTTCATTCTTTCTTTCTTTAGTGTGCATGTGGGTGTCATTCTCAAGTTTGCCACTTGGTCATTTTTTTCTGACATTTTATTAACTGATCCTATGACTTATCAAACAATAATTGATAACATTAACAACGTTAGTTTCTACATACTTACATACATTAACACATAGACACAGTTGTTTTGTGTGGTCATTTTTCAGCTTCATATTCTTTTGTCTGGCATATGTACAATACCCTGCTCTACAGTAGGTGATGATTTATCTCCTTGTCTGAAAGTGTTTCATTTTCTCAGACTGTGATCTTCAGGACAGAGATAATCACAGTAGAACAGTGTAAAAAATTATTTAGCGTCACTCTGGCAAAGGGTCACCGTCGGGGTGAATGCACACCCACCTTCTCTTCCCTTTCTCACCACCATAAATGATATCCTCTGTCTCTCTCTTATCTCTCTGCCCCCACTTCCCTTCCTCCTGCCCATGAGCAATATATTGTCCTCTACTGAACAGATTAAGCCCTCTGGCTGCTGAGCTTTGGGCAAGCTATCGACTTCAGCATCATGAGCCCAGTAATGGACCCAGGATGGACTGGTGACAGTATGACAGAGCGAGTTGCTCTTTCATTACACCAGCTCTCAAATTAGCCCTCACTGCTGACTGATGGGGGACGTAAGCATTAGCACTAGGTCTGTAAAATGACTTTTATAGTAGCTTTACTTTTGTTTTTACCAACCATGCTGTGAAGCTGTGTGTGTCATCACACCAAAATATGAGCCACTCAGGTGGTTTTGTGGACTTTGACAGATGTTTATGTTTGTCTGTCTGTGGACAGATGATTTTGTGCTAATGATGAAAAAGTTCTCATGTCAATAATGTACTAATAATAAATGAGTGCTCATTGGCTGGCGCACCAACATGTTGACCTGTGTCACAGATGGTGTGATCACATTGTTAGATGGTCTTTTAGTTGTTTAACTACAGTGTACAAAATAGATGTATGGGAGTAGTGAGATGAGATTATCAATTAAAAACACACAAGGCTGTGTCTTAACTGCAGCATTTGAATCCAACCTGTGGCCCTTCGCTGCATGTCATCCCCCTGTCGTTCCCTCTCTCTCTCTCTCTCTCTCTCTCTCTCCAAATAAGGCAAAAAGCCCAAAAACTTAGGTAGTAATTGAAGATTAAAACAAAGGAAAGTTGCTGGGTTTGTTTTAGGCACAGAACCAGGAATGTAGTTAAGATGACTTTATTATGTTAGAATATATTAAGTTAAAATATGAAAAAAGAAGGGAATGCTTGAACTACAACATCTTCCTCAGGGTGTGGTGGTTTGAGAGGGAAGTAGACCAGAGTGCAGTGATGATTCCTTTAATAAACTGATCTGTCCAGCATATTGGAAGTATTCTCTGTAGACAATAAAATACATGTGACCACCAAAAGTATAATCAATAAAAAATTGTAGTAAAAAAAAACCAAAAACAAAACTGTTTTCAACAAAGAAAAGAGTGGAAAGCCCATTTACAATAGTCTAAAATCTATTTCCTCATTAATACCTGGATTCATGCATCAAATTTAAAAATCCAGTAAGTTTTTCTCTAGAGTAGTTTATTGATGGACCGGTAGACTTCCCCACAGATGATATTTGGTTCTCGAACGGTAAACTCAGTTATTCTTTAGTGTAACTCTAGAGAGTAGGGAGAGATTACAGCTAGAATTTTAGGGACATAACAGCTACAGCTCAGCCATTTATGTAGAAGTGGGACAAATAGGGTTTTGTAAAGTATTTAGTAAGATGTTGGGCCTTCATAAGTCACTAGAAGAAGAGCAACAGTGCTCCCTAGTATAGTCTCTGGACTCTAAGGCATAAACACCATTTTTCCAAAACATTCTTTCTTTTGTTGTTTTGATGATGGCTACAGAGAGCTCTTTTTAGCACTCCCATAGGTGTTTAATTGGGTTGAGTTCTAGTGGCTGTGAAGGCTTCAGCACGATTTGCATTATTTTCACACTCATTAAACTATTCAGTGAGCCTTGCTGCCCCATGGTGAGGCATGCTCATCCTGGAAGAGACCTTTTATCAGATTTGAAATGTTTAGTGGAAGCATAAAGGTAATGACTCAGAATAACTTTCATTGATTCTCAGGGGTCCTTCTCTCTAAGGGGACAAGTGGACTCAAACCACATCAAACTAAATACATCTCATTTATATGGGAGCATGTGTTTTATTTGTTTTCTCCTCATGTTCTCATCTGTGTGTGTGAGTGCTGTAATTTTTTTTCGATTTTTATGTGGCAGAAACACATTGAACAAATTATCTATCATAGAGTATTATCTACATCATCCAAAACATATCTGGAGGAACTTTAAAGCTCAGCTTAAAGAGCCAATGATAAATCTGACACCGGTATACACTGTATATGTAATGCTCAAGCATGTCTTGCACAGACCTGGTGTAATGGACCTTTTTCACAACATTTAACATCATGTTGACATGAAGTAGTCGACAAATACAGGTGTTAACAATGACATTAACTATGGCTCCATTCCATTTAGGTTTCAGAGCCAGGTTCCTGCTGTTGCTCAAGGATAAGGGGAGATCACACTGAATACTTGACACTTAAGCCTATAGAAGCTGTTTTTTTAGACTTCCTGTATTTCTGCTTGTATTGTATTATATTAAAAGACTGAGAAATAATTATATTTGGTCATTATAACATTGCTAAAACAACAAATCTAAGGGTGGCCTAAGACTTTTGCACAGTACTGTATATATGAGTGTTGTCCATGTATTTGATCATGATGAAGTGTGGATCTGTAAAAATGATATATTACATGGGTGTGCTTGTGTCCACCATCGCCAACAGCAAGACCTTTGTTATTGACCCATTAATTATTAGTCCATCACCTTATGTGGCGCAACACATCCTGCCTGCACAATTTACCATTCACTGTCCATCCAATGTGATTTATAATCTCAGTGCAGCATCAATACCACTTACCTGCCACTGGTCCCTCACTCACCCGGGAAGGAAATGGATTACTGAAAGAGAGAGGGAAAGAGCGGGGGTGGGAGGGGAGGGGGGGGGAGGCCTTGGGCAAGAGTGTAAATGTAAAGATTAATCAGGTTGGACACACACAGCTATATGTTGTGCATGGGGGGTGGCATTCAGCATTTATGATTTTCATTAAAGGCAAAAGACATAGATTATCCAAGAACCGGTGAAGAGTTCTTCCTCATTACCTCCATCTCTCCCACACTCAGATACCTTCCTCAGTGGTACAGTGCTTTCATTCCCTCCGTATATCTCAAAGATCTTTTCCCATCTCCTCCTATTGTTCCCTCCCCTGCCTTTCCCATTCCTGGTGATTTATACTGAGGCCTGGATACTTGATCTTTATTCAGCGGGCCTCTAGGCAAGGCTGATAAAACCAAGGCCCCTCATAAATTCTGCCCAGCATCTCTGCCCTGCCTTAGCCCCAGCCGCACCCTCTTTCTCTCTCTCTAACTCAACCCCTAAAGAGTACAAAGTTGTTGGATTTCTTTGTGATGTGAATCCGCAAGTAGCCCTTCAGGATGTATGTGGCTAAATTACTGAAGAAACGGCAGCAGTTCACAACTGGAGTCAGAGATCCCCTGCGGCTCTTGAGTGGACAGACTGGAATTGATGTGAACGTCAGCCTTGAAATGGCCCTGCCAGTCGGAGACAAAGATCGCTTGTTAGAATATCTTGTGTAGCCCGCCATAGAGGAAAGCAAATAAATAACCCAAAGGAGAAGTGAGTTTTCTCTTTCCTGTGAAAAAACACTTTTTTATTGGTATAAATCTACTTATTAGATTTAGGAAATAGCTCCTGTGAAATGGTGAAACACCTGTTATTTCTTTTTTTCTGGGCATTTCTTTTTTTTTTTTTTCAGTGGTGAGAAGTGTTTAACTGAATGAGTTCAGAGTCATGGATAATGTCAATAGATCTAAATGAGATAATCTGCACTAGACCTGAGCTTTTTTGTCACTTCAAACTAAAGACATATAACTGAACATAAGACTGTTTCAAACTCAAAAAACAGGCACGTGAGAGAATCACAATGACAAGTAAACAATGAAGCAGGATTTAACTTCTTTTTAAACACGTGTGGTTGAGATTTTCATATTCAGCAGCACTTAATGTTAATTAACATAATTGAGATTTATACAACATATTACCAATCTGATTTGTTCTGTGTAGTTGACATACAATGAATGCAATAAGACAGGTTAAACAAATAATTGTCACTAACGGGGCTTTAGGTGGGATCTGTCACTCAAGGTAAATTGTTAATATTATAACTGTTCAGATTCTTTTTGAAGCAAACAAGTTTTTGAGAGACTATAGTCATCACAGGAGCATGACACAGTGTGTGACTTAAAAAGCTGGACAGCAGAACAATTGGCTTATCCAAGTACCTTTACATTTACAGCACTGACCTCTTTGTTCACCACTGGTTTGGGAGAGCGTACGGTTACTAGGGAAACAGGGGAAAGTGGCAAAATGCTCAACTTCATATTTAACATGTTCTCTAACTTGTGTTTTTTCCCTGTGAGATACCTGGGTGGGGAGCAGGTAGTGTTCCTGGCCAACAGAATTAAGGTGGCACAGCTGCTGCCTTGGCTCAGCTACAGCACACTGCCACACAGGTGGCCTGTGTGTGTGTGTGTGTGTGTGTGTGTGTGCGTGCATGTGCACATTGTATATAGAAAGATTGACACTTTGGAAGAAATGAAGCGTGAACCGACTTTGACTGATCAAAGTTGGTTCGTACAACCTAAAGGCACGAACAATCATCCACCAAAGTGGTAGACGTTGCAAAAAGCATTAAACGTAGATGAATAAACAAACTCACACACCCAAGGAGCTGCTCAATAAAATAAATCATTAGTAAATATGTATATAAGACCAAAAACATCCAGGAAAATGAGCTAAAACTACAAAACTACATTTAACAAATATTTATCATAGCAGAGTATTTTCTACATCATTCAAAACAGATCTGGAGGAACATGAAAGCTTCACTTAAAGAACGAATTATGAATCTTAACACTGGTGCAGGTCTTGTTTTAGAGGGTATTAGTTTGTAGTCTACAGCAGATTCCTTCAGTTTCAAAAAGGGCATCAAAGAGAGACTCCCATTCGGGCTCCACCACACCTCCCTGTCTCAGCCAAACCCGTTGATAGTTTGTCTCAGCCAAAGGGTGCTGCTGTTCCCAGTGCCTCTCCCTCCTCATCACTTGTAACCTCGGAACAGATTTGCCATTATTGATCAGAAAACAACCAGCGTTCTCTATTCTATTTGGATTGATTTTTGTGGCCAAGGCCAGATGGTTTTTCACTTCCCACCCCATTTCTCTCAAAAGTTGAATGGGAAATTATATGTCAGCTGTGTACTGGTGATAATCAGCAGTTGTTGCCGTGTATGAAGCAGTTTTGTCATCTGTACCCTCCAGAACAAAGGCGACACAGACTGTTTAATTATTTTTTGGCACAGGATGTCCATATTTGATCAATTGGATGATTCCTACAAATTTCTGTGTTTCATCAGCTGATTCCTTATTTATTCATCACCATCAGATTACAATAGAAGATGCTTCATTTGTGGCCCGTTTCTGCCCTCGCAAAATTACTCATCGTTGCTATGTTAATTACCCAAATAATCACCACAATTAAGCCACTAGAGCACAAAGGCTTCAAGACTAGTAAAGTGCTTTTGCCATTGTTGGTTTGTTAGTTTGATTTAAGTTGTTATTCACATAACCTCAAGCGAAATATTTTCTGTCTGTACTTTAAGTCATTCAAGGAACTTTAAAATTTCAAACAAACACCACAAATTACAACACAAGTGGTTCTGTACATCTGCACCAATGCAACTCACAAAGCTATCAAATTTGAACTTGACGTAGTTAACACTAAAATTTTAGTGCCAGTGTGTTATGATTGAAATGATCATGCAGTGTGCTATAGCTGGATTTCCAGATATGGGTATTAGCAATGTAGCAGATATACAATGAAATTGTTTTTACATTTGTGAATAGCCTGCATTTTTATGTTTGAATGGTTGACTCTGAAAAAAAATAGTGATGCATCATTGTATTTGAGTTTTCATCCACAGACATTTCCAATAATGTAATTCCCAATAATTGTAGGGTTGATGTTACAAATGAGTCATTATGTTTTTTGCTGCTGTCTTGTTTGACACTTAGAGTTAACTTATAACAAAATCTTAGAATTAAAAGCTTATGTGTAAAAGTGTCCTGAGTCAAATCTCAAGTCAGGAAAAAGTCTCTATCTTGTTCTCGCAGGGTTTCTCTTTTCCTGGGTCAGTACATTGTAAAGCTCTCTTTTCTGTGTTTCTTGTCTGATTGTCTGTCTGATTGTCTGTGTCCAGGGTGTGACTTACTGTGGGGAAAGCTCTGCCAGCAGCCTGACAATGGCTAACGTCCCCTGGCACCAGGAGGTGGTCGCCTTCGTCCAGCAGCTGGCTGACATGTTGCCTCAGTATGAGATTGCCTGTGAGCATGAGCATTCCAACTGTTTGCTCATCGCACACACCAAGGTGAGAACATAGGATCACACATAACTACATCACACACCACATCTGCATCATATACCATTAAACATAATAATTTTTGCTCTTGCAGCTGCCTAAACTGAAATAGCTCAAACATATTAACTTTCCTCTCTGTTAAATCCTTTATATCATATAGCCTCACATAGAACATCTGTTCATGAAACCATACGACAGCACATTTTATATGGGCAATTCAAAATGTAACATTTTGTGTCAGAATGATGTGACCGAGCTTAGACAGGAGAGTGAAGCCAGCATGACTTTTTTGCTGTGAATTAGAGTTCAAACTTTTTTTTTCCTAAAGTGACAAGAATTCATTGGCTCCAGCTTCTCAAAGAATGGTCCTCTATTATGCTCTCTCTATATATATATTTGAGCTTTAGACTGTTGATCTGACAAAACAAGTTATTTTTTAAGTTGTCATCTTGTGCTGGCATTTCCATTATTGTTGTGTGCAAGTTTTATACTTGCAAGCAAAATTGATTCATTGGTTGTGTTAGGTCTTTATTTTTTCACTTTGTTCTTACACAAGGTGTCAAGTCAGTTTGCTCAATCAAATTTGGTTTGATCATTCATCATTTATTCTGAGACAATAGATTTTCAGGAAACGAGTTGTTGGCCTTTGAAGGATAAATCCATACCTTTACCCTTTAGCATAGACACATACATGCTCATTAGGTGCCACTGTCTGCTGGATATTTAGGTGCAGTTTCCTGGATACTGTTGTTTTTCATTGTTAGTTATCGCCCTTATCAATAGACCTAGACAGTGGGTACTCCATTAGCATCCCTTCACACACACATAATAATCTGTAATGTGTACCTGTTGATCTTCTTTGCACTCTTACCAGACAAAAAACACATGCATCCTTCATCTCCATTTTCTTTCTAAGTCTGTTTACAGACAGCTCATATGCTCACCACATGGTCCTTGTTTTTAAATTGGTGTTTTTATTTTTTCATGTTGTGTTATTTATAAAAATAAATTCTCCCGTCTGCCCCCCTTTGGAAATCTGCAACCATCAGAGTGGTTTGCTCTGCCACAGCCTCACCACTCAGAAAGCATCAGTCAGTGGTGGGTTCTGCCAGGGCAACTGTCCGTCAATAATTAATGAATGATGATTAATTGCCGTCTTGGTTCTCTCTGACAGTTAGCTGGGCACCCACATAAATGTGTGCTCATTGAATTATTACAGTTTCTTTAAGAACCAAACTCCTAATCCTTCTTCGTTTTTATTTACTGGATCTTTGTTTTCATGGGATGCCCATCATTTGGTCTCTCTGTGGTCTCTGTTCTCTCTCTGGGCCTCTCAGCACCTGGAGAACAGGAAAGAGACATGATGTTTATCGTTTATTAGACAAGACTAAGGAGTGAAATCCATATGATTTGGATTCGACCATGAATTAATTTGGCCCTTTCTGGAGGCAGTGAAGAAGGGAACTAAAGCTGTTTACCACCGAGTTAGTGTCTCAGCTAAGGGACAGACACGTCCTTCTGTCGATCACCTTCAAAAGAAATTATATTTCCATCAGCTGCAGCTGCACTTTGTGTTTTGTGCTAATTGGCAAGTGTTAGCATGCTAATATGCTAAACTAAGACGGTGAACCTGGTAAACATTATACCTGTTAAAGATGAGCTGCAGCAGAGCTGTAAACTTAGTCTTGTTTAAAAATACACAGGGCTGTTCCCTCCACAGTTCTGGTCATTACAGATGAACTGACAGGCAGAATCATATATAAGCTGTATAATATTATCTTCATCACTATCATTACCTTCTTGGTGATGACACACACACACACTGGGACAAAAGAGGTGTTAAAAAGCCATTTGTGCAACTGCTTTAGACACCTTAATTCTATTGCACCTTCTCGCCTACAATTGTCAAATGTATTTCTTAATATACTCACTTACACACATTCTCCTTCCACTTGCTGCCTCAGTCATACAGACAGAGCAGTGTTAGTGGTTGATGCTCTGAAGCAAGATCTGTCTGTATTGACGAACAGCTGAAGCTGAAAAACCGTGAGAAGAATGAACAGCATTTTGTACTCACAGCATCTTGTGAGGCTTTTCAAGAAAAAAACGCAGGTGAGAAACCTTGGTAGAAACATGCACTGTGTACCTCCAGTCATGCTTATTCTGTTTCTGTCTCTCTGTATCCACTTTAACAAGTTTGTTGGGTTTCATTTTGGTGTTTCTGATTGCACTATGTGTCATTGTGACAAAGAAATGTACAGAGAGAGGGTTTATCGGGTTTGTCATAGTACCATTAAAACTACGGCTAAACCATATGCAAAAGAAAAAAAGTATTGTGATTATATTGACATGCGATTGTCATATTGCAATTGCAATATATGAGTCACAATTTCAGTTGGAATGAGTTTTTTCACAACAATGCGAAGGAATAAGGCCCTTTGTATCTTTGCAGTAGCACCACAACACTTAACTAGGGGTGCAACGATTAATCGACTACATCCATCGATTTATATTCCTACAACCCAACTACATCACTTGGCAAGTTGTCCTTTACGGGGGACATATATCGATCTAAAATCAATTGTATTGATACTAAGAATTTGCACATTGTATTCACTTTCCGGTCAGTCAGTCAGTGTTTTACCTGCAGTAGATTCAGATCAGTACATTGTCAGTTTAGAGAAGCAGCAGAACTGGCACAGAAGCTCAGTGATGTGCTGCAGCAGAAAAAACATATTTTACACACTTTTAAAAGACATCCACTGCAACAAGCCAATATCCTTTGAAATGTACACTTCTTTTGGAATATTTTCAGCGCTTTACCTTTCTGTCATAACAAAGGGGAAGTGTAGCCACACCCTAATACATATCCTGCTTTATGGTCTTTTCATTTAAATGGGTTCATTTTTTAAAAGATGAACATCATGTTGTATTGAAGAAGACTTCTTTTGACAATCAGTGGAGCAACCTGTGATGGTCATTAGATAGAATGCATGTTTAAGGCTCTTCAGCATTAGCTTCAGTTTTCAGACCTGGAGTTGTATACAGTCTATGGTTCACAGCACCACATCATCCTCCCTCTGTACTAGTGTTCCTGCTGCTTCTCTAAACTGGCAGCGTGCTGATCTGAATCTACTGCAGCTAAAAGACTTATGTATGATAACCCCACTCAACCCCACATCAAATATCCCAACTATCACTCAAACTACTATTTCTTTGTCATTGTCTTTTATGAAGCACAAGAACAATCAAATTAAAAAGTGCAAAACAATGCTGTGTGAACATCTCGAATGTCACTTAAATGTAGTGGCATGATCACAGCCGTTCATCTTAAGGTGCTAGAGAATAGGACATCACTCGACCTGAAATCAGCTCTCAGTATCAACTGATGCGTCAGGTTATGTATCAGTTTTTATCTGAAGAAAAAGTTGGAATTGGTGCCATATGTAACAAAAATAAATAAGATATAAAATGAAGATGATAATTAAAGCTTAATCAAAAACTGTAACTTCCAGCATTAGTGCCTCCCTATGTAAATGTTTACAGATGCATGTGTGCCGGCACACTGCTGCCTTTGTCATCAATAATCCAGTAGTCTGGGAACTGCAGGCATTTTAAGGTTCCTCCTGTGAACAGAAAGTCTGATGTTATTCTGTTAAGTGTCGTCAGCATCCCTGTCTGGATGTCTGAATGTGCGGCACAGGCTCAGCAGGAAGACAGGCCACAATACGGAGTCCTCCAGGTTTTAATGTTAACTTGCATAACAGCAGAGTTTGAAACACATCACAGGGAAGCACATCAGTCGTGAAGGCTTGCTTACTTCACTGTTCTCAGATCTTATAGTTTCAGTTGGATGATATTGCTGTTTGATGTAGGCCTTTTAAAAGACATCAGAGCTGTGTATGTGTGTGTCTGTGCGCGCACGCGTGCATGTGTCATCATCATTAGTTCCTTTTCAGTCCCTGGGATCCCATTTCGAGGCATTTCTCCTTCTCTGGATCTTTGCTTCTCTCACTCCTCATTCTACTCTCTCAACCATTTCTCTCACCCATCTTTTTTTCCTCTTACTCCTTCCATCCATCTCGTTGCCCTCTCTTTCAGCAGACAGTAAGGAGAAAACTGATATGGTACAGTTAAGAAACAAACCTCCCAGATGTTTCTGAAAACGTTGACAGATCAGTTCTATCAGTCGACCCTGTGTGTGTGTGTGTGTGTGTGTGTGTGTGTGTGTGTGTGTGTGTGTGTGTGTTCACATTTGTTATTGCAGTCAAATGTATTCATATTCATTATCACTGTAATGTCTCCATTATTCTCCCATTAGAACTGTGAACATGTCTGTGTTGTGTGTGTGTGTTGGCTCACACTGACCGCTGAGCCAACACACACACATAGTTTTAGTTGGTAACTACTTTACAAGCAAAGGGCAGCTAGTGTCACCACACTATTCAGCATTCAAACTGACCGATCAGGCACGTTTTGAACCTGTTCCAAGTGCTTCACACAAAAGCTTTGGTATCTACACCATCTGCACTTTTCCTGCATTCACACCATGACAGCAGAATGGGAAGATCTCATTATTACCAAGTAGGAGCACACACAGATGATTGCCTTTGATAGTCACAGCAGATATGGAAATTAAAGCTGCAGTGCGTAATTTTCCTTCCAAATAGAAATGTGAAACCTGTCTTAACAGAGGTGGAGAGGTGCTGTCAAAGGCTTTTTGTGACCCAGACTAAACAGTTTTGTAGCAGTGCAGAGATATTTCCTTCTAAGATGTTTGAGCGAGCCTCACACTTCCAGAGTCAGGGATGGAAGGCCGTCAGTCAATTTGTGAATGTGCTTCTGTTTACTACTCCTCTTGCACTGAGGCTCCAAGGTAGCATTAGCTGCTGGGAGACATCATTGTGGTTGATTCACAAGTCAACAACAAGCTCCTGAATGCAGCATGAGCTGTGATAGTGTACACACAAGGATGGAGATGAAGGGAGGAGCAGAGTGTAACAGCAGGGAGAGGGAAGCGTGGGCAGAGTGGAGACTTTAAAGTATCACCCTAACAGTAGCTTGAGTCCCAGAATTGCATACTGTAGCTTTACATCTAAATTTGCTATTTTTCCATCAGGTCACATTCTGTATTTACAGTGGTTTGTTGTCACATGAGACCCGATGCAGTGTATTACTCCTTCTCAGCTACCTGAACTGGTTGTGTTAGTGTAGATATTTGACTGTATTTAACAGTAACCGCTGCCTATGACAGTTCTGACAGCTCTGTAACTTCTTTTCACCTGTAGCAAATCTTACAGCTGACTAACTCCCCTGACTTGTGATTATGAGATGTAGTCAGCTTGTTATCTGTACAGTGTGGTTTGTAACCAGTTCAGCAAGGAAAAATGCAATGATAAATACAGTAGGGTCCAAAATGAATGATGAGAAGACGGCAGCGGCTTGAAATACAGTGTTGGCTGGTCTGACCCCAATAGTTCAACAGTTATAGTTGATAGACACATAAGCTCTGAGCAGGCTTGGGTTTGAGTCCCTACTGGTGTCACTATTTTCCTGCATATGACTCTCCATTTCCTGTCACTATTTAAGATGTAAAATGCTTCCCAAATTGATATAATTTGGGGTGCAATTCAAAGTTTAAAACCATGTGATTGGGTGTAGGGAAAAAAAGATGCAGAGAATGACGTTTACTATTGCATACTATACACGCAAACAGGTTGTGCATCACCAAACAAAAGAAATAACATTTCTCCCTGCTGAGCACTGACCAGTTCTCTTTAAAGATATCATGAGATGTCTGTGCTGCACAGCTCATGGGCATGTGCTCGTACATGAAGGCACCCCTTGTGGTGTGGGGTGAGGAAGCTGCCCTCAGCATCCTCAGTGATTCTCAGCAAAGTCGCTGTTAGTAAAACCCACAGGCTGTCTTGTTCTCCTCCCATACAGCAGACTGGAATTATTTGCCAAGATGCTCGCTGAATAAATATCATCCCTTCTCATTACCAGAAACATTAACAATAGACGCTGCTTTAATCCCCTCCTTTCTCAGGGCTCATTAGCAATGCAGTGGGCAGCGTGTCTCTAATGGCTGAAGCAGGCACAAGGCATCTGAAGGCTAACACTCAAACGCTTTAATGTCGTCCCTCCCTCAGGAACCAGTTAAAGACTCCAACAGCAATGTCTTTAACTGGGCAAATAAATACTTGTCCTTCATGAAAACACACTCATATTGAGTTGCTGTCTCTTTGCAGACCATCAATAATGTAATGCTAGATTTTTCCCTCCAGTTGTGTAAATTATAGTAGTAGAAACTGTTTGGTATAAAGCTGAGAATTAAAAAAAAAAAAAAAAAAAGCAAGCCCCAGTGCACACAAGCGGGGGGCATGTGGCTAAAGCAGCCTGAACCTGAAAGAGCTTTTAAACGCTGAGAGCTAAGAGCACAACAGCCGTCCCCAGTGACAATTCTGGAGGTTTTGATGAGCTGTAACTGGATGCTAAATGGCACAAATCTTCAGAGGAAAGGCTGTCATATGTAACACATGCTTTCTGCGTCCTCTTGGTCTGTCCCACCTGTGCAGAGAGAAACATGGTCCTGTACCAGCTGGAGAGAACTGTTGTGAGCCTGGAAAGTAGGGGTCATGCTCTTCACCCCCACTCAACCCTCCCTGCACTGGTTTGGGAAAATAAGCAAGATTAAAGAGGCAGAATGATGTTGGAGGCTTTTCTCTCACTGTCCAACACATAAGCTCCTCTTTCTCGCTCTAGTCATCAGTGTACCACTCACAAATAACCTAACGTACACACTCTTTCTCATACCGTCCATTTATCTCCCTATTTTTTTCTCCTCACTAAAATGGATGGCGAATTGGGTGAAGGACTGAGAAGCTGTGATTGATAAAAGAAGAGATGTGAGGAGAAAGGAGGAGAAGAGTTGGTGAACCCACAACCATTAAAAAAAACAACAAAAGAAAGGCTGACCTAATAGCAAGTGGCAGATGTGGAGCAGGATGTGCTGTGATCAATGTGGGTCTATTTTATCACATTTGTGTACTTTCTGTATCCCTGCATGTTGCACTGATTTATATCAAATGAAACAGTATCAATACACTTTAAGATCTTCTTATGACTCGTCGTGATGTTTTAGCCTGAGTAGTGTATAAAATGAGCCTCAGGTAATGAGCAGTTCAATTTGTTGTGCTCACTAAAGTAAGAGCCTCTCTCACTCTCCCTGTTGTGTTTTCAGTTCAAGGTTGAGGGTGAGTGGTGGACGTGGATCAACTACCAGCGTTTTCAGGAGTTGGCCCAGGCTCATGAGGAGAGTGGGGGCCTGCAGAGCTTCTCAGCTTTGGACTACATCGCCAAGACTCCCAGCTGGGCTCTGTTTGGAGCCTGTGAACAAGGTTTTGACCCTGCTGACACACGCTTCCAAAGACGCCACAAGACCAAAGACATCTCAGGATGCTGATCAATAAGAAAGAGAGAGAGGTAGTGTGAACAGAGCAAAAAATAATAAGAAAATAGAGGTAAGTTTGTCAGTTAGACAGCTTTGTACCGCCCTTGTTCTCGTGTGAACTTAAACTCTTTATCCCTCTTTTCATTTTGCTTCAATTTGGGCATTTAATTTCACTGGCTTGACCCCTGAGATCAGCCAGAAACCACCAGAATCAATTCTTTCACGCTTATTATCTAGACATTCCCCTTCACAGCCACTTTAAGTGCTTCTTTTTGCTTCCTATAAATTCATAGATCTTTTTGTGTTTCCCTCTTTTTGTCTTTAAAAGGGTCATTATCATAAATGGCTTTGATCTTTATAATCATCTGGCACCACTTGGGAAGATTTTGCACTGTTAAGAGTTGAACCTGGCAGTGGTTTCATCATCAGCCTCATTTTCAATATTTTTAATAATCGAGGTTGAAGTGAGACAGCGCAGGACATGATTAGCATGTGAGGAGCAGCTCCTCATCTTCTCACGTCCTCCGTGGGAGTTGCACATCTTTCCCAGACACCTTTGGCTCCTCCACCCACTCATTAGGACAGTGGCTGTGTTTACTTTCTAGCGAGAGAAGAGCATCAAGGCTGCGTCTCCACTGGGAGAGTCTCTTCACAACACATGCTGCTTATTGCGCTCTGTGTTTTTTTTTTTTTTTTTTTTTTTTTTCAGTACAAATGTTGCTCTGTTACACTTTCACACCAGTGTGAGCTTTGCCTGGAGAGTAGAAGATACTGCAGAATTTGAGCTATTTGAGTACCGTGATTATAGAAATATGACAGCATATTTTGACCATTTGAGCTTCTCTGAGGGTAAATGACATTGTCTCAGTCAGTCAGTGAGTGTTTTGTACTTAATGTAAGAAAATTACATTTTAATACCAGGTCTTGTATCATATGTCAATACATATAATTAACTCATACATCTAATTCCTCCTTAAGTCCTGCATGTCAGAGAAAGACAAAGCCTTAACAGATGTTTTAGTAAATCCAGATGTAAAAAATCCATTTTAATTTGTTTAATTTGTATTTGAATCGAAATCCAGATGTGAACATTTAATTTAGATTTGTGTTGTCAGTTTTGTAACGTTGTGGTGCCTCCCTGCTGGGGAATAGCAGGTGTGTTGATATATGACTGTAATAAATCACTGTATTTGGAATAATGTGCTCTGTCATTTGTCATATTCACATGCAGCACACGTATACACATGTGCCACACTATATTTCTGACTGACGTTTTTTTTTTGGTTTTTGTTTTTTTACAGGCCACAAAGTGGGAAGTTGACATTTTAAGACATAATAGCTGTGGTGAAAGCTTTCTGGGCTGCACTTTGAGGCAAACAGAAGCTCTCTGATTGAACAGGGATAGAGCAGAGGTGAAGTTCAGGAGTGATACAATACTGCAGCAGCTCCCTTTATTTCATTTTAACTTGCATCATGTTTGCTGCTGCTGTTAGTAAGCTTACTAACTTACTTAGTAAGTTAGTAACTGAAGTAAAGTCATTTCTTTTCAATACAGAATTATAAATCCCACAGAATAGAATATAACATGTTGTAGAAGACTTGTTTTATCTCAATAATGTAATTTAACAATAACAGGTTAAGTTACATTAACTTTAACTTAACCGTTGTCAAGAAATTCTATCATTATTTCCAGAATCGTGTCTTTCTCTCCCCTCTGTTTTTTTAAATCCATGCAGCAGCTCAGCTTCTTATCTCCCCTGGAAATCTGACAAAGCTTTGACTTGTTCTCAGATTTTCTGCATCATCATCATCATTTCAGCACACACAGTCAGCTGCACAGCTGTGGAGACACAAACCAACATGACATATAAAAGGACAGTGAGATTATTTTTACAATCAGGTGGTTATATTAATTATTTCCCAGCACTGTCTTGCCTCACAGCAAGAAGATCCTGGGTTCCAACCCTGGACCTGGGGCCTTTCTGTGAGGAGTTTGCATGTGTTCCCTGTGCCTGCGTGCTTCCTCCAACAGTCCAATAACATGTACATTAGGTTAATTGGTGACTCGAGGCTGCACAGAGAATTCAAATTCTCAAAATAAATTTTATTTATATAGCGCCAAATCATAAGTTACCTCAAGGCACTTTACATATAGAGCAGGTCTAGACCAAAGTCTTAAGTTATTTAGAAGCAGTCTAAATGATGGATGAATGGATTAATTGTTTCATGTCACTTAACACATCAAACCTAACTATCAAATTCTGTTCAGACCTCAGTGAATAAATGTCCAATGCCTTTTTTTTCATGAAAATATGCAGCAGGTTCCAGTGATGACAACATTCAATATGTGATTAGAAGATTAACGTACAGACTGATTATCAGTTCTTACTGTAGAAGAGTGACGTGATCTTCATCACCACAGACAAAAAAAAAACAAGATGGATGACTGCTGCACAAAAAGAGAAACATTTCTATAGCTAATGAAATGTTCCTCTCCAGGCTCCATGATACCAAATGCTTATTTCTTCCGGGATGTTAATGATCCCTCAGCAACTCTGGTTTTTGCTGTTGCTTTCAAACTGCTTTAAACCGTAATGACAGAGACAAAAATAAAGTATTAACATCCTCAATGCAACAATCTCCTCATCATAGCATCTTTGACAAATATAAGAGTTAACAGCCATCAAACAGAAACTGTCATTTGTCAAATTTCAGCATGGATACAGAAGCTGTCCCTCACTGAGTTATCTTACATTGAGGTACACATGAGAACACGCTCCTGCGGGGTGTGAAGTTGTTGTGTAACTATAAATGTGTAACTGCTGGGAAAACAAACAACAAAATCAAAACCACAAGCAAACAAACACTTAATTGGAAAAATAAAGGTTAGAAATAGGAAACTCTGAATCCTCCAGTTCTTTGTTTCATCACCCACGTGCCAGCATGTGAGATAAGTGAAGGCAGCAGACTGCACGTCCCAGGACAGAAAACCCACCTGGAGATGCTGAAAAGGCCCTGGGGGATGATGGGTAATGGCTCCAGTGCCCTTGGGGAACATTGGATAACAAGTTGTAGAGGTGCACCTGCATTCTTCCATTTCAGAAACACCAAAGAAGCACACAGTCACTCATTAAACACATGATAAAATGTGTATATACACTTATATGTTTGTATCAGACACATAACTAAGCACATAACTGTTTAAGATAATAACAGATAATGCACAAACACAGTAGATATGATGTGTTTTCAGGTCGATCTGGACTTATCACACATTTGGTGTCCCCCTCTCCTGTCGCTCTGCAGGTCATCTGCAATACCACAGGGAGAGCCCACACACTTCCATAGAACCTGGAAGTATTCATTTTACTGCCTAATTTTTTTGCCTCCTAATGTAAACCGACGAGTACAACTCTATTTTAAATGTTGTTTTGTCCAAGCTGGATGAAATGTATCTCTTGATTCTGACGTGTGCACTTATTGTGTGTTGCAGCATTTGTTGCTCTTAAAAAGCTTAAATGGCCATTTACAGTTCATTCATTTTCAGTAAATGAAGACTGGATTGTAAATGCTAATGTAAATGGGCTATAAATGGTACAGTTTACAGTAAAAGATGAATAGATTCACTGCAACTTTATTCACCAATTAGAAGTCAGATGTTTATCCGATATTATTGCTAATTTCCTGCTGCAGCTGCATTATTAGATATGTCGGATAAAATCATTGCAGCTTCCATTAGCATTTAGTAAAACTCTTTAACCTCATCAAATAAAGTCTAGAGATAAAGCGTTTATCTTGGACAGAGGCCATTGAAGGAAACAGAAATTAAGATCCATTTGAACAAGAATAAAAGCAGCGTCAGAAACTAAAAGTAAAGTATATTACACCACAATTTCACTTGTGTGAGACTGGAGTAGGTGGAGAGATTCATAGGGGAGGTTACATGAAGACCAGGTGTTTCCTTTACTAATCATTTTGTGTGAAACCATGCTGCCACACTAGTAAATAGCTTGAAATGATTTTGCCATTTGTTTGAGATAACTTTTTATTTCCTTAAAATCATGTGTACATGCTATGAATCATAAATTATGTGATGTGTATTTGACCTGGACAGATCCTGAAATAACGTTTGAAGCTGCTTGACTCCATCACTTGAGGCCGAAGTCTGTGATATATATATTTTCCCTTGAGATGAATAACACTGTAAGTAAGGAATATTATTTTCATTTCAAGTAGTTATATAATTTCCTATCCCCTGTTTACTTATATTTTCTGTAAACAGTATAACAGAAGTAGAAGAAGTTCCCTTCTTAACTTAAGTGGTGCATTAATAATCTGAGCTAATTTATGCACCTTGTCTTTATTATTTTGAGGGAGGAAAATTTCCTACCCATCATCGACCATGTTCCCTCATGGATCTATGTATTTAAATGTTCGCAACAGCTTGAAGCTCTGTGTTCCATCCTTATATGACCTCAAGCAATCATAATCCAAATTCACCTTAAGTTTAGAGTGTATAGTCTTCTATTATTACTGAATATAGCTTCATCATCTAAATATTTACTGAGTGGTGACCACAGTGCCCAGAAGTGTCATAAGATGAATGATCATCTTTGAGTTTGGTTTTATCGTCCTCTAGAGATCTCCTCTTAACACCAGAGATTGAAATTGAAACAGAACTAGAAAGATTGTTTTTAACAGAGTGAGTGAGTCTGCTTTGTAGTTGGAACAGGAGGAAGATAACCACAGATGTTAGTGTCCTCCATATTTAAGTGATTCCTCTCAAACAAGTATGTATCACACACATACTGTTCATATTGCTGAAGGCTGATTTAATTTCTTTTCTTTTCTTTTTCCAAATTTCATAATCTCACTCCACAAGAGCTGGATCCCAGACCCTGAAGCCTCTAAAGAAGCATTTAGCTAAAACATATGTGAGACTAAAAAGCAAACACACACTCACTCACACACTTGGCTTTGCCCAAACAATGACAGATGGAGAGTTAAAGGGCTTCAATGCATCCAAAACGCTTTGTACTGTAGGTCCCTCACTGCATCCGGTGCTCTGTCAGGTGTCATTTGAAAGCAGGGACCCAGTACAAAGGAAATATTTGTTGGCATTTAGAAAATGGAACCTATTTATTTTGAACTGTATTTGTGTGGAAATACTCTGGAGGTCTACAACATAAGACAGGATATCTGTTAAAGGCTGAACATATGCCCACAAAGTAATCTTCATATTCTCACAGGTTTGAACAGAGGTCAGTGTGGTCGGCTGTCACTAGAGCAGCAGGATGTCCACTGATCTCAGAGACGCTCAGTGCCCCTGTAGAAACTGTTGAACAGTAGCTGTAGGTGGTGGTGTTTTTGCACTGTGTTTGCCCCAGAGGCTTTCTCATCCATTTTTAAGCAGCTGGTGGTTTGTACAAACTCAGAGGCTGCCTGCAACAGTGAGGCTTTCCACTCAGACCAGAGGATAATCTGTATATTTATGAACATGCTGTGGTCTGTGTATATCAGATTAAAAAAATGTAAAAAAAAATCTCAATGTCCCTTCATCTCCACAGCTTCTGTTGCTATGTGTGTTAACTGTTTATAACAGTCTATTCCTGTGCATCTGTATATGCATGTGTGTCCCGTTGAGGCCAGATGTCCACAGAGTCTGGGCTCTAAGCAGTCCATCATTCGTCAGTTCACCCTGCCTGTGCCCGTCTGTTACCCAGCATCCCTCTTGGCTGATATGGGTTGTTTCCATCACAGCCTCTGATAGGACCATGGTCAGCAAATGTCCAGGCATTAAATCAGTTTCACTGTTTACTGGAGCGTATTGGGACATTGTAATGATACTGTGCTACCTAACTACTACTTGTACTACAAAATTTTGTCATTCAAATTGTGTTTCTGACTCTGAGAGCAATCTTTATTATATATATAATATACAATCTTTATTATTTTGATTAATCCTCTTTTCATTTTTACATTTACCACCTGACTTAATATCACATGATTTGAGAATGTAGTATTATGACTTCACTTGTTTTTACCCAGTGGGACTGGACATAAGACCTAAAGCAACAGGCGTGTCTTTGAATAAAATCATCTTTGAAATAATTCAAAATGTTCTTGTTGTTTTCCCGATGGGCCTCCAGCGTTTGTTTGTGTTTGTGTGTATGTCCATGCTGCGTGGACCTGAAAAGGGGCGAGGGAACTGTCTGCATCCACCTGTGTTTCAGCCTGTATGTTTAGATGCCCATACGAATGTGTGAGGATTTGCCTGGCTGTGCCTAGATGAACTTGTGCAGGGTTAAGTTGGTTGGCAGAAGGGACCAAATGTGAAGCTGCTCTCTGCCAAAGAGGAAGTTGCTGAAAATGACATCAAAATTTGATGTCTCCAGCCACAGTGAGGAGACATAGATGTGTCATAAATGTGGATGCAGAGCCCTGCTTTACTCCATCACCTCAACAAGCATAATTATTGTATTATATTATATATTAATACATAATAATTTATCATTTCAATTGAATTCCATTTGCCTTCAGCCCTGATGATATTTTTCTCCACAATAATGTGGTAAGTCATTGATGCAGTGTAATGAGATCACGTCTGTGCTGTTTGGGATCTGAATTTCTCTGCTCCAGCTGATTTGACGCTGCTTTTCTTTTTCTGGACCGAAATCCCATTTTTCACCTCACCTGAAGCAGCAGTGGAGCTCAGCTGTGGTCACAAGGCAGCAGCGAAAATGTTCTTTTAACGGACTGACACATTTGACCCCCGGTGTTGTGTGAGTTCTTCCCTGGACCCGTTTTGCTCGCTCGCTTCTGTCACTTATCGTTTGGTGTTGTTGCCGCGTGTCACTTAAAAAATGCTGGGAGACGTGTCTGGAAACTGATCTTTGCCCCTTGAGTGTCAGTCTGCAGCATCGTTTCTTGCCTCTGTGTGAGCCAGGTGTTGTGGGGAGTGACCTGGATTAGCTCACATGCTAATCCCCTCTTTAAACAATGTGAATCAATTAACCAACAGCCTCCTAATGAAGACATCGCCTTGCATGGCGATGCTTTAGTTTTTGAAGGAGGATTTGCATTCTAATGGCATAATGAATTCTCGCCTGACAACTGACTGGTGGTAAATCACAGCAGTGCCATGAATCATAGAAAATCTGTCTCAATAGCGAGTGCTGAAATACATGTGGGGTGTGGAGCGATTACGAGAGATATGTGCTAATTGCCTGCTGTGTGTCCCGGTCCTGGATCTCTCTTTCTTTCCTCGGGCTCAGCTGTCATATGGTCTGTTTCACAGCTCATCGAATAAATGGAACAGTCCAGGCAAAAGTTACGCATCATCGACAGCAATTAAAGGATCACTTTAAAGGTTATAGCCTTCAGTATCTCACTGTATATTGTTTAAATAACTAATTTGATTTCATTTTTTTTTTTTTTTACATTTTTGAAACAACTTAAAAAATGATCTTTAGCAGAGGTTATCTGTCAGTATCTCCTATACTCTAATGTAATACATGTATGTACATTGAATTTCTATAAATCAAATATAAGTAAAGTATATGTCAGCCTAATATATATGCAGTATGCTCATACATGTGTTCATCCAACTATTTCATGTCAAAATGATGCTGTGAAAAAGGTCCATTACACCAGGTTTGTGCAAGACATGCTTGAGCATCACATACACATGAGTTAAACCCGTTGGAAGCTTGATAATATGTATAAGACCAACTTTTAAAATTCCAAAGATCACAGAACTTGACAGACATAAAATCTGAATTTTGCATCAGCAAGGCCACTCTCAAAGGGAAATCAGCAAACAAGCTGGATACACAAACTTGGATCTGTCACCCCATAATACTCTTTTCCACTAATCTTCATTCCGATCTTTGTGAGCTTTAACATATCGTAGCCTTTTCACTCTGTTCCCCTTCTGAAAAAGTGGTTTCTTGGCTGCTGCACTTCCACAAAGCTCATTCCTGATCAAGCTCCTTCTGACTGTAGAAGAGTCAACTTGACTTCATCCTGATGAAGCTGCCAGTTGCTGAGCCAGGTCCTTGCTGGATATCTTCCAGTCTCTCAAAGAAGAAACTCAGATTTTGAAAGTTTTCTTGGACTTCCATTTTTTTTTTTTTTTTGTCCTTGACCTCTCCTGATTCTTCAGATTTCTTTATAACAGCTTTGCAGTTTGCTGATTTCCCTTTGAATGGCCTTGCTGATGCAAAATTATGATTTTATGTCTGTTAAAATCTGTGCTCTTTGGCATTTTGAATGGAACAATGTGATTGAAAGTTGGTCTTATACATATTAGCAGCTTCCAGTGAGTTTAACTCTTACGACATGTGTATGTAATGTTCCAGCATGTCTTGTACAAACCTTGTGTAATGGACCTTTTTCACGACATTATTTTGGCATGAAATGGTCAAATACAAATGCAGGTGTTAACAATGACATTAATTATGGCTCCATTCCATTTAGGTTTCAGAGCCAGGTTCCTGCTTTGGCTCAAGTGTAAGGGGAGGTCACACTGAATACTCACCACAACATGTTATATAATATTAAAATTTATCATATAAATGTTTAATATATCTATATACATAAAAAAATCTACTGTCATGTTATAAACCTATATCTGCATATATATTCAGAGGATGTATACAACATAACTCTTGATACAGAGGCATGTATGTTATATATGTCAGGTTGTGTGTCCATCACACACATGTAACACACTTCATGTAAGACTGACTGTCAGGGCTCTTTCACTTTGTCTTTGAGTTTGTCTTTGAGGACTTTCTCTTTATATACAGTAAATCTTGCATGAAGGTATTCATGAATACAACATTAACATTTATGTGTGTATGTGCTGAATAAGGAGATATGTGTTTTAACATTTGCTTCATTTACATAGAGATATAATTTACAAAGACAAAAACAAAAACAAAAACAAACAAAAAACCAAATGATGGACCCATTTAAACCATAATCTGCCCGTCCTCTTATTATGCTGAAGGGGAGGGACACATTGTTGCACTGTTAATCAATCTTCATAAAAACCTACTGTCAACTACTATTTATGTCTACACAAGTCCAACCAGGCAGATTAACATAAGAAATGACAACTGGTTGTTGCTTCCTGCCCACTAGTGAACTTGGATTTCCTGTAGCCCTGCAGCTGTAAGCAATGTGCATATAATTTTGCTTATTTTTGATATGATTTTTACTAGATTTAAGAGTAATAATCACTGAAATAAAAGGTACTGCTTTCATTCAGGGCATAAAATATTTAGAACAAGAGGAGACATTAAATAAATATGAACCTTGTGGATGAAACCAACAAAGCCATAGAGACAGATGATGAATGAAACCCTTCTATCTCCCTCTCTTCTTCACAGTGCACCTGAGGATTTCCCACAGAGAGAGTGCATGTGTGTGCATGTGTGACAGAGATCATTAGCAGGGGCTAATGCTGGCATACGCTGAGGCATTTTTTCTTGTAACCTTCATGTCCTGTGCTCGACTGTGCGCTGTGGAGCCCAGAGAGTCTGACTGATGAATGAACCACAGGCAGGTTGGCAGATGAGGAGCGGGTTCAGTCTGAATCACACCGAGCTGATTATTATCCATCACACACAAGGACTGAAATAAACACCTGTGACACTTGAATCAGCTCTAACTGAGAGATTCTTTATTGACCCTGATCTGAGGGCCTCTGATGTCACCTGTGTATCACACAACCTGTGTATTACACACAGGTGTGTTATTTTCTGCTGATTGCACTTAACCTCGTGAAAAGAACTGTAACACCTTCTTCTAGAGTCGGTCTGCATGTGTGACCCACACTGCCTCTGATGGAGGATTGCTGCAACAGGAACAGTTTGTCCTGCACATTTTTAGCCACACGCCAGTGATCAAAGTGGCTCCCTGGTGTTGATCAGTCACAGAGAAAATAAAATGGCACAGACACCAAAAGTTCACGTTTTAGTTACTCAGTGCCACAGTGTTCAGTGCTGGAAAAAGTTTAGCTTTGCTAATCTTATCAATTATTATTATTATTATTAATTATCATTTATTCTTATTAAATGAGAAGGATCATGTGTTGTAATGAAGATACAGATCATCACCCCTTGTAGACACATTTATCCCTTTGTTTTCCACAGCACATTTATTTTCACCATAGGCCTGTCCAGCAGCAGTAGAAATCTGTTTTTATCTAAAACCTTATCATAAACCCAAAACCCTCTTCATACCGAGTGAAGACAGGCTAAAGCAAGTGTCTAGCTGGTGAGCACACTGCAACATACAGCAGCTGACACCTAATACTTTTCTCTGGAGCTGGAGACCAAACTAAAGGACCTAACATCCACCTGATGAACACAAACATTACTTCAAATGAATGCTTATGTTTCCCTGTGTCAGTTGGAGGTGTGAACAGGTGCCACAAAGGCCGCTGTGTAATTCAGTGCTTTGTTCTTGTGCCCCAAAGAGCCAAAAGTTGATTAAAGGTTGGTTTTTGGAAAATACTGGAATTAGCACTGTCATTAGTGTAGTATTTACTCATACATTACACATCTGTATCCTGCAGCAGCAGAAGTCCAGATGTTGTGACTTTACACTGGATTATTTTTGTTCCTGCTGTTGTTGTCAATTAGAGCACAGCAATGTAGCCTACACCGCTCAGCCTTCACAAGCGCACATAAAGAAATCCATCCATTTTCCAATGTTTACACAGTCCAGGTCTCAGGACAGCAGCAGACGAGTCCCATCCTTGTCCTTTCTCCCAGCTCCCTCTGAGGATCCAACCCAAGCCAGATGGGATATGTGGTCCCTCCATGAAGTTCTGTGCTCTGGGTTCTCCTCCCAAAATACCCTGAACTCATGGATGTTCAGGGCTCAGTCTTATTCATCCCTGACGTTGATTGCCCCTGCTACCTCTAGTTTGGCACCATCTGTGTTTCATGGTTGAATAAATAGATTTCAGGCAGGTGGCCTGATTCCGCCATACTCTCCTGCTCAATTCATAAACTAACCAGATAAAGACATATTCCCTGTCACAGGTGACTTGGCAGTGGTTGAGTTGGATGATATGAATCGCCACTTCGCATAATTTACCAAAAGATGCAAATGATGTTGGCTGTGTAATGTTGCATAATTTTATGCTTTATTGCATTAAAAGTACAACTGTTACGTAATACTATATATAACAGTGACTGCATCATATGTGTTTGTGCACATTATGCTATGGATGGAAAGTTGATGAGAGAAGGCTGCACGTGCAAATACTCTTCCAGTGCCATGCCCATCTGTAAACAGACGTTTGTTAATTTGTTATGTTAATCTGCAAACAGTCATTAGTCAGCATGAGGACATTTATTTCACTCTAACAGTAGCTGTGTTAATATAATGAAGCTGACAAGTCTTTAATCTTGAGTGCGCTCTGCTGCTAATTCGCCTGCATCCTTATCTTTGTTGCCACTGTGATGAAGTTTCCTTTGGGATCAGAGAGATGAATGTTATCATTTTGTTTCCTAAATGAGTGGAGCTGACACTGCTACAGTAGGTTTAGTAGTTCATCTTCCACTGGACCAACAACTTGTCATCAAACATGTTGTAATTTATTATTGAGCTACAGGGCAGCTAGAGTGATTCTGTTTCTTTGTAGCATTTGTGTCTCTAACACTGTAAAGCCCTCATCTCTACACATGCATACAGTGGACACATGGGCACTCACAGAGCACAGATGCCTCACATTTAGTTGTTGTCTGGAGAAACTGTGTGTACTGTAAGCACCAAGTCTATGAACAGCGAACTTGTCAGACATACAATGGGCCAAATATAGCAGCAGGAAGACTGTGTGATCATGAGTACAATTCACCAGGTGTGAGTGCTGTAAAGGGGGAGTCACTGTAGTAAAGGCGACAGTAGCTGTGTAAGACACAATCCCAACATCTCCTGAAATGCTTAAGCTTGAATGTTGGAGCATACAGACCAAACTGCCACACTCACTCTGAGCTCTTGCAACATGTCAACATGGCTGCAGTCTAGAGAAATGCCATTTCTACACCTGTGTAAGCATGAAAGTGACTTTGACAAGGGACAAATTTTGATGGCTAGATGACTGGGTCAGAGCACGGTCATGACCAGCCAAGGCTCATTGATGTGCGTGGGGAGCAAAAGCTTGCTACTGTAGCTCAAAATGCTGAAAAAGTTAATGCTGGTTCAGGAAGAAAGGTGTGAACGACACACTGTGCATCTCAATTTATTGTGTATGGGGCTACATATTCACAGGCCATTCAGAGTGTCTGTGCTGACCCCTGTCCACCATGAAAAGCACCTACGCATGAGCATCAGAACTGGACCACAGAGCAATGGAAAAAGGTGACACTATGGGAATAAGGCAAGCTGGTGGAGGCAGTGTGATGCTTTGGGAAATATTCTGCTGGGAAACCTGGGGTCCTGCCATTCATGTGGATGTTACTTTGACACGTACCACCTACCTAAACATTAAATAAGCAATGGGATGTGGAAATCACCATGTTTATCCATGAAAGCATGGATGAGCGACGTGTGTGTTGTGGAGGTGTTGGATGTGCAAAAGTAAAAGCAACGCCATGCTCTCACTTTAATTTCATGAATGAAGATGGGTATGAAAAATAATTTTGGTACCTTTGCATTTCTGAACATATTTTGATTTTTGTGGATAACGGTGAAACAATAATATAAGCTTGCATGTGAAAAAATTTGAATTGCTTTGACTAAAGTTAAGAAGATGATTTTTTTTATGTCTGCAGCTACAGACAAGTCCTTGAGGAGGCCTTTTCCTCTCTGCAGCAGTGTTGAGTAGATCTTATCCACTGACTTATGGATTTTACTTTGAAAGACAAGGCAGCATCAAAGCAACATGCATGGACTGTGTCTCCATAGACCAGTAAACATAATCATCTGAATCAGTATCTGAAGGTTCGAAAACAAAGTTTTTTTCCAGCTTCAGTGTTTGTCTTAGGTTTAGGTTCAAACAGAAGACGTCTTGCGATATTTATAATTTCACTGAATGTTGAGGGTTGTAAAATCAGTGCAGGAACTCTGAATCATCATGATCATCACAACGGACAAAGCATACAGTACAGTACAGTACAGCATAATTGTGTTTTCTTCAAAACATATGGTAATTCTTTTTCATTCATGAGTCATGATTCTCAGGCGACAGGAATATTTTGTCATGTTTACAGACAGGCTGCTCTATCCTGCAAACTCCTGTTATAAAATAAAGCCACAGTTGTTATTCTGGGTAAGGATTTCATTTCAATGCTTAAATATGTGTGTAATACAGGAGACTTAATCTGAACCAGATTTATTTCTCACTTTCATAAGAAACACACTGCATACATGGGAATGAGATATCATTTTCCACAGGTCATAGGGGTATGACCGAAAGGAAATGTTAAAAGCACAAGGACATATTGAAAACACAAAAATGTTATCTTATAAAGAAGTCATATATTAACAAACACAGTCATGAGGATGCAACTGTGGTTTAGGTGTTGGTGTTTGTTCATCTGTTTCTCATTTGTGCAACAGGTACCTGGAGGGTGGAGTCCTGCTCAAGATGAGCATAGTTGGAAGCACCTGAGCCAGTGTGGCTCTTGCTCTCTCTCATTTTTGTTTTTGTTTTCATGCAGATAACATCCCCTCAAACTTCATGCATCACACTCATGCACACATGCACCTCCACAACTGATTGTACTGACAACCACACTTCATAGGTTTTTTTTAGTTTCTTTGTGTTGTGTTGATTTATTGTAAATAAATATTAGTAGCAGTAATTATAATAATAATAATAGTATTATTTGTCATGGCCTTAGAACCAGGACATGACAGCAATGCTCACATATATATTGTGCTGAGTATATTTAAAGTGCTGGTGCAAAAGTGTGACACTAATAATATATATTATATTTAAATTTGTACTTATGATCCTGCAGGGCAGCAGCCACATGTTGGCCCTTGTATTAGGCCTCATATGTCACCTGGAGTATAAATATACAACTTAAAATTTCCTCTCAGACTTGTTTTGCAGCAAAAGATGCTTGTTTTTGTATTGGTCATTGCTCCTCCTGTTGGTAACAAGGTAAACAGCAGCAGGTTATGAACTAACTTCACTAACTAACTCAGTTCATCTGTCACACAATTGACCAAAACTTCTCAACAAAACACATTCACCCTCCAACCGTCCATAAAAACAGGCACTTTTCTGATTGGTTTATATTTACATGTTTATTTGTATTGCCTCCTCACAGCGAAGAGGTCCTCATTACCAGAGCAGAACACATAGAGTCGGCAGTTAACAGAGTAAGTCTTTACTGTGGGAAGACAATGACTCTGAACACGCTACACTACTCTTAAGTGTGAATATGTGCGTGATGGACTGGTAAAATGTCCTGGGTGTTTCCTGCCTTTTGCACAACACATGGGAAAGTCTTTAGTCTGCTTGACCTTGAATGGGAATTAACTGGTATAGTGAATATACAGACTGGCGAAGTAGTTGCTGATTAGTGTTTTTGATTTTGCCTTTTTGTGGCGTGTCGGATTGCAACTTTGACAATAAAAAAAAATGAAATGAAACAAGTTTCACTGTGTATGAATTCATCATAGTGGTGTTTGGTTCAGCAGCTCTGTGCTTGTCAACAGCTCTTGGGCCGAAACAGTCAGGATTTAGGTTTTACTGCAGCAAATCTGGAGCAGACATATTGACTCATTAGATTCCCCTTTGAAAAACGTTAGATGAAGCAATGGCAATAACAGAGACACTGTGACTCACTCCACACACACACACACACACACACACACATATAGACACCCAGATGCAGTCACCTTCAGACACATACACATACACAGACCTCATGGCAATGAGCTTTCCAAGGCTGAACTGGTGCAGGAACTGAGCACAGATTAGATATGTGATAGATGGTGTGTACTGCATGTATGTGTCTGTATGTGTGTAGTGAAATGAGAGGATCAGAATAGCTCACAGTGTTCCCTGCATGAGGCACATAATAAACCCAAACCTGATAAAACTGCTAAGGCTGCACTTTATTTCAAAGTTCTCTCTCTGACTTGCTTGAGTAATTATTTACCAAGTTCACTTTTTTTACCTATTGCAGGGTTTCTTGAGACTACTGCCTCCTCAACTAACTATGGTTATTCATTCATTATCCATACCACTTATCCATTTAAGGTCACTGGGTCCCAGCCGATCAGGGTACACTCTGGACAGGTCTAACTGTGATTATGTACATTTTTATTCGACTCTCATCATCAAGATGACCCTGTTTGAAGTTTGTTTCATGTTCATGTCTGTTTCATATTCAGACACAATGTATGAATCAATCAATCAGACTTTATTTGTTTGTATAGCACTTGCATACAAAGAGTGTAATGCAAATGAAACACCAGTCAAAACTAAAAAGTAGTTCTCGCTATTGTTGGATTCACAGCAAATTTAAAAGTGCAAACAGAAACTGGACTACAAAGTTACAACTTGCTTCTACTAAACAATTTATGTGTGCATTCATACGGGTACGAGGACCAAATCAGTCTGCATGTAAATAACAGGTCTGGGTGACTGAGACCCGCAATCAGGTGAGTCAGTGTTTTTTTCTGTTCTGATTGCAGTGAACACTGCACTGTAAAAATGTATGCGTTATATAATCAGTAAGAAAAAGTGCTGCAGATTATTGGTTTACAGTGCACACAATATCAAAATATAGGGACCATTTATTTCTTGTTTATTTCATTTCCAGGCTTTAGTTGTGTGGAACAGTTGTTTTACTGTGCTCATGTTCTTTTTTCCTGTAGATACTATTATGTTAACTAAACTGTCACTAAACTGTCTATAAACTTCCATTTTAGTCAGACCTTTCTTGGAAAACAGCTACACTGATCTTAAGAGAAATCTTAATCAAATCTCTCAATCAAAGGTATTTGGTGCTTAATGGAAACTTCAAACTCTTTCTCCCTCATTTTCTCTTGCATTTGTGTTTCCTTTTTAAATTTTAATATTCACTTGTCTTCTCATTTCAGGTCCCTTCACTTCCTGCCCTGCTTTGCTTCCCTCCTGTGTGATTGCATGCGCTATCCTAACGTGCTGTAACCCTAATGTGTTGCACCACTTCTCACTGTCTCCTGTCCCAGAGCATATTGTCTCAGTGGTCCCTTCTGTGTCTATTTATCTTGTTTGGTGGTCCGGCCTTTGGTCTTCATGTGAATATTTCCAACAATCCAATGTATGACCTGTTTCTGTTTCCTGACCTTGTCTCTAGTCTGTCAATTTGGATCTGTTGTCTTGTTGGATTGCCTTCCTAAGTATTGGACCTGTTTTCCAGTAAAGACTGTCTGATTTCTGTGTTATATTAGAATACTGTAACTAAAAGGTCCCAAATATGTATCCACATCTGACGTCTGACTCCTACCTGCTGATTCACACTAAGTCACGGGGTTGAGAAACCTCTAAATGCCTTAAAATGTGAAAAATAATTGTAACCATGACAGTGAACATGGGTGTCATTTTGGCAGGGTCTTTTTTGTACTCTGGCATTCTTAGTGGGCACATTACCCTGAATCTAGATTACCACTGTTAAACTTACAATACCCTGCTAGACATATGCATTCATTTTGATTAAACTGAATTGGAATAAAGGAAGAGAGTGGGTGGGCAGTAAGTGCTCTGACATCAACTTTGTAGCCTTCAGGAGAAATCAAACACCAGCTTTAGCCTGAAAATCTTTCTCTGCTCACTTTTAACACTGGTTGTCCTACATTTTTTTGGTTTTCCTACATTTCAGCTGCACCATATCCTATAAGCAGTTATTCCTCTGTGTGCTTTAGAGTTCAGTTACAAGTCAAAGATGTGATTGTCAAACTGTGAAAAAAGTTTCTTATACATTTTTTATACTTGTACTCTATACTTGCACTTGGACTATACTGTATATAGCCACTGTTTAAACAACATTTTCCAGTTTGCCAGTGAATCTGGCCCTAACTATACAGTCAGACAAAGGATATATGTAAAAATATTTCAAGCAAATATCTCTCTACATTGACATTTGCTTATTGGTCAGCTGGTCAGTCTAAAATATTTAATTTCATTCTTTAATAAATCTCTACTTTGCACTAAAGAGAATTTATCTTCAGGACTGTCAACTTAATGTACTCAATGTGTAACAAATTTCCTGTGTAATATGCTTGTTTGCTACTGTCTGTCTGTTTGTTTGGTTATTATTCGGTTCAGGGTGACAGAATGGTTACAGGGTGGTGTTTAGAGTCCCAATGACTTCCTTCAGCACCAGGTCTCATCTATAAAAACTGTGGGTATGTGTAAGGGTGTCCATGGGCCTCATTCACTGAACCTTGTTGATGCACAACCTTCCTGCATGTTCACAATTCCATGTGCACAAGTTGCAGTTATAATTTTGCCAGCGGTTTTCTTCATTGTCTCCAAACCAGGGCAACTTTTCATTTAGCAAGAACAGGTGCCATCTATGATACATCTTGACTCAGCTCTATTTTCTATGTAACTCTTCTCTTGTTGAACCAAAACAGCCCTTTTTATCCTGAGACAATCACTTACCTGCATACTGGCAGAGCCAACCTTTTGAATTTATTCAGTCATTCATTGCTTTTCTGACCCATTGGTCTTGTTCCTGGCTCTGGTAGACAACAGCCAGTGTTTAGTAGATCTGGGACATGGGTCATGGAAATAAGACAGAAACAATATTAACCAATGTTGTCACTGAAGAAAATTTTTTTATCATAACTAATCATAAATCTTTGTCTCACTCACTACAACGTTCATTCATGTGGTTTTCAATAGACCCCATTAAGAACCAATTAAAGTCAAACCAATATCAAAAAGATTGATGGTTTTGCATCAATGTAAGATTGATTTCATCATGTAGGTTTATCCCTAGCAGAAAACAGGTTATTGCCACAGAAGACTCTAAATATCAAGTGTAAAAAGTACAGTTTCGTCAAGTCAAGTAGATATGACGAAAGATCCGGAAACTGGAGGATTCAAATTAGGAAATAAAATCTTAAAACGAAACTATCTGATAATGTCATTAGAATTACTCAAACATAAACAGGTAAGGATTGGTTTTTAAGTCAACCATAAGTAGGAGAAATAACTGTTATAATAATCTGTAAACTTGTGTTTTTATTTACCTCAGAGAAGGCCGTATTTTGAAAGTGAACACCGGAAAGCACAACCTCATTTTGGCTGACTTGACGCAGGTTTCCCTCTTCAAATTTATACCCGAGGAAGAAGCGTAATAAGAGTCATATCGTGTATTTATCCAGGTAAATATAACTAAACGACACAGGTGATTCATCTGGAAGGAAATGACACAGTAAACCGACGAAGAAGAACAAGTGTAAAAGCGACCAATCGCCGTTCTCCTGCTCGATTGCGTATTGATCTGGGTTGGAGCGTCTCCCTCTCATCAATCTCACCGACACTCGGCACCTGTGTGTCAGCATGTGTGCGGATCTTCAGGCCGTGGATTTTCTTTCTGCTTTAACCCAGCGGACATGACCGGACTTCCCCGTCCGTGATTGCGGATGCGACGCGGAGCGTGCGAAGAAATGAAAGGATTGATGAGAGTTTGTCGAAAAGTCCAACTCGTCTGAACGCGCGCTGCTGGACTTCATGTCAGGAGAAAATAAAAACAAAAAAACCAACCAGTGTCACCTTTCATCTGCGCGTACGATGGGAAGACACAACTGCACTACACAATAAAATAAAGGAATAATTCACTAATAACACGAACAGCAACCGGATCCAGCGGCGAGTCATTTTGAGTCCACATCAAGTCTCTAAAGTGGATCCTGCTGCGGGCATCGATTAACGGATTTCACTGATCCTCCTCAGACACTCAACACCCTCAAAGGTAAGTTGGAGAAATGAGACAATACACTAGAGTTAGTGAGGAGCGGACAGGCTTATTGTGACAGACTCGTTATGGAGGTATTGTCTCCGTGTCACATCAGAGCCCCTGAGGGCCCACACCTGTTGATAGGATCCGTCAGGATCCACTCACAAGAGTCCGCGTTCACATCTGCTCTTTGCGTCACGGACCGTGTCTCAGACGGTGGATGCTGTGGAGAGAGTGTGAGAACTAGGCTTGAGAATAAACTACATCAATATTTTAATTGTCCTCTTTGTGTGTCTTAAACCCCCACACATTTCCACCTTGACTTGTTTTCAGACTCAACCAGGAGCCTGTTCATTCAAACCGACACCACTTAGTCAGGCGATCAGAGCAGAGACTGTTCATGAGGATACAGACGCTAACGCCTGTTGGTGACGATGGTAGCTGGAGATGGATGGAGTTTCTGTAGCAGCTTGCAGGACGTGTGTGTGTGTGTGTGTGTGTGTGTGTGTGTGTGTGTGTGTGTGTGTGTGTGTGTGTGTGTTGGTGAGCAGAGCTCTCACTTTGGACCCCCGCCGGGACCCCGGCCGGGACCCCCACCGTCAGCATCCTGTTCGTTTGTGCATCACCCATCGCGCGCTCTTGCTCCACGCGGTGGCGCAATGGACGGAGACGTGTCCTTCTCTGTGACGCGCTCTGAGCATCCCCGTGTTGACCTGCAGAGCGCACTGTAAGCATGATCCACTGGGGTGTGTGTGTGTGTGTGTGTGTGTGTGTGTGTGTGTGTGTGTGTGTGTGTGTGTGTGTGTGTGTGTGTGTGTTGAACATTCACAAACATCACCTCAGCTGTCAGTCTTGCTTCCTGCTTCCTACCTGTCTTTTTCTTTGTCAGCTTCTGTTTGTCTGTCTGTACTGTGTCTCTTTTTCCTCTCTCTCTCTCTCTCTCTCTCTCTCTCTCTCTCTCCCTCTCTCTCTCTCTCTCCCTGTGTATTTTGTGAGCACAGCTGCAGGCAGGGCTGAGTCTGTCATTGGGACTCACTAATGAGCCCTCCACTCTGTCTCCCCATGTGGTGGAATGTTTGCACTGGAGAGTGAGTGAGAGAGCAAAGGGGGAGAGAGGGAGTCAGAGAGAGAGAGAGAGGAGGGGAGGGAGCGAGGGAGCGAGCGAGCAAGCGAGGAGCCAAGGAGTGGAGCGTGAGAAGAGCTGTCGTACCTGCTGCTCTCACTGCTCAAATATTAAACAAGGGGTTTCTGGGAACCGATGCTGCTGCTCTGGGACAAGCCCAAAGTGTGGAGGCAGCCGGGCTCAGTGGTTTGTGGACAGGCAGTCTGCTGCTGCTGCTGCTGCTGGAGGCACCGCTGCATCTAAGAGTCTGATGGAGGAGGAGGTCACAGAGCCCGATCCCCAGACGGCGGAGCCCAGCACTCACATGCTGGAGCCCTCTGGCATGCTGCCGCTGGGGACACACTCGGAGGTAAACGGAGACTTGCCAGGGAACCCGTACCTGAGGGACGGGACGGTGGACGTGATGGAGAGTCCGGCAAGGGAGCCTGTTGTGCTGCAGTATCCTGCTGAGTACAATCACAGCCACCAGTATGGGTAAGAATCAGCATGGGAGAGACTGAGAGAAAGGGAAAGGCTCTGTTGCTGCAGGAAGCAGCTGGTAATGTGAGCAGAGATGTGGCACTTCTGTGGGACGCTCCCGTTTGCGGAACGTTTGACTCCTGTTTTGTGATGATGGTTTGATGGATTGTCTTTGTGCCCAGTTGACTATGTTGTCAAGCACCTGTGTGCCTCTGTTGCATAGTCCATAGCACAGCACAGTCATTTAACAATTTATTTCTCTTACAGAAGGTTCAGGCATGTCTCATTGATTCATAGTAATATTTTTCACCTTATCGTTCTCATAGCAGAGACAGATATGTTGTTGAATGGTCGTAGGTGTCATCTTTACACACCTATGGATCAAAAGCAGTTGGTAATTGAAGCATCCTAGTAATCACCTTCCTGATGAACTGCTCTGTTTGTACATGCATGATTTTTTTTTAGCACCCTCTATGTATTTGCTGCTGCAGCAGTGTATTATCAAAGGCTCACTGTGAATTGTGCAGGTTTACATGAGTGGATCGAGTCGTCAGTTGACACCAAGGTGCTTCACTATGTGGAGACAGAGTGGGATCATCAATAAAACTGTGAGCGTGTCCAGATTACCTCACTTCTGAGTTGATCTGAAGTTTATAGATTCCACACATCATCTTCTTGCAGGTTGTTTTATATGAGCTACATCAAAAAACTTGTTGCTGCATCTGTTTCTTTAAATGGAAACTTTTTAGTTATTCTTATAATGTGACCACACATCAATCTGTGATGTCATAGCAGATGTTTTCCTTTTATTTGTCTTGGATAAGGCTGGGATGTGATATAAAATGATATTTTAGGGTGGAGGGGTGTTAACTGCCCCTGTGTGATGGGATGGAACACCAGTTCATTAGTGTCATTTTGAAAGGGGAATTGCATCCTGCTGACAACTTGACGTATTTAAACTGGGATTGGTAAATTGTCTCACACAGACTTTTAGACCTAACGACAAGATGCCACTGTGTCACCATCCTCTTCACAAAGTTGATGTTGTGGCTGGAGGGTCTGCTGCTGGTACACAATGTTCTACTAGTGTCCCCTTCAGTATCGGCCTGTTGGTATTGGCTTGCACGCTGCAGGGTCTGACGTGAAAAAGTGCCATCTGCCCTCCTTGTCATGCAGAAGGCTTTGAATAAAGCCATGCTCTCTAAAGAGTCAGGACTCAGAGCTCAGGACCGGTTTCGTGTTTTGCTGCGGGTGAATTTATAGAAAGAGAGAGAGGGAGTCAGACCTTTGACTGACACTACATGTCAGTCAAAGGTCTGACTGACATGTAGTGAAATGACAGATGTCAATGTGTTGAAAATGAAGAAAATCACCTAATGATCATTGCTCAGTCTTTCAAAAGGACAAAGTGAAATCCTCTGAAGAATTAGATTATGAGATATTTATTATTATTGATGACAGATTAATTAACCTTTTCCAACAGTGTATTTGTCTCATTATGTGGAAAATATCAAGAGTTGGTCTTCATGACATGTCATCTTTTTCTGGACAACTTGAAGACGCCCAGCATCTTGTAAAGAAGTGCAGAGTGTTTGTGTTACCGTGCCAAGACAATTAAACGGCAACTTAATCAATAGCTGTCCCCCATGGACAAACAAGTAATTCAAAAAAAATATTTTGAATTCTTGACATTTCTATTGACTAAAATAATAGATTTAGAAATTGGTCAATGTCCTGATCCTGATCCTGAATCTGATCCATAATGTATGTTGGTGTGACACTAACATATGATGAACAGATGCTGGACACGAGTCCTCAGAGAGGAATGAGTTTTATCAGCTCTTCCCACCCGTTCTTTGAGGACATGTAGCATTTTAATGGCAACAGGTTAATTGCGACTTCTTCCTTCAGGGTCAAAGTGTTTTGATTAGTCATATCATCTTTGTCTTATCCTTGAAGTGTCAGTACAAGTAGTGCTGTCCCTGTAAGACATGCACACAAGTTTAGTGGAGGTGGGTTTATTTATGTCTGTGCGGTAATTGGGTTCAGTTCTGCTGTGACCCAGTCTTAACAACAGTGCAAAGACTTAAATGATGCAGTAATAGTTTGTTTACTGCCAGGCTGCTTTAAAATAGTTTTGTTGTGGGTGATTGGAAATAAACTTTGAAAGAAAACAAGAATATGTAAGTGTGTGTGCGTGTGTATATATAATACATTCTTGTCTTGTTACTTATCAGATCAGTGTATAAAAATACTGTTGCTAATTGTCAGTGTCACTCAGGAGGCTCAGGTCATATGGAGGGCTTGGAGAGAAATGCAGGAAAATTAGTACTCAAAATCTCTTCTCAACTGTACTCAGCTGTTTGTTTATTTTCTGTAGCTGAAATCAAATTATTTCAGCGTTTTGACTTTTTCCTCAGTTGTCAAACTTGGCCGTCACTTTCAGAAATGAACAGGTTGGTGACAGCTTGATCTTTATGTGGAATCACATTTGGGCTTAAGTCTGTGACAGGTTGTCCCTGTGATTAAATGCCACAGGTCAATCACAGCTAGTGCAGCCGTCGACAGCCGTGTTCAACATGTCCTTGAGCACAGACACTGACTCCAGACTAACTCACTTACTGAAAGTCACTGCTGAAAAACAGCATCAGATTGTGGCATCAACATTTGAGTTACTATCCCATAAAATGAGGGCAGGTTTCATCTGCTTTTACTGTCACCTTCCTGTGTGTGTTTTAGACACACATATATTTGACATATATTCCTCTATTTAATTTTCCCACCATTTTATGGTGGACTAAAGAATCAGTTGATCAATTGCATAATTAATTGGCAGTGAAAATAACTGTCCTTGCTAAGTCTTCAAACGTCCAAGTAGGAGATTCAGGATTTGCCAAAGCAACCGGCTCAGTAAAATGCTGACGTGCCATCCAGTGATTTTTATCTTTAAGTCATTTCTATGGCTCATTTTTATCAGCTGCTCAATCTGAGTATTGAATCCCAGAATCCTTGCCTCTTTTCTATTGAACTGATATATCACTGCATGCTGCGAATAACTTTTTGATGAGGGGGGCTTGGTTGGTCTGCGGTGATCACTTGCTGATTTAAGTGACTACTGCACTGTGCTCTGCTCCTGAAGGGCACATTAGCTTGTTCAGCCGAGACCTTGATCAATTTAATCAAGTGTTATGACGCTGAAGGCTCTGCTCCACACTGTCTTCTTGAGGGGTTGAAGATCAGATGTTTTACTGGTTTCAGCAAATTATCTCACACTTCATCTTCTGCATTTATTATCATCGTGTCCTTATGAGATACCACAGTAAAATATTGTATTAAAAATCATGTCTCCTGTTCATGTACTGCTTTCTCTCTCTCCCTCTCTGTGTGCTTTGACTTGTCTAAAGCTTTGTTTGTTTGCCAGTGGTGTCAGATTTCGTACTCCTCGGTGCACTGCTCCTTTGGAGTTATTTGAAAAGAGCAGATGTCAGTAAGCCTACATTTAATTGGTGCTGTTCATTGATGCAAAGGATGTTTTTGTGTCAGAAGTCTCAGAAGTCAGGTCATTTTTGTACAGCCGTACGTGGCTGTCAAAGCTTGAGAGTGGCCATTAGTTGTAGAGTTAAGAGTTGGTGGGAAAAAGCCTTTTGAGGTCCAGTCTGAACAGGAATGAGGAGCAATGAGGATTCTCCTTCTCCTCTAATCCCCCCTTACTAAAAACATTTACCCTACACCTGCATGAATATGATTGGATTTACTATCGACAGCTGTAAAATAAATTATTGCGAAGCTGATGTGAAACAGCTGACGCTGATCAGCCAATACAAATGTGACTGCAGTGCTGTGCCTGAAAAGCTATATGCTCCATTCAATGTGATGATTGTATATTGAACTTGCTCGTGACCCACATCAACAGTCCAAAACCCAAAGACATTCAGATTACAACAATCTTTTAACTGAGAGGCAGAAAACAATCACATTTCTCAAGCTGTTAGGAGTGATATCGGCTTGATAAATAACCTGAATGATTGAGTTTTAACAGCTCAGAAGACCATGTAATCACATGGTCCATTTACACCAGAACTGCTCCAAAATGGAGCTTGTGATGAGATTGTCTCCTCAAATACCTCAATGATTTGCTGTTGAGTAATTTTCAGTCAATCAATTGTTTCAACACTAGTCTCAATATTGTTGCAGGTGTTTAAACTCCAACGATCCGTCATATTTTATTAAGCCCATTTCGCTTGTAAAACCATAATAATTGTAAAGGAGAGAGTAACTACAGCCTTCAGATGAATGCAGCTAGTTAAACTGCTGGAAATGCTTTACTGTTCGCCACCTCTGTTTGCATATTTTGTTTCCTCCACCACATCTCAGAATTATCTCAGTGTGGTGATCCACAAAGTCACAGTGCTTGTTGCTAAAAGGCAGGTCAGCCCTCTCTGCTCAGTGCTGCTTAACGTGAGCTTTTAGCTGGATAAACAGATTAACTAAGTATTGTGGAGCTAAATGTGTCAGAAGAGTGAGAAAACTCATAATATAAGCCATGACTGTCCTCCATGCTCAGAGAGCACACACACACAGAACACGTTAAAGTTACGAGTCATTGTAACGAAATGTATACAAATTCTGTTCTTGCGTGGTAAATGCTGATCGACACCTCTTCATGTTGGCTGCAGCCGCACAAACCAAGGATGGAAAACACCTGCGCAAAACAGCTGACAATAAATGGGTTCCTTCGTAACTATAATCAGAAAAATACGGACAAGAGGGATGATTGTAATATTCATAATGACAGCTGAGACATGACTGAATAATTGATGAATTGGGAAGTGAAAAATCCTGACATTACGTGTGAAGAAAGCTGGTCATAAAAAGGACTTTAGGCAGAGCTGCAGACGTCTTAATATGCATGCTTATTAAACTGACAAACAAGAAAGATGCAGGGACCAGTTTTCAATTTGTGAGGCAATGGATGGCTGGCAGCTCCAACCAGTGAAGCATTGGCTCTGGCAGGTGTCCGACACGGTAGAAAAACAAAACTTCATATGGGGCTAATAGTAAGGAGAAAAAAAAAAAAAAAAAAATTATACATTTTATTAGTTACTGGATGAATAATCCAACATAATACATTTTTTCTTTGCTGAGTAAATAAAAAAAAAAAACAAAACACTTTTGCTTGAGGTTTAAATACTTTTTGCGTATGCCCATCTATAATGTGTAATCAGTGTGTGTCTTATGTGTGCAGGTCCTGTGTGAGAGGCTCTTTGAAATGTGTGTCTTATTCATAGCTACCAATTAAGTTTGCCATTTGGTCAAAAAACAAACAAACAAACAAACAAACAAACCAAAACACTTTCTTATAAAGCTTGACATCATTACTAATGGTTTCATTCATAATTGATGAATATTCTAGTAATGCTTCGTATATCAGCAATAAGCCTTTAAGAAGAAGCAACCTTTACATTTCTCAGTTTATGGAAGGTCTTCAGGTCTGCACTTATAACCTGTTAGTAACACAAGTAAATGTTATAACTATAACTTCCATTTGAAGAGCTCTTAATGCGTTTATATATCTGTTACTTTTGTTTTATGGTAAAACCGACAGTGCTGTAAAACACTGCTCCAAACTAAATTTAAAGCTGCTGTTTGTACGTTTTGCTATTGCATAGAAACGCTACGAGTTCAGCATCAAAATTCATACCTTTACTCACTACGAGCTGTTTCCACCATCACAATCTATCACGTCTTGCCTCTGCTGAGCTTAGCACCCTAACCAGCTAACTCGGGCTTCTCCTCACTTACAGATAGCAACTCGCTATAGCCTCCAATCTGTCTTGAAGATGTAGTGTTGTTAATAGAACATATGACCTCTACGTAGCTCTCCTCAAGCAACAATCACTACCACTGACTCCTGTGGCAAGGAACCACATTTGTCAGTAGAGAAAACTTACTTACATAGCCCATTTGAAGCGCTGACTGAAGCATTTTTAGCTCTCAGTCAACTCAAAGGCTGTTTTTCAAATGGTTTCTTACTGAAAAAGCATGAATACCAATAATAAAACATTGGTTGTAAGCCCACTGCTACATTATGAATGGCTTATTACAGAACAATGTGTGTAGTGCAGTGGTGATTCACCTGGCAAATGTGTGGTATGTAATTTCTAAAGAGAGTTGGATTTGGACAAAACTAGCAACACAACAAGCTGAAGAATTAGACTCATCCTCCTCAAGAGAGCAGAAATCTGTGCATTAGGTTGGCTCCTGGAACAGCAGCCTGCCTGCGTGATCCAATCCACATCCAACTTTCACTTTTAAATTCATGTTCAATGTCACGTTTTTGTTATCAAAGCTTTCGTAATTGCGCTTACTTGCCTCTGCAGAACTATGGTGTAAACTTTAACTGATGAAACAGACGGACGCATTGAGATACTTGGGAGAAAAGTTCACTGTTCTGTGTTGCTCTCTGTTTAATATCTCAGCCAATTTTTGAACTCCTCGCTCTGTCTCAGAAGCATCTTCTCATCCAACTGCTCATCCAGACGAAATCCAATTAGAGAGAAGGAAGTAGTCGCCCAAATCTCTCTGCTCTGTGTGGACTTATTTTTCTCCCATGCCCTTGGGCTTGGATTTATTGAATAATTAATTGCCTCAGTCACATTTGCACATATAGTATACATGCACAAGCTCTCATGCAGCCGCACGTACACACACATTCACTATATTTGCTTCTAGTTGTGAGTCTCCCTCACTGTGTGACTTCCTACTTAATGGATGAGTGCTGCCTTTTTTAGAGAGATCATTTATACTGTGGCCCATGGATGTTAATTTGTGTTAGTTTTATCAATATCACAAATGGCCTAAGCAGCTCCCTGTAGATGATTATGGGTTCGCATTTCGTACTGCTTCTCATTTATTTAAATTTAGCTTTGTCTGGAAAACGGGGTTTATGCAACTCACAGGTCAATTTACCTTTATATTTAATAGATGGCATAAATGGCTAATGTAAATGAAATGACCATGAAATGCTGCGCATGGGAGTTTCCCTTGTTGATAAACATTGTTCAGAAACATGTGTAATGTGTGGCTCTTTTCTAATTGTCGTTTGTGTTCAGTATTAATCTTCCAAAAAACCCAAGAGTCCTCCTCAGCTGCTCCTTGCTGCCTGCACTGCTGTCTAAATGTTTCCCTCTGATGTCTCTCAGGGAGAAGATGCCGTTCCACCATGTGACGGCAGGCCTGCTCTACAAAGGGAACTACCTGAGCCGCTCGCTGTCAGACAGTGACAGCGACGTGCTGGCCAGCATCTCAGTCGAGGAGCTTGATGGTAAGTCTCCTCAGTAAACTCTCTGGATTTTTATGTTAATGTCCATTGTAAAGGCCCCATATTTTATACTTGTGTTTTACCTAAGGTGTTGATATCCAGAAGAAGATATATTTGTGGTTTTTAGAGTAAACCATCTCAGTGTAGTTGTACATTTCTTTCAGGTTGTCCCTGGCGCTCTAGTAACAGGTCGGTCAGAATGACTGTTTTCTGAGTGATCAAATAAAAATATAGCAGATTTCAGGTAAATAGTTGGAGAAACCAAATCCTGCAAGGTTGGATGGCGTATCTAGCTGGGCTGGGCTTGGGGCATGGCTGTGGGGGCGGTGACTGCTTTGTTGTGACATCACAAAGTTCCAGAGGTCCTGACAGCTTGTTTTTAAGGCTCAGTTTTCTCTGTGGACTGAGCACTTTGATATTTTCAGTTTTAATATAGAACGTAGACCTGATTTACAACAAAAAGAGTTGTGGACATCTATTTTTATGAGACTTTAAAATTATCTGGGCATCCTACCTCCATAATCTAACAAGAAGAACATACTATAGGAAACAGTAGAAAAAGATAGCATTTCATATTATTTCATATTTCATATTTTAAACACAGTGTCTGTTTGAGAAAGAAAGAGCATATATGCGTGTGTTTGTCTATGTGTGTAGTAAAAACTAATGCTCCATAAGATGAAAAACTTAGACTAAAATACTTGCACCTTGGAATATGGTGCTGCATACCAATGATTATAAACTCATTGCAGCTTTATGTTTTGTTCTGCTTCATGCCAGATTGAGGGGGTTGGAGAACCAGAAGTAAGTTAAACAGTTACCAAAATTAAAGAATAACATTGACAGCAGTAGAACAGCGGCAAAGATATTGGGAGTGTTGAGGATCATTGGCTGTATGTAGGGAAAAACACAAGGAGAGGAGAGCCAATCATCTGAATTTGAGGCGTATCAGACGGTCACACAGTGGGAGCCACTGCGTAAAAATGGCTATTTTGGGCAGCAAGCCTGTACACGCTGCTGTATCCCAAACCCATATGGAGCTTTGTTTTTCAGAGAACATTTCAGTTTACTTAACATATCTCTGTTTGATGTGGTATACCAATTTTACCATCAGTAATGCTTTGAGAAACAATACAGTCCTACAGAACCAGCAGCTTCCTCCTAATCTGAGCCAACAAACCACAGTGATGTATTATTCTCCATGTAGCTTATCTCACCTGGAGCATTCGTGGTCTGTTGGCTTCTCTGTAAGACTTCAGGTCTGTGCTGTAGCTGAGGCAGTGTTTATGAAGCCTTTGTTTTGGAGTCAGTCTGAGAGTTATCACCCAGGCCTGTAGAACACAAACCTGATCAATAACAGTCTGCCGGAGTCAGCAGTGGCAGCCTCACAGGCAGCAAACGAACTAGACCTACAAAATATTAATCCTTTGATGCAACATTAAGCTGCCGCATGGAAAATTGGCTGCATAGCACACAGTAATCGCCAGATACTCTGTCAGGGTAGTGTTTTAATATGCATGGCGATATTTTCAATGTATGAATTTCTCTTTCCTGTTTCATTGGTTCATGTTGTTTGGAGAACAGGAAATGGCTAGTGGGTAGAGGGTCCCCATAAGGTCATCTAAACATCAAACTTTAGCCTTTTAGCTCTGTAATTACTTTATTAATATGTGTTATACATTACATGCTGAGGGGTGAAACCACAATGGATCACAAACCAGAATACTGGTACTGCTGGGATCCACAATAAAGACTTTTTCCAGGGACTTAAGCGGTGTCCAGGACAAGTTAGATATAGATCTAAGAACTTAAATTGCTTCAAAGATAAAATCATCAAGTGCAAATTACTCCTTTAAAGGTGATCCATGAAATTGTGCATGTAAAACAACGGGTACAGGGACTAACTACTTCAGGTTAGGTTTTAATAGTGTAGACTGACTAAAGCACAGGACTTGGGCCCATAGTACACAGATACACTGACTCCATGGCAACCGTAGTTGGGGTGTATATACCGGTTCGACTCCCAGCCAGCTAGACTCTTTGCTGAATGTCATTCCCCTACTCTCTGTTCCATTTCTTGTCACTGTCCAATCACAAAAGCTTAACAAAAAGGCTTAGCCCAAAAAGTAAAAATTTTGTTTTTCATTTTACTGACAATGCATTGCTGAACTATAAACATGGGTATTATGTCCCCAGAACACTGAGGTTTTTATTCATCCAGTTGTAGACAGAAGTGCTTTGTGAAAACTTATTGAAATAGTCTTTGTGCAGGTTGTTATTTATCTGAAACAGCCAATCTGGACCTATGTGGTTTTCATCAGATAACATGACAGCCTTACCTGTCTGTCAGCCTTCATCAGCAACACCTAAGTCTCCCACCAATTCCTTTCCCTTGGTGCAGCTGTAGCTCACCCAGCCTCCACATTCTGCACATTCAACACTTCTGCTTCACAATATTTAAAGAGGCAATTTACTGCATTTGTCCAGGGCCATTAAAAAGCTTGCAGCGGCAGGCCTGGCTGTCATATGGCCAGCGGTGTGGCATCAGTCAGCTGATGTGTTTTTGTTAATGTCTCATCTCCCAGGAGAAGCTGCTTCTGTCTTTAGGGATTTATGCAACTGGCTCTCAGGTCTTTCACGCTGTTGCATTTATCTCTTCAATTATTTGCAGCAGGCAACTGTGTAATGCAAGTTTCACTGGCAAAATTGAGACCCTTTTTTTTTTTTGCATCTTGGAAACAAAATTGACATTGATCATTTAAAAAAAAAAAAAAAATAAATTGGTTTTCATTGTGGCTCCTGTAGAGTTTAATGTCATTACAGCAGCCATGTGCATATTCCCTCATAGGGTGTAGGGTTGGTAACAGAATCTACAAGATCCTCCATTGATCTTAAAGGGTTTTTAATCAATGTGTGCAAACATGAACACACTTCCTGCCGAGCTGAGCTTTAGAGCCAAGTCTCTGATCCGTGGTCAAGTCAGAAGCCAGATCCAGGAGCTCTGCTGTCACACGATGAAGACTGGCTTTATAGATTTCCTTTGAGTTTAATCTGGTGTGTCTTCATTAACACTCAGTGATAACATCGTCCGCCATTCGCTCTGAAAGTAATGAACTGAATGTATAGCGATGGCCACTGCTCACATCTTTATGGTCACAGATGTTTTTTTTTTTTTTTTTTTTTTCTTAAATCTGAATGTGTACCGTGGTTAATGCCATGCCATGCTAGAAAAACACTGTCTTGCATCATGACACAAGGACGTCCTGTGTGCCCTCTGAGAGCAATTTGTGCTTTTTTGCCAGTTCCATTCTTATTTTAAGAGCAGACATCATTTTTCATTAACAAATTTATGCAAATTTAGTTAAATTATGGTACAGGTGAGAGAGTGGTACATGAGTAGATCTCTGCTCTGCTCTGCTCACAAACCACAGGTATAAATCACCTTTCTACTCTCCTTAAATCCCAAACTTACTGGAATTAAACTGAACAAAGACTCTAATGTCACATTTCATTAGGTAAAGTTTTCTTAAATTGAATACACTTGAAACCCTTCACCTAGAAATAACTTTAGGGATAAGAGATTAAAATGTGATGGACATAAAGAGGTTAGTGAAAAAAAACAAAATTCTTGTTTGTTGACTGTCGTGATATGGTTCTTTACCAGGGCAAGAGCTACATGATTTCACTGACCTTTAGTTACATTTGTTTAGGGAAATGTACTTTCCTTCCATTTTTTGCAAATCAAATGTTTCTTGATAGAAAATGTCATTTTCTATGACCTTGGGCCATTAGCCAGAATTTTAATTAGTTAAACATTAGCAACAGCAGGACATTAGTGCATTTTTTTCATCAACAGCAATTTCACCTTGTGTCATTTCCCTGTGGATGTAGTGTATCAACTGTATATAATATACAGGTTTGGTTAGTATCTAGACACTCCACCACATTCTGAACTGAGTCTGTATCCACAGTGGTACTCCAGGGTGAAATTCAGGCAGATCTCATAATAAAAAAGTTCTGGAGACAGGCTTTACAACAAAAACTAAAACAAGTGATTTTATTAAAGGTTTAGTGAAAGGGCAGCGGAAGAAATCCCTCCTAGTCGGCACTCAGGCTCTTCTTTCACTAAGCGCACTGAGCCCGACCACACGGCAGGAAGCCTACAGGGAAGCTTGTGTCTGTTCAGCCCACCAGAGCTGAGCTTTCCTTGAAGGAACAGGGAGGCTGACGGGAACCAGCATTAAGCAGCTTGTTTCCATATCCATAGGTATATAAACGGCAGTTCCCACTTGGCAGTTTTGTGCTTTGTAGACTCTGTGTCTCCAAACTTAGCATGTGGCTGACAGACTTTGCTACCTGCAGGACTGGTACCAGCAGTAATGCCACCGGTTGTGAAACTGGAATCAGGTGTCCTGACAGTACTGTCTGTCTGCAGCACACAGACACAGTCACATTTGAAACAGACAACTTGTGTATGTATGAGCTTTGGGAGCTGTCCAGGGTACTGATAGTTTCCTCCATCTTCTCAGTTCCACTCGGACACCACATAAAGTCATAGATAACGCTGCGCTTTCAGGAGCCAAATATAAAACAAATGTGTTGTCAGGTCAATCACAGTATCAACCTGAGATCAAAATCATTCTATGAATGCCTATATCCCAAAACCCAACATGTGTAACATAACATATCTTTTGTCATATTTTATGGAAAATTGAACAGATCTGTTACTGTTGATTGGAAAAAACAAGAAATTTAAAATGGCACCTTTGAATTTGGGACACATGGGAAAAACAGTTGGTTATTCTACAGTTAATCAATTGTCAGCTTAATTGAAAATAATTTGCGGTTCAAAATTCTAATCAGTTTCTAGGGTTGTGTGATGTATCTATAGTCTAATTGTTGTATAGCCTATTGTCAATACAACAAATAATAATAATGCATTAAATTTAATGGGAAAACAAGCATGATATTGTCTTGACATTAGCAAAGGAATAAGTTATTAGCTATTGCTCTGATGTTCAATGATCACCTGGATCATGGTAGAAACGAAGAATACTTACAATTTAATGTATCTCGAGTTATACAGCTACATTATAGTATAAAAGAACAGTGTACAGTATTATACTACTGTCTAAAGGAAAATGTCAGTATTCCTCTTATTACAGATTAAAATTATATTTTGGATATTCGGGTGCAGTTTGGAGAGCGAAAGCCATGATGTGTTTAGGTTCTCTTTGTCCTTGGAAGTGTGTCAGTTGTGTTACTGAAGATCTGCTGACAACACTTGCATGTGTGCCAATTGTGTGTCTGCTGTTCCCAGGCATCACTGGTGTATCTGAAAGGTCAAGCAGAATGTGAGGGAGCAGATCACATACTGCAAGCAAACAGGCACCAGCCATTCAAGCACAGGGAGTCACAGGCACACTCGCAATGAATGCATGCCTTCATTAACATTTAACATTGCATGGCACCATCTGCATACAAAGTGAACAAACACCACCACTTCAGGATTCTGTTTCGGTCTGAGTCAGTTTTCAGTGACATTGTTCGTCACTTCTGTCCCTTTGGTAGAAACATTGCTCCAACAAATGTCAAATTTTAGGTTAGAAAGCAACTCAGAATTCCCTGTGTGTCATGAGTCTTGATGGATAGGAGTGTTTGTGTATAAAATACAGTCATATGAACATATAATTCTGGTCTCTGTTGTTATTCTGTTCTGACACACAGGAACGTAGTCAATAAAAGACTGAATCCCTGATAGATTTATTCATGAAACACTCATTTTAATGCAGGGAAAAGAATCTTGCATGCTTTTGATGTGTGCTTGTTAGTGCTTCTGTGTGTTCATTCTGGAAAATGTTATCTGTAAAACAAGTTTCAGATTGTTACAAATGATGATGGTGCTCCATTTGCTCACCACCAGCTGTTTCCAGAAGCAGTAACATGCTGTTTTGATGCAGGTCGGAGACTGCGACCTCCTATTATCTGCTGCAGGTACTTAACAGGGTCAAAACATGGTCCTCAATTTTATAGGACAGTTCATAATTTATGTAACATTTGTGCTTTGTTGTTCCAAATCTTTTGCCAGCAGCCAGGTTCAGGAATGCAGCAGCACAGCAGATAATAAGATGATTGATGGGCTCATTTCCTAATGACCGGTTCTTGGTTCAGGCAGTCAGGAAATGCTGTTGCAGCTCGTTTAGTCCTTGAAAAAACAGAAAAAACACAATACGAATACATATCCACTCAGGTACCTTAATTCTATGGTGTCTTCCTTACGTCTTATGCTGCTTGTTTTAAAGAGTCCTGCGGTGGCCCAGTGGCAAGCACCACCTCACAGCAAGAAGGTTGTGTTTGAACACTGGGCCTCGGGCCTTCTTGTGTGGAGTTTGCATGTTGTCCTTGTGCCCAAGTGGGTTCCCTTTATATACTGTGGCTTTCTCTCAGAGGTCGAAGACATGAATATTAGGTTAACTGGTGATTCTAATGCCCATAGGTGTGAACCGTTGTCTCTGTATGCCAGCCCAGTAATAGATTGGTGACCTGCACAGAGTGAACCCCCTCACCCTTTCCTCCTGACCCTGTAAAGATAAGCAATATGGCTGATGGATGAATGTTGCAATTTTTTTTCCTGTTGCTCTTGTCCAAAACATGCGGAGAAATGTGCATCCCTGGAAAGACTTTGGCTTTGTGCTTCCAGAGAAGGATGAAGTTAAACCATCTAGTCTCCAGTTTGGAATAATTCAGTGTCCAGCTGTCTCAGCTCCTCATGCGTGTCATGCAGTCATAGTGTTCTTCAGAGGAGCAACATTCAACCTCTGTTCAAAAACACGAGATGACTGTCTGTGTCTCTTTTCTCCTGCCACACACCCTCCTCTGTCTAGTTATGAAATATGCATTCAGTGAAGCACAGTGGAGCCTGCTGACTCCTTACACTGGTGACTTGATCACACGTTGAGCGGCTAGTGAACCAGCTGCTGACTCAACTGTGTACAAGTAAGGCGTTCTTGTGTCTGCTGTGAGAGTGAGTCAGCTTAGTAAAATGTTGTTTCAGCAGCTCAACATGTACGCACCATGGTTAGAACAGCAAAGCCAAGACATTGATGTAGATCACTGCTGATTTCAAGAAATTCATTTGAAACGAATTGGAACGGTTTATCCATTTAGTTTATGTATGGGCTCAGTGCTTTTTGCTGTAATTCTGCTAAACGTACGTCTTACAGGGGGCTCAAATTTTTACATTTACTCTGTAATCCTCTGACTTGGAAAGCATTTTGTGCAATATAAATAGAAACGTTACATGATTATGCAAGATACCACAATCAGAATCATGTAATTTGGCATTCGGCTTAAGAGTACATTTACGAGGGTTGATTGGTGCCATGTTTTTTTTTGAGAATGAACCATTCATGCAATACAAGTGTAGTATTCATATCGCAGGAACTGAATTTTGTTGATAAAGGTAAAATCTATCTTTGCAGTGCAACAGAGAAGCCCCAGACAACAGATAATATTCTCCAGATATAAAGGAACATGCTTGTTTGGTACCCAACAAAAATCATATCATCATTAATAGTATAGTTTTTATCACAGTTTTGTAATGTCTGTCGATAATAATTGCAACATTATTTATCTTTTTGCATAGGCTTCAGCTCTAGTGTTCAGTGAATGTCCCGTAAACTATGCTTAAGTCTTTATCTGTGGCCCTCAGACTCAGTTGTCTTGCGTTGGCATCATGGGTTTAGATTTTGTGCGACTTCTCTTGCCTAATAACTCAGAAAACCTTGATGTCAAAATTAATGTTTGGTGAGTCTCTGCCTTTCATGAACTGGCTTTGTAGTTTTGTGTTTTCTCTTTGTCACAGCAGATTTTGAGCCCCTGCTAACAAACACTGGAAAATTGTACCAGAAACCAGGACCTGTGATAATGAAAATAGTCTTTTTACAACTTTATATTTCTGGACTTGTTAAGTAACAACTACATCTGCAGAAATTACCATTGCAGAGAGTGTATGAGGTTCAGTTGATTGGTGCTTTTGTAGGAATATGTTTTATTATGATCCAGTAGTTTAGTGTTCATGTGGTTGCACTTTCTCATTGTTAGTTATAGTATTTGTCACTAGAAAAATGAGGCAAATTTTCACTTTGGGCTGTCTTTTCACTGTGTGTATGTGTGTGTGCATGTGTGTGCACGCGCGAGTGTGTTGATGGCTTGTTATATGCAACAAAAACTTTCCAACAAGTGTTATAAACCCCTCTAAAAGCAAAGAGATGAGACATTGACCCCAAATATGTGACATCAGGATAAAATATCAGAATTTTTGAATGCACACAATCTGGCGACAGCAGTAAAGATGTTAGCAGATAAAGTGTTCAAGCTAGCCCTGCACAGAGCGCTGTAACAGCAGGAGAGGTGTCACATCCCCAGTCCCCATACCCCCACTAAAATCAGTTAATGTAATGGAAACATGACCTGTTTCCAAAGTAAACTGTGTTTGCAGATAAAAATCTGTTACTCCTCCACTAGATCCTGTCATGATAAATGAATCAGTCATTTTCCCCTGTGATAATTAAACCATGTGTTAGGGACTGAGATTTCCTGATGTCTGCTAACTGCACCTAGCATGATCTGAGTTTACCTTTAGTGAATACCCTTAATTCTGGCAACAGATGAGATGCCTTCAACAAACCACTCCCCACAGCTCACTCTTATTAACCGTTTAAATGTTGCCTAGGGTGATTATCAAAGTGAAAGCTTAAAAATATCCTGTGAAATATTAAAGGGCAAACTAAAGAGAATAAAGTAACACACTTAAAGGAAAGAAACATGAAAGCTTCAAAACTAGTGAAGGTGACAGCGGCTGTGACAGCAGGTGGAGAAAATGAATCAATGGGTGGAATTGATCTTGTTAACTTGAGGCAGTGGTGCGAGACCAATTGTATAACATGCAGCCCAAAGCTGGGTCAGACAGTAAGAGGGAGGAAAAGGTGGAGAGAAGTGTCCAAACAGTGATGAACGAGGGGGAAGGGTGAAATGCCAAATGGGTTCATTAAATGAAAAATGAATTGAAAGTTGTGAGAAGTGTATCACTGCCAAGGAAAGAAATCCCCAAAATACAGAGGACAGTGTGAGGAAATAATAAGGAGGTTGTTTGGCAGACCAGTACACACAAATGAGCAGGAATTTGTGTTTGTGCATCTTGGAAGCACAGGGGGGGCAGGCATTGTTTATAGATGCTGAGTTGATTTCCTGTTTGTCTTGGCAGAGATCCGGGAGGCGTTTAAGGTGCTGGATCGTGACGGAAATGGGTTCATTTCCAAACAGGAGCTGGGTATGGCCATGCGCTCTCTGGGTTACATGCCCAGTGAGGTGGAGCTGGCCATCATCATGCAGAGACTAGACATGGATGGTGAGTCACACACACACATGCACAAACACAGGTGTAAAAATGTACAAATTGATGCAGATTGGGTTCCTCTGCTCATGTGCACAGACAGAAAAGAAACATCACTTAAATCACCATATAAACATGTAAACACCTTGAGGAATATGGTCTCAACAGGCAACTTTACAAAGATTTACAGAAAGCCACAGTGTTTTTTTATGCACTTAAGCCTGTTCAAATTACATATTTCTCTGTGTCATGCATAAAACATTTATTCATGCATGCTTGAGTGTGTGCTCATTTCAGTCTCAACCACTCGCTGTTTCCACTTGACACATGAAAGTATCAAAGTGAACCTCGTGCTAGGAGAGAGGAGCCTAAATGAAGAAATATGTGGGATTAATAAAATGGTATAGTTGTTGTAGATCAAAGTAGGTTTTAATGTTGTTTTTTTCCAGTTGGAACTATATTAAACAGGATCAATGTGTTTGCAGTGGCTGAATCTGTAGGAGGGTGCATTACAAAACTGGTATGGGAATACATCAAGTGCTTTATGGTTCTTTTTTTTTTTTTTCTTTTTCCTCATCCTCACCTGAGATCTTTAACCTCCTTTCTTTGGAGTGAACGGTCTCAACACAAAAATAAGCAGTCCCGTCTCTTGCAGACAGCAAAGTCTCCTGCATCAATTGTGATTGACATTTTTTAAATGGTATAGTCTCTTAAAATTGTTTGAGGTAGGGAGGCGGAAAAATGCTATATGCAAATGTCAGATCAGTGGGAAAATATTCAAATTTTTCATGCTGCTATCACAGCCTTTAGATAAGTGCTTTTCAGCTTCACTGTGGAGGGAGAAATACTGTAAATGTTCAAGGCTGAATATTAAAGGATGAGAAGTTACTGCCTCTATTCCCCTTCTGACTCATCTGCTTCAGGATCTCAGGAGAGTGTAGTTCCCTTTGTGCCTTGGGGCTCTTGTTGCATCTTCTGCTGCAGCTTGAAGATGCAGACGAGGTTACTTCAGAGCTGCTGAAGGTCACAGCACCTTTTGTCTCAGGAAGTCTGTGAAGTGTACTACTGCTGTTTATTTACTTATTAGGTGGCTTCTCATCGTCCTTTATGTGCACTGACTCAGAGTCTGTTTGGAAAATCTCTGTCCCATTGAAAAATCCAGATCAGTCAGTCAGTCAGTCAGTCAGTCAGTCAGTCAGTCAGTCAGTCAGTCAGTCAGTCAGTCAGTCACTTGTCTGGAGACAAAGACTGTGATTAAGTAACAAGCTTAACATGGTGCATATCAGTAAACTTTTAAGATAATACATAAAAAGCTGTTGATTGGAAACAGCAGGTAAGGAGAGTGTTTCTAATCACCTTCTCACATAGAGGCTTTGCCTGCTCAAAGCTAAAATCCCAGAATCAGTAAAAGCCAATCGAGCAAAAATCTCCAGGGCTGAAAATAAAGCCAACATGGAAGTTCCTAAACTTCAGTTCCTCTAATGACCACTTGAGTTTGGCTCCAAAAGTCAGTGAATTCCCCTGTTAAAGTGCTCAACTTTACAGCCGAAATAAACATGTTTACAGCGTCGTAGAAGAAAGGGGCTTTGGTCTCCAGCGTTAATTTCCACCTTGAAGACAACTGTAATGTAACTGTTTAAATGTTATTATGAATTATTGGGCGTGGGTGCTTTGAGTGGCACGTGGGTTAGTTTGTGCCTGCCACAAATCACAATTCACTGAAGTCTCAGCTCCACAAATTCCTTCTGCCCATATTTAAATTTGCCTGGTGTTAGGCAGATTTGGGCACTGCCAAGATGGCAGTGGTGGAGCAGTCCACTCTGAGCTTCAGAACCACTCCTCAGAGACCTATGGGGGATGCCACAGAGCCTACGCCCATTTTTATATACTGCTATGCTACACACCAGTGATGAGCACTGCAACCCCCCTCAGAAGAAAAGGCTGAAAGTCACACCGGTTCTGCAAATTAAACATATCTGTAGAAAGTTGCTATTATCACATACAAGTCTTTACAAAGGCATTATTTTTTACCAGAAACTAATACAGTATTGCCAAACTGGACTGTTGCAGTATTTATTTTTTTTTTTTTTGGGTTATTAACAAAGCAGAAGGTGAAATTTTGCTCTTATATGCATGTGTGTAGACACAGTGATAAAGTGTTAGTAATCAAAGGGACATGAAGTCAGGGGAGGAGGGGCATTAGCTGATAAATGAGAATGGATGATAGTGATTGTATCTCGGCCAAGTGGGCAGCTGTGAGGATTGGACCCTCATTCACGGCCATCGATTCTGGGCCCAGCGGCCAAGTCCAGCTGATCTCTAGAAGATACTGATGGGTTATCTGTCCCGCTCATCTCTGCTGTCAGACCAAACCTTGTGATTGTCATTGAGACTCTTCTTCTTTGTTCAGCAGGGCTGCAGCAGCCTTTGTTTTTCAGTATAGATCACACATGCTCTCCTTTTTTCCTCGGGTGTTAATGACCTTGAGGCCTAAGTTTAACTCTGAGTTTGGGTCTGTGTAGGCTTGTATTGTTTGTCTGACCTGTTTGTCTTTAGCCAAAGGGAACATGATTTTGCATGGTTCTTCAATAATTCATTGTTCTGTCTCTGGCTGAAACAGGATGCTCGATTGTGACATAACACAGGAAGAGGCTGGTCAAAAGCAGGTGGCTTGGACTATGACAGACACTTAAAGTGACTCAGCGACCTTGTGCATAATGTTGAGCTGTCACAAACAGCTGATTCATCAAAATAAGAGCAGGTATGCAACCATTATGTCTTAGGAAAAGCAAACAGGGTTTTTAGGGTGAATATTCCACTGTATTTCAACTGTATTGTTGGTTTATTAGGAGGGAATTATATGCACTGTATATCTGGTACACCATGAAGTAACAATAATAAAAAAGAGGTTTCATGTTGGAATCACTCATAAACTGTCAAATGCACTATCAAAAAATGTCAACTGGCTATCAGCAGGTGTTAACAGTTGCATGAGGGCTAATCTTAGCTATTTCTGTCTACAACTATTTAAACTTAATCTTAAATGCAGTTTACCATACAGCAGTATAAATCGATCAGCACATTGGTGCAATAATGTTAAAAAAGTAGCTCATTAAATGTTTCAGCTACTGCTGGAACAGCCCAGCAAACTCAGCCCCAATGAATGATGCAGCCTTTTTATGCCTAGCATACAAAGCAATACAGCATACACCCACTGCAATTATAAAGCCTAACATCATATTTTATAATACTTGAAAGTTGACATATAATTTTTATCAACACAGTCAGGACATTCATTCATTCATATTCAATTTTTTAGGGGCTGCACACTGGGACTGCCAGCATAAAGTCCATTACATGGAAGACACATAGTACAGCATGTCACATGGAGAATTTACCAATTATGAAACAAAAGGAGTCATATTTTATTTTGTGGGTAGACTGAGGACTTGAATATTGATAGGTTTTTCATAATAAGAATCAAATTGCAAGTTTTTGACCACCACACAGACAAGAAAACACAGAAATCTCACATGCCCAGAGTGCCACTGTATGACTAAACAAACAGCCTCCTTACACATCCAGCAGACACAGAGCAACATGATCCTCCCATAGTACCTGAAATTCAGCATCTACTCTGGTTGTAGTCCTGGTTTGTTCTCCACAACCTATGTACTAGGAAAGATATCAGTTTTTTACCTGGTACCGGTCTTCAATAGCCAGTAATTGCATCTGCTCCACTGTTGTGTGTTGGGCTGGTAGCTGTTTTACCTTGAACCTGTTCACCCACTCCACCTTAATCTCTACTGTCACCTATCCATTGTCCCAGTCCTGCCACCCCTGGGTCTTAACACTGCTTCATTTGGCCAATAGCCCTGAATTTGCCCTACTGAATATGCATGGATGCAAGTGCAGTCAATAACAGTCACTAGATTGAGTCGTCCTGTATCATAATTTTCCACTGACAGGGTCCCAGCCTCATCTGTAGATACAAGAACAAGAGTTTACAACAGGGACACGCGGAGAAACATGAGGTAACAAAAAGAACAGGCTGTGTTGTTTAAGTTTTATTTATCTACACTTTTTTCTGTCCACTCGTAATATAAAACCAATAAGTATCTGCATCTGCATCCCCAATCAGAAGCCAATCTGATTGGCTGATTGTTCTCAGTGATCAAATTAACATATAGAAGATTTCAGATAAACAAATACTGCAAGGTTGGCTGGTGGGGTGTTGGGGGCCTAGCAGAGACTGATGACTGTATTGTTATGACATCACAACGTTAGGGAAGTCCTTTGTCCATGGATTACATACTTTGATACTTTTACAGTATTTATATTGCACCTTGCTTTATAATTAACAAAAGACAAGGACATCTAACACCCTACAATACAGGGCCATTAAATTAGATCAACTTGAGGACAGATAAATACACATCACAAAACTTTCCACCCAAAGAGTAAAAATTTATGTTATTTCAGGATGTCCAAGCACAGTACGAAGGAAATGTTCTGTTAGCCGGAATTCTTTGTGTGTTTGTGAGTTTGATGCTTTGTTTTGGCAGTAGCTTCAACAATCGGGCTTTCAGCAGGCTCCCAGATCAGTGCTGTTTGAATCAATATGCGCTGCAGGAACTGCGAGTGATACAGTAGCTGGAAACTTTGATCTGCTTCATATCCACTATTACAGAGTTAGTCCGAGATCACTGTTTTTTATCCCCTGTCTCAGTACTAAACGTGATTTGAATGACTTGTGTGATTTGAAGCATCCACAAACATCATCTGAATTTCCATTAAAGCGCAAACACTGAGCATAATAACTTTGCTGCAAACACTTTGTAGAAGAAAAAAGAAAACTACAGAAATCTTTTGCGGTCACAAAGGCTTCGCTTCACTCTGTACTTTACAGTTAATCCAGGAAAAGTTCATTGCTGTATCCTTGTTTTACCTTACCAACTGGCTTCACTTTCAAACAGTTACACATATTCAGCTGCAGGCTGTTAGCTACTGAGTGCACTGCTCAGCGGCACATCAACCATAGTTGTTCAGAACAAGAACAGCATTTCTGATTCACTCTGCCTCGCCTCTTTTTCCAAAACAATGAAGGGGCAACAGGGAAACTGTGTTCTTGTTGTCAGAATGATTTTCACTGTATTAGATGGTAAAATTGAGATTGACAGCAAGACAAGGGAGCTGAACCAACATTCAGATCCCAGACACCAAAAAATGGTTGCGCTTCCGTCATGGTACGCTGTACTTCACAGAAGGACCATCCATCACATTAATGCATGGACAGGAGTAGAGAGGGGGTTTATTTATGGATGTTGAGGATGGGTTTGGTCTCAACAGTTGAAATGTTTACAACCAGCAACCAAATTGATGGAAGTTACAAACAATGCAAATGAGTCCATCATCAGCTATCAATAATCTGTGCTTTCTTGTGTCAGGTGATGGACAGGTGGACTTTGATGAGTTCATGACGATCCTTGGACCCAAACTTCTGTCATCTGAAACAAGAGAAGGCTTCCTGGGCAGCACAATAGATACCATCTTCTGGCAGGTAAAACCCTTAGTAACTCTTTGGTAACATTTGCCGAATCATGAGTCCTGAATTAACCTGCATGTGAAGAAACCAATGCCATATTTCTCATCTGAAGGATAATTACTGCCGGTAAACTGGTAAAGAGTAATGATAATTATTTTCATTCTTCATCTTTGTTGGGTTTTTTTTTCCTGGAAACCAAGGCCCAAAATTTCAGAAAGCTTTTTTCAAATGACAGTTGTTGTTATATTTGGCGGTGACTCAAGGAAACAGTCCACAGTTTAATACTGTGATCAGGGGATTATCATTTTTAGCAAACTGAGCTGTTTCTCTTTGTCTGGCACCAGATGTAAAAACCACATACACCAAAAAACGAATAGGTTATTAGGTTATTAATATGAACATCTAAATACCGTTTAATAATAAGTAGTACTTTATAACATGTGGTACAAATTATGGTGCCAGTGAAAGAGAGGTCCACTCAAAACACAAGTGGTTGGTTAACTACGTTTTAAGAGGCTTTCTTCATTTTCTCCACTTCCTTTATGAAGCTTTGTGTCATTGATGAGCGATGGTCTTGTGCAAACAAAACAGCAATTAGAGGATTTTATGTTGACGGAAAAGACTGTTTGTGCTCAAAAGGAGAAACTATCTTGGGTTTGGAGTCAAGTCTTCAGTCAAAGTGTGACAAGCCCAGAGAGTCTTCTGTCTGTCTCTGTACTAATGCAGTCTATAAATCACTGTAAAGGAAATATAGTCTTTTTAACTTTGTTTCCACACACTTTCTATGCCTTCTTTTGAAGAATAGTGAGAAACAAATGCTTAATATACAGCATCTGATGTTGTCTGAGTGATACTGTGACTGATGATGGTAAAAAGTGACCCTGACAGATGTGCCTTTAGACAGCTGGAGAGGAATTGGTGGCATAAGAAATAAAGAGAATGTCAGAATGAGAGTGAAATAGACTGAGTGTGACAGAGAGTGATGAATGAGTGGACAATAGAAAGAATGAGAGAGCTCGATGGGAACGATGATGAATGGAGCGGGTGTGAGGGAAAGAACTGAACGTTTGGCACAGATAGTAAAACTTGGCAAGTCCCTGTCTTGTTGATGTAATCATCAGCTTGACCTGGCCTTTTTCTCAGGGGGGTTGGAGCTCATGGTTTACACCATGGAGGTACGAGTGCAGGCTTTGCAAATGTGCTGCCAGTGCCATTTGACTGCTGCAATGACCTTTGTGTGTGTGGAAGAGCAGTTGGTCTGAAAATGTTCCACCCCCCAACATAGTATGGCTGATGGTTGTGGCTTGGCTGAGTTGGGGCAGCTTACTTCTAGGCATACAAACCCGCTTTTCCTCTGATGAATTAATGCCTAAAAGCAAGAATTGGCAGCAAACACTTCATCCGATGTGTGGAGCATATTCAGGGAAAAAAAATGTGCTGCCAACCTTGATTTATCATGATTATTTCTTCACACGCCTCACAGACAATTACTTGCTTGAGGTATTACAGTTTTGTGCTTAGTTTAGTTTGTTAATGGACTGTGGTGTATGACTCAGACTCTTTCTATGTATTCATTTTGTGCTCAGTCATCCTGCTCAAATATTTGTTGTGAAGTGAAAGTTTATAGTGGATGTGGAGCATTTTGGCTTTACATCCTGTTAGGTGGGCAACATACAATTCTCCTGTCCTCCTCGTAAAACCAGCTCAACTTTTTAATAGATCTGCTAAAGGGAACATGCTTTTTAACTTTCCCTAACAATAGAGGAATAGAAATGATTTTAGCGATGTAAGTGTAGACGAAGAAGAATAGCATCATCTGCTTGAAAGCCATCCTAACAGTTCGACAAACACTGAATAAACCATCAAGTGGGGCGACTCATGCTGCTGGCTCACTGTGGCCGACTTATCAACATTCAGAAACTACACTGGACTGTCAATCAATAAATCTTTCATGCTTATAAAACAACTTTTCCTTTGTCTCTGTTCAGTGATACATCAACCCAAAGTATAATATTTACTATGTCATATATGAAAGAGGTCGTAGAGAAGATCACACAGTAAATAATCACTCTGTTTTTTAGCCTGTTTGAGCTTATGGCACATTAACTGTGTGTCTCAGTCCAACTGCAAATTCTAACAACAGCACCAGCTTTTTATAGAAATCTAACAAAAAGACTGGAACATTTCATCTCAAGAGGTTGATATGTTTCTCAAGACACCAAACAGAGTGAATATCACACTTACAATAATCAATACAAAACACAATAATCATCCGTCAGACGGAGGACTTCAAATTCATCCTAATTTTGCCCCGTGTCTGCTGGATGTATAAATAAACTTCTTTCCTAACATGTTAACCATAACAACCAGGTGAGTATGTCAGGTTGTTTGGGGTTTTAAAGATTTTTAAATCTAAATGATATATATACATAATAATATAACAAAGACAGAGTGAAGTGAATATTTACATGAAGCTGGAGGTAGATCTGTTAACACAGTATTTAACTGAAGGTTTTTGGCACAGAGGTCTCCTCTTCTGCAAAACAGACCAGGTCATTATAGTAAAAACATTGAGGAAAACAGTTTCACATTTAACTTAAACATTTAACTAAAAACCAAACATGTTTTCTTCAAAAATTTCCAATACCTCACCAATTATGACAAAATAAAAACAGTGGGAAAGTAAAGACAAATTTAAGCTTAAAATTGTGACATCTCCTCAAAATCACCGTTTTACATCTCTCATGTAAAAATTCAGCAAAAATAAACAGTTTGCTGAAAGTAAATAATTTAAAGTTTCATACAGTATACAGCAGACCTGAGATGCCAGAGAGGGGCTGGCTGCTCCAACTGCAACTAACCTTTGTATTAATGGTTTCTCTGATAACTTGGGGCCTATAAGTTAAAGAGATTTTTACCGGCAAATGATCCACAGAGGTCTCCTCTCCATAACAAAGGGGCAAGTGTTGCATTAAAAATCAGTGATTCACCAACAGGGCGTCTCTGAGGAGCTGGGAGCTGAGCCGAACATTTACATTGCTTTTTTTTCTGATAACCTTTGATCCAGACATCCAATGACTAACATCCTTCATCCAGTTAAAATACATAGTTAAAAACACAAGTGCATCTTAAAAATGTGGCTTAAGCCAGTTTTGAGACTTTAGCAGGCAAACAGAACAGTGATGCATGAGCACTGGAGATATGTCATTGATAGGCGACCAAAAGAAACAGACTTAAATGCCATGATTTTACCATGATTGAAGACTCACGATTGAGAATTGATGGAAACACTGGGGTTAATTTAAGTACATTTATACATTTTAATGTGAAAAAGTTATTATATTATTATAACTTTAAAATGTCATCATTATCAAGTAAAATATTTGTATTTATATTGTATATTATATAGATTAAGATCTTTTAAGTATTTATATGCTTTTTGGCTTCATTAGTGCAGGTGTAGTAGGATTGTATACTTTTCACCTGACAGGCAAATAACTATGACTGAATCAGTTTTTCTTTAACCAGAACTCTACAATAATGATGAAATGGTCTGCAGAACTTTTTACAAAGGAAGAGTCAATATCCACTTAACTTCCTCTTTAAATTTTCTTTCAGCTTTACTACATTCATCCAACACATCTCATTTTAATGATCAGCCTTTGAAGAATAAAACCCATTAAACCCATCTTAATTGACTTAGTCAGCCACAGTTCTTTGTAGAGTTATTAGAATATTCAACAGGAACAGTAAATGTTATTTATTCTTGGGTTTCAGAGCTGTAGTAACCTTTATGTTCAACAGAGAAAGCAAAGTAGACATGAAGGAGTAGAAACAGAGAGCTTGAAGGCGTTTTATAAAACCACAGATCTCTGCAGTTTCATGACTGATCAGTTTGAAAACCCAGTCATTTCTATAAGCACAAATCATGACAGTGCAACACTGAAAGCATTTAGCTGGAGGGGTTTTATTTTACCTTTATTAAAATCCACAGTTATCACAGCATTTGACAGCGATTCACAGATAAAATTTCACTCCATCTGGCATTTTGTAGGATTTTACAATGAAGTCTTCTGAATCTTCCCCAGCCAAGGTTGTCAGAGTTTGTGTCCATCAGCACAGAATTAACTCTACAGGACTGTGACCCACATGGACCCCAGATAACCCATATAAACCTTGTATCAAGTTCTGGTTTGGTCTTTTTTAAACACGAGAACAGCTCAGTTCCTGTTGTAGCTGAGAGATTTTCTCATTCTACTAATGTCAAGCAAAGTGTCACATCCTCACCAGCTGGAGTGATGGGATAATGATTCACCCGCTGTCATACACTCACCTTCCTACTCACTTGTTTCTGCCTATGAACAGCGTGTTAATGTATCTAATTATCCCGTCTGGTTAATTATGAGCTCATAATTGAACAACTGCAAACATTTTATTTTCCTCTGTTTTGCTAATCATCTTCAGGACAATTAGCAAAAAGGGGGCACCATGAATAATAAACACACTATTAGACTCTGATACAGACATGAACACAACTTTTATATTTATTTCATCTCTGAAATGCACGACTATTATATAGATTCAGCTATATTTCAAATAATTTAAATATTCATTCTTCATTCATTCATTCATTCAAACAGTCATTTTGACTTTGTTTCATTTCCAAGATTACTTACTTAGGTTTTCCACTTGTCACATGCAAGGACTTCACCCCTGTGTGTGATCATTACTGAAAGTGTGTGGAATACATTTGCTTTTAATTACAGATCAATGTCCCTCATGTTGAACTAATTAATCCCTGCGTCCTGATGGTGATTTTATGCCACTGACCCGAGTACAGCGAGGTGCACAGCAGCTCTGAACGTGACTGGTGGAAATGCAGATCACACAAGCACTGTCATAATTCATAACTCGTGAAAACTCATGAGCCTTTATGTGTTGAAAGTCATAAGTCATGACTTGTCGAACACAGTGTGTTCCATCTCTGTCTGAGATTTATCACATGATTTCACTTGTGGAGAACACAGTGAGCTCCTATGGGTTGAGGGTGATATTGGTACTTGTTACTCAAGATGCACTGAGCCAAACATTTGGGCTTATTCTTTTCTCCTTCTGATACTTAAATACAGTGTCGCTTTATTACTGCTTTCTCTTTTTAGCTTTTCTTTACAGTTGAACATAATTTGTTTGGCAAAAATATTAACTTCGAGAACAGTGGTTCTCAAACTTTTTCACATTACGGACCCCTAAACTGAACAAATCAGACAATGGACCCCGATTTGATATGATTTTGTCCCAAGGTCCCCCAGCTAATAAGATTTTTGCTTTTCTGTGTTTTATTATAGAAACAGTTTGAAACCCATGACCGAAACAGCTCCCTTCAGTGATAGCTCAGTATATAGGTTGAAAAGTCGCTAAATGCCACTGGTTACTACTCCCCAGATTCATCATGTTCATGTTTGGACAAAAATATACAGCCTGAGCTGAACAGCAGCATCTTGGGAATTGCTTTTAGCACAATTTTAGAAGCACCTCTTTAAGCTTTGTTGAGGCACTTTTTACAGCTTTGCGCTTCAGCACTGGACTAATGATTATACATAATTATATCATTTTATAAAACCTGAAAGTGTAGTCTTGTGCCTTTGCTTAAATTCTGTGACTGAAATGAATTGAAACCTGTTTTTTTCTGCTGTTGTATAATTCATGACCACCTTCATCCATTTGACTGACTTAGCTTGTACATTGCTCAGTTGTTCATGCCAATTACTCCATGACATTAAAACTACAAGAGTCAGTTTGTAAAAAAAAAAAACAACCTCAAATTTCTGTGTCTGAATGAACACCACCTGAAGTATTAGTCTTAGCTCTCAGCAGTTTAAAGAATAATCTCTTGAATACAGGTTCGTATTTTTCTCCTCAATGAGCACAAAATGCAAATTGATGCTCATAATTTATACATGATATTTCAAAGTTTATTAAATGTCGACAAATCCTGAAGTATTAGCCACCGTTGATGACATAAACCGGACGTTTATGTGTCGAATTCTTAACAACGCAAGCATGTATGCTCAGAGATTTGACACCACATAGATGTCACCTTTTTTTTTTTTTTTTTTTGAGCGCTGCAGGTCTGGTTTACGCTGGTGTAATGGTTTGAAATGTGCAAGTATGAAGCTCACCACAGTGGTGAGTACCAGCCCAGCAGTTTCTTGTTTATTATAAATAAAATTTGGATTATCAGTTTATGTCTCCTCTCATGAGGAAAATGTGGCACTCAGGGATTGACAGATGCAGAAGAGGAGTGTGAAAGGCTGGTTGTCTCCAAAACTCTAAAAATGTCAAGAGATGTCTTCTATGGGGGCACCTCTCAGCTGAGATTCTTCAAGTATCTTGAAAATCATAACATCAGAAATTAGAGTTTGGTATCAATCCATGAGACCCAAAGGTTTTTTTTTCCCATTGAGACTCATGGCTGAGTCAGGCCTTATGAATTACTCTAGTAAATTCAGTGTGGATTAACATGTGATTAATATTTAGGTTGCTCTGCTCAGATAAACTTAGTCAAGCAAAGCAAACAGAGCAAAGACAAATATGCTTGTTGTTGAGTTTGTCTACAGCCATGTTTCCCACTGGTAAACTGACAGCCAGGACAAATGACTGATGAAGGGTCTTACACCTCTTTGACAAAACAGCGTGAGTGAGATTATTTTAGGCAATTTTAGAGCTGTTTGCCATATAATCATTGTGCACTTTTTTACTCCACGCCCACTTTACATCAGAGGTGTTATTGCAGCCCTCAAGAGGAATATTTATAGAAATGAATTTCCTCCTGCGATAACAAAGTTAATGTCTGACTTTCTTGTGGATCTGTCAGTCAGTAGTTTTTTTTCTTTTATCTCTCAGCACACAGCTTAATGCCCTAATAATAGTTATTGCTCGGATTAATCATTTGATCATTCCCTCTGAAAAGCAGGTTATTTTTTTACCGTAGACTGTATATAAATGACGCAGTCTCTGTGACGTTACTCACAGGTTTCTAAAGACTGGTTTTTAAGATCAGAGTGGGCTGCTCCACCCTCACCATCTTGGCAACACTTGACTCCACCTAATTCCCGGCTAATCCAAAAGCAGGAAAAGCAGGAAGCATCCCTTCACCCACATGCAACCACAACCACCTTCAATTATACAGAACTTTAAGCCTTCGTAAAATTAAAGTGGCTGAGTTATATAACAATTTACATAATTTACCCCCCTGCAGTTGTCATGAAAGAGAAAATTAGCTTTATGGACCAAAGATTTTTTTTGTACCAGGCTGTAAACATGTTAATTCTGCTTTTAAATTGGAAATTTTACCATGGGAGTCTATGGGGACTGACTCACTATGACTAACTCTAGGAGGAACTGCAGTTTTTGGCGCTTCCACGTTGGCTTCATATTTCAGTTGCTTCATTTTCACCTATATCTGTCTATTTGTCACCAGGATTACGTAATAAGTACTGAGCCAGTTTGTACTGAACTTGGTGGAGGAATGGGGCATGAGCCAGGGAAAAACCCATAACATTTGGTGCAGGTGTGGTTAAACATGTGGAAAAATCTGACTTATTAATAGTTGAAATGTATGACTATGACAATTTAGTGCAGATCCAGATAATAATCCAGATCTGCTGGAAGGAAATGTTTGGCCTCAGAGAAGGTATGTGCTCCACGAGTCCCGTTCTGGTTTGAGGTTTGTTTTACTTCCGCTTTGAAGTTTACACTAACACTACTACTTCACTTCATTTTTTACTCATTATTTGCTTGATGCTATTGTATTTTCATGTTTCATAGAATATACAGTATGATCTAACCTGCCTCCCAAATAAAAGGGTAAAGATCAATGATTAGGATTAAGTAAGGCTATTGATAAAATTTGCAAAAATTATATGAAAACAACTTTATAGGAAAAAATAGCTGGCCACTCAGTACTTCACCATATATAATCCATAGTCCCATTACCTTTCTTTTAGACAAACATTAATTATGAAGAAGCCATTTTTTTTATTTTCATATTATGTGCTTCTTCTCTTGTTCATTGACTATACAGTAGACCAATATGTTTATTAGTGTGTAGCCTAGTTTTGTATAATAATTATACTGACTTAAAGATCCTGAAGACCATCTTCAGAATTTTTAACCAAGATGAGTCACAAAGTTTCTCGGTGTGTTAACTAAGTGTAATTAAAATGACTCTTACTGCAAAGATGTCAGCGAATGTTTCTCCAAAAATGCTAATTAGAGAACAGGGGGCTTAGAGTTTGGAATTGGTTTCTCTGAGGTGGAGTGTGTTTCAGAGCGCAAATGAGATGTGGGGATCCCTGAGTCTAATGAGCAGATATTCACTTCTCTCCGTTCACAATGACTCCGCCACATAAACTGATCCAGTGATTTTGCTTTGTTTGGTTCAGACAGCTTGTTGGAATAAGTTTATCCCATGTCATAAAAAAAATAATCTGTTTATATTTTGTAACTTGGCTTGAAACCAGACTGTAGAGTAAGATGGACATAGCCTTGGTGACGTGACTCATAGATTTCTGAAGAGCAATTTTGAAGCTCGGAGTGAGCAGCTCCATCATCCTCATCTTGCCAGTGCCTGACTCTGCTGAATTTCCAGCTATTGCAAAAATGGGCTAACAGGAGGGTTACATGTGGACTGAAGACTTTGTTTGTAACAAGCATACAGTCACTCACCTGTCACTCAAAGAGGCCACATTCTTGGGGTTGAATGGTGACAGATTCCTCATGAGTTGAGTGTTTTTCTCCAGTCCCTCCAAGTCTCACCACCGTCAAACACACCTTTTCTGTTGACTGCTAAAATTTTTACATTTAAGAAATACAAAGAAAGAAAAGTCAGTTTCTATTTCTGAAACGTGAAAGTACTGTAGTTCAATCATTTGTAAAGTTGTTTTTTGACCACTGCAGGTTTTCTTTTTTTTTATTGATTGATTTTCTTAATGTGATGTACTGAATAATCTGGCTTTTGAATTGGAAACGTAGCTGCTTTTCAATCTGAGACATGTGAATAAAGTGTTATTCATCATTCAAAACATAAAATGCTACTGCTGGCAAGCAATTAGTATGTTGTATAACCTATTCATATTCAAAACCCTTAATATGAAGTGGATTTTTCAGGCTACCTATTTTGTCACAGAAACCGGTTTTAAATGTTTCAAATTTTATAAAACCAAGCCAAAAACCATCTCAGTGTAGTTTTACATCTCTTCTCTCTGGAGCTCTAGGAACAACAGGTCAGTCGACCAATGACTGGCAGATACAAACTATTTTGTCGTGACATCACAAATTTACAGAAGTCCTGGTGTCCAATGCATTTCTCTGTGCACTAAACACTTTTTTTTTGTGATCAGAAAATACATGGAAATCTCTCTTTATGCAATATGGGGCCTTTAAGACTTCTACATTTAGGTCTTTTTTTTAATCCCAGCTCCCAACATTGAGACACATGGCTGTTTGAATATGAAGGCAGTGCCTCCTTCAAGGGTTATAAATGCAGATTTTCAACTTAAATCAGATCCATTCATTTTCTTTTCTCTGTCCTTTGTGCCAGGGCACAATTTAAATGACTTTAAAACAACCCATCGATGATGAATTATACATGGGCCACAATGATTTTTTAGAGCGGTGAGAGCAGGCTAATATTTATGTTGGCCCTGCAGCCCGATACTCTGTGGAAAATGGGAGTTAGTCATATGCTCTGTAATTGTTTCTATGATATGGTTTTCTATGTGGCATACACATCAAATATGAAATATCATTTAATGCCCTCTTTCCCAGAAATAAATTATAATGTCCAAGAAACGACAAGTAATTTATAAAGGCTGTCAAATTCTTATTATGTACCACATTTACCTCTAAGATGTTGAGTATATGATGAATTCGTATCTTGGTGAGCAAGACAATTCTTTCCACCTGGTCAATAATGTTCTATTAGAGTCTCTCTAAGATAAAGAGGGAAAAAGGTCACAATCAACAGCTGATAATTAAACCCATGTCCACACAAAAGTAGCCTCTTTAAACAAATAGTGTATGGGTTTTAGTGAGTCAACGATCTTGGGCAAAATTTCTTTGCTCCATTTGCTCTTTGCGCCTAATTATTTATTGCCGTGATTATATTAGTACAACTACGGTGATTTAGTAAAGCCTGAGTTTGTTTGAGCCTCACATGCTCCTTGTTGCTCATGTGGTTTCTGGCTCTGCTTCCCCTCAACTGGGTTATTCTGTTTGTAATTAAAAAGAATATATGAGGTTGGCCACTTCTGTTACCCTTGTCTTGCACATCTTGCATATTATATTATTATGGTTTGTTTGTCAATATGACTAGTAATGCAAAGTTTTTCTCTTTTTTTTGGATCTAACACCTGCACATTGGAGCTGGCAACTAATTGCTGCCTGCATGCCTGCTATACATAAACATATCCCAAAACACAGTCACAGTATTGTTAATATAATGATATGATATTTAAAAATGATGTAATGGAGAAAACAGCCTTGGGCCAGGGCTATGCACATACACTCACTAATGAGGACGAACCCAGTTGGTAACTTTAAAGGTCCTATATTTTCCACTTTCACCTCTCAGGCTTCTCTCTGGTAACAGTGGTGAGCCAGTCAGAAGAGAGGATGTGATAGTTCAGGTAAACACTCAGAGAAGCCACTTCCTGCATGGCTGGGCAGTAGGTCAGGATGGAGGCTTTGGGCATGGCTTACAAAAGTTACAAAGGTCCTGACAACTTGTTTTAAGGCACAGCTTCTGAATACAGGCTGTGTGCATTTTACTTTGATCATTTCACAATATTCATATCAAACAGGAGAAATGACTAATCCAAATCAGTGATTTGGAATAACTTTCTCAGATGACTTACACAAAAGACTAAGACAAAATTGGAATGTGCCTATTTTATACCCAATGATACATTTGATTAAATATCAACAAATATTATCTTCACCCGGTTCACCAGGTTTACCAAACAGCCATGCTAAATTGCTGAGATACAAATGAAGACATCCCTGAAGATCTGCTGACAGGCAGTAGTTTAGCTCCAGGCAGGTGATATGAGGAGAACCAGTTACTCTGGCAAGCTGCTAATGTCTGATGGATTCAGGGCCACCACGCAGGATATAAACACACTGTAAGGGCATTCTCATGCCTGCTAGGAGGGGAGAGAAGGGAGACAAATCATATTGCCTTTGCCAGGCTGGGACTTGAATAGCAATGAAGGTGCCACAGAGACGTGACGTGACAGACCGCTAATCAACACACCCACACACACGCATACGTCCTCCCTTCTCCTCCATATACCTAATCACCCTCCCTTAAACAGTCTGGTCTACTTCGACTGTCGTCCCTCTAATGTCCCCTCATCCTCAGCTTCCAGCGCAGAGGTTGGGAGGTGACTTATGGTGGATTATCAAAGTGAAAATGACTCCATTTGTCTCAATCAAGCCAAACCTACTACCTACAGTACTATTATGCCAGAAAGGAGCATCATTTTGATTCCTGGCCAGAGTCTTCTCTTCTGAGGTCCTCACCCTCATTGTGGGATAGAGCAGTGTTTTCAGGATGACCTCCAGATGAACTTTACAGCGCTTGGATCTAGAGCACAGCATGTACACATACTGGTTTAAACATTTGTTTAACATTTGTATTTTAGTTTTGGATAGAAGATTTAGGATCTAGTTTTTGTTGATTTTAAGATTCTTTTTGGGTTCCATTTTTAGACTTTACTCCAGGTTTAGATACATTTTTATTTGCATCATAATTCTTTCGGGCAACAGGTTTGTTGAACAGTGCCAGTTTTTGTTATATTACAGAGTAGTTCAAATTCGGTTTGAAGGTTTAAGAATACACCACTATACTGAATTTTCTACAGAGAGACTGTCAGAACGGATTCAGAATCAGAATCTGGTTTATTGCCAATTAGATTTTACAACATTTCAATATTTTTGTTTATTGTTTTGGTGCAAAAAACAAACGAAACGAAAAGAGGAAGTACAGTGGGAGTCAACTTAAATGTAACAATAAAATAAAATATTTAAGATAGGTGAAAAATATAATCAAAAAATATAAATATGTACAATACAAATATGTACAGAAGTTCTGTTGGTGGGGGTAGGGGGGTTATTAGTGGCAAAAGGGATCACTGGCCTTGCTGATGAGGCCAGCTGCAGTTTTATACACTGCTTCGTACATCAGTTTTTTTTGTTGCTGCTAATAAAGTTTTTTTTTCATCTGTACCAGAATCAGTACAAAAATAACATACATGTACATACATATGTATGAACTGTGCAGAACATTTATTTAGTTGAATGGGAGGAAACTGAACTTCACTGTAATAATTGAAGCTGTTTTTAAGTTTCAAGTCAAGTGTAAAGTATCTACAACCAAGTCAAGATTGATTCAGCTCTTCTTAGATGACCATCTACTGGTAACACACAAACACACATATGTGTGGTATAGACATATACAGACATGGGACAATGAAAGGAAAACCGAAACCGAAAAAAACTGTGGAAACAGGACAATGGCTCCATCCATAAACCATGGGGGGGTCACTGGATGGTTAAATGATGTGAATGATAAGCTGTGACCTTCACATTCACCAGATCTCAATACAGTTGAACATCCCAGACTTGTAGAATGACAAGCAGCACTGAAGCTGGTCTGGCAACACATGGTAGATGACCCAACACCTCACTAAGACACTTTATTTTGGTTTCTCCTTTAATTTCTCACGTGCCTGTCCTATGCCAATGTATGCGGTGTATTTAATAACAGCACCTATAGCTTCTGAACATACGGAGACCGGCCCCAGGACTCATAATTAGGTAATGACTTTTGTTGAGTAGAAACTGTCAGGATTTCATGTCTGGGTGCAGGATGTCCTCTGTATTTGTGAATTAATAGAAACAAATAAAGCAGAATAACTACAATGCACAGTAAGAAGCTTAACCTTATCCAACCTTAACCATCTGAGCTATAATACTATAGAATACTGTGGATGTAAAGGCAGTGAGTCTGTACTGAGAGTGCTTGGCTGTACAGAGCTACTGTGCCAGTCAGTCTTGCGTTGAGTTGGGCAGATAACTCTCCGTCTTCGAGCAATGAAAAAACATGGATGGTGTTTTTTGAAGTTCTGCTGCTCATGGAGAAGCAGCAGCAGCAGCAGCACACACCCTCAGGCCTCCTGAGAAGCGAAAGCTCGTCTGACTTTGTCTCCTCCTTTTGCCTGCTCTCTGTATCCTATGAAGCCTCTCTGTGTGTTGTAAAAGAGCCTTTTTTCCACATATGTGATGTTTTTTTTTTTTTTTTTTGTTCACTCTTCCTCATCACCAACCCCTCCTCCTTATGTGCCGTGGAGCTTTAATTACATGTGAGTCAGCTCAGCTACCTCAGTGATTCACTTCATCACAGCTCTTTCTCATGCGGCTGTCTTTATCAGACTGCAGCTCTGATAAGTGTCAGCAACACATTGCTGCACAGTCGCTTAACTTAAAACACATAGTTGCACGCACACACACACACACACACACACACACACACACACACACACACACACATTTACACACACACACACTACTGGAGGATCATTTGTGTGTTTGTGTGCACAGAATTTTAATGATGTACCTGTCAATCAAAATAAATGCCTCTGACTGCATTATACTGACGCGCTGGATTTCCTCGGGGAGAGCTTCTTCATTTTTATCTTCCAAGTAATCACACTGCAGAATCCTTTTTAGATGTATAGAGAAAATCATTTGTCAGCTAAATGCAATTGAAAAGATTGAAAAATCTGCTTCTCATTGTTCATCATTTCACAGCATAGATCAGTGTGCTAACATAAACTGAGATGCAGTTTAACCTTTTTTTTCTCTCTGAGCTGCACTTCGAAGTCCCATCAAGGCTGCAGATGACGAGGATTGAATAGTGAATGGGTGAATGCATGGCTTCAAAAGATTTAGGCCTTATGCTCATCATTCATCATTTAACAAGTTTTTTTTTTAGCATTTCCTGACATGGTTGGACTTTTTTCCTACCTTTTCTAAGCTGAACTCATAATACCGCACAAGTTGACATTTTCCTGTGGCTTTTAAGCGTGGGCTTTGAGTCCTTGGTTATGCAGTGCTCCACATAATAAAACAGGGCCCCTAATGTGACATTTCTGTGGAGATGGTTTTAATTTCATAAATGAGAGTCAGCAGGTGGGTCGATGCATCTCCCTGCCTTTGCTGGCACCTTAGCTTCGAAAGAAAAAAACAAAAATGTCAAAATATCCATAGTCCAAGGTCTTCAGTGCACATCTGTTCACTCCAGTGTTGTTTATTTGGGAGTGTGCAGGTAAAATAAGCTCATTTTTGGAGCTCAGTGTTGTAGTGACATATTAATTTATCATTCTTTACAGATAGACACCACTATTTTACTCTGCAGGAATAAGAAGGTCATTTTCTGTTACCTGTTCTTGAGTTTAATACAGTAGGCAGTTAAATATAGAGGAATCGTAATTCATTACCACATTTTTTTGACATCAGAAAATAGTACAATATCTTAAAATTGTGTCTGTTTACTCAAAGAACACTGGCTGGTTGTTTTTAGGTGTGTTGTGTTATTCTGGATATAGGAAATGTTAAAAGGGCATCTTATTTTTTATTTGTGTAATGATGTATTCTTCTTCTTCTTATTGTTATTATTATTATTATTATTAATGTTATTATTATTATTACATTTTTGTGACTTGGCTGATTGAAGTGAATTCTAAAAGTTTACTATCATGTAAATTTGATATGGCTATCATATGTATTGTAGGGGTTGTGTTGTGTGTTTGTGTCTCATTGTGAGTATGAATTTGTCATTCAATATTGTTTATAAAGTAAGGAAGAGCAGTCACTCATACAATGCAATGGCTAATGCAAGACAACGGGATCTGCTGCTCTTGGGTTGGACTGAGCTCTAATTATTAGGTTCTGGTCAAAGTGAGAACAAAAAAAGTTTCAACCACTTTGAGATGAGAAATATGGTTTATCATTTGTTCCTGTTGAAAGAAGCTGCTGTTCCCCTTTGGGCTTAATTAAAGTTTGTGCTGAATGTTTTCAGGTTTGCATTGAGCTGCAATCGAATGTTAAACCGTGCTTAGAATTAATTTGGTATCCTCCTCCTCGTCCTCCCTCTGTGCCTCCTGCTGTCCCCAACTCATTCCTCTATGCACCATCTCTCTTGCCCCCTGTCTCATCTGTTCCTCATGCTTCCTCAGTAATGGTAATGAATTACATGAGGCAGGACATATAGATCCTCTAAATCCCAGTAATGAGGGCCGTGACCCTCAGGCTGCTCCTTTAGTCTGCTCCACTCCAGGGGTTAATGGGAGTAATTTCTCCTTGATTAATCATACTAAGAGTAATTGGCTATTGATAGCCGGCTCTGTGGCTTTAGGCAGAGCCCTCTCTTTCCTCACTTTCTCCAGATTTCTTCTAACTTAAGCCATCTAAAGTCTGCTGTCCTTTTGATTTGCCGCTGGCAAAGGCATCATGTCGTTGTGCTTGCAGCAAATGAAAAGTGAGTGAACCTTGTGAAGGGAGAGTATCAAGGTTCAAATAGATTTCCCTGAAGGATTCACAGACTGTTAAACACCTGATGTGAGCATTTGTCTTTGCCTCTTTCATCAGAGTTTTTCATTGTCTGCTTGTGTCTGAAGAAGCCACAAAAACACATTTGTTGATCACAGGGTTTTAACCACACTGAAGTGTTTACTGGAGCAAAGAGGTTTCATGCCTCAACAGAAAAGTCTGGCAAGTTTCCTCTGGGCCTTGTGTGTAAAGGTTTGGTCCATCAGAATCAAAGTGACTCATTTTCACCAGTGCGCCATGTGGCCAATGTTTCTGTCACCTCCAACAGTCCAGTGACCACTTTGAGATACGAGCTCCTATTTATTTTTCTGCCTGTTGTGACTCTCATGGGGCACATTATGTTTTCTTTTTTTCTTTTAATTAATCTTTTGCCTTTTGACAGCAGGACGACATAGTGGTAATAGAAACATAAATTTCTCCTGAAGGCTCGGGGCCTTTTAACAGGGTGGGGGGTTGTTTAAAAGCAGAGATCGGTAATGATGCTGAGCATTCATTTTTAACAAGGAAACACACATCTGCATGTTGGACCTGGGCGTTAAGTATTGATAGACGGCACAGTGAATATACTAAGCTTAGTCTGGACACATTAACTGAAATATCCCCTGAAAAACCTGTAGAAATACAGTTACATCCTTCAGTTACAGTATGCAGTAATCAATATAGTGACGGTAATTGTTATACTAGTAATTAATGTTTTCACTTAATACATTTGGCACAGTAGAAACATACAGTGTTTAGGTCAATGCAGATGTAAATGGTCAGAAATAAAATAAGGACCCCATCACTTAATAACATGTAGGGCTGTAACAAGGGTTTTCTTCAATATTGTTTAGTGTGCTGATTATGTTACAGCTTCACAAAGCACAGAGGGACATCTCTTATGTATGACCAAAAGTCCAAACCTGAGAAAATGGAACTTTTTGCCCACAAATCACTAAAAAGAATAGTTAAAGTTAGATCAGTTATCTAAATAGCTTAGTTTGGAGAACATTTTCTATTCATCAACTAATAATTCAGTATTCCTGTCAGCTTCAGTAACAGTAAATGTGGTAGAATTCATCTTGGTGACAGTGACTTAAATATCACGTGAATATTAGCAATTTAATGAACTTCACTGTGATAACATGGCAACAGGACTTCACAGATGAACAGGAACAATTTTGTACACTGTGTAGACACAAGACTTGGCCTAGAGCTGTGTGGAATACATTAAAGCTACATGTTGCACTAAAACTTATGATATAGAAAGAAGCTTGAAATTTAAGAGCTGGAGAATGAACAGAAATAATAACATAAGAACGAAAGGGTCGGAGAACATGAGAAGTGACATTATTTAAAAACAGTAGACTTGGACACTAATGTGAATAATGCATGAGTGGGTATAAACCGCTCAGTAAATAATAAATGTCTTGGCAATAAATTTTTACCACTCATATGAAGTGGAGAGGTTTGCAGTGATGTGTGTGATGTCCTGAAAAGTTATTGCTGAGAGATTGTCAGTTGGAATCGAGTAATGACAAGTCATTACTTTACAACTTCTCTCACATATGGCAGCTAATGGGGTCAGTGCTTAATGACTGAGCTGTCAAGGCCTTAACCTGTTAACTTTCATTGCACTGCCAGTGCTGATGGGTAGAGCCTGTCCTTTAAGTTCATGCACAAATATTCAGGCGGTGGGTTTAGCTGAGTATCTGACTCCTGACTGGATAAAGCAAGGTCTGCACAAAAGTCTAAAGGAGATGTTAAGACAAAAACTGACAGCTGCAGCTCCCCAAAGTGCAAGAGGATGCAGTTTTGTGTGGAGGGAGAACTGTCATCTTCTCTTGGATGTCAGAACATTTTTCTTTAACTTTTCCCTACCTCACCATTTTTTTCATGCTCTGACAAAGTAGAGCAATCATAAACACACAACTGTATAGGCTTAATCTCAATTAGTTACCATTGACCAGACCACTGTGAGGTCTTAAGACCTACATCAGTTTGAGTTTGTGGTTAACAACTAACAGGACTTGACACTTCTAACAGCCTCAGACTGATGAGGAAGATGCCTCATCAGTCTCCTCTTATTTACCTCAGTCTAAGTCTAGTCTAGTCCTCCTAGCCTCTGATAGATTAGTTTAGTGACTTAGACACAGACGTTTTAGTGAAGAGGACAAAGTGAGAAAAATAAAGTTGCTTGAAAAGCCGATTCATCTCCATAATAGACCGGCTATAAAAATGGAAGTAAACTCCAGGTCTGAATAGTGAAGCCATTGCTGAAATGCCTTATACCTGCATTCTATCTAATAAACCATCAGAAGGTGACGCCGCTGATTGCAAAAAGAAGCCAGATTGTTTTGAAGTCTGTGTGAAAATGGCCATCTCTCACTTGATTTATTGCCTCAGTAAATGTTTTCCTAATGGGTTTATGGACATAGTCTGTAGTTTCAAGTCTACTCCAATACAACACATTGTTTACTTTTTAAATGATGAGGAATTGTTTAGAGGAAAACAGACCATAAAGGAGGGTACGCATTAGGGAGTGGCTACAGTGTGATTGACAGACTGTACCACATACGGACCTGCCTGATAGTCTGGATAGAGTACCGAGCAGGTCAGAGCCAGGTCAAGTCTACCTTCTCCTCCGAATATGGTTTTGCTCAAACCAAGACGGCAGCTGGCAAATGCCAAGGCTTCGATGCAACTTCCCAAACCAATGGGTGATGTTACGGTTGTTTGATGATTATTAGATTGTGCTACTGTCAAGAAATTCCAGAAATTGACACTTAGTTTTGTATTATAATATTATTAGCAATGAGTATCAGTGTCAGGTTAAAACAGACGGTAGCTGTGTGGTTGTGGCTGCACCACATTGATTTCAGTCCAGTGACCCTCTAGGATGAGCCTGTGTCAACAAATTACTTACCAGTCATCAATCATGTTAAAATTTAGCTCAGCGAAAGCATATAACTGGATTCTACAGTGTTTGCAGAGCATTATCTGTGACTGTATAATTTGGCTGTGCTGCAAAGGGCTGAACTGAGCAGATGGATTGATGCTGGCTCTTGGCACCTTCTCGCCGCCTCTGTGTGTGAGCAGCTGAACACGCCTCATTTACGAGTGTGGAGAAGAACAGCGCTTGCTATTCAGAGTGACTCCCCTCCCTCATCCTCGACCCTAAATGCACTTGGCAGCGTGAGGAACAAGCACACACACAATTTAACAAAAATCAAGAATCAACCTCATTGGCTTTCCTTTGGTTGAGCTTGATCATTGCTCCATAAATGTTTAGAATATTTATTATTTTATTGCATTTTGATGATACCCCACTGAGGAGACGTACAGCAACCCAAACCACTTAAAAAGAAAGAAAACAAACAGCCATACTGACATGTCATTCGTGGTGCCTTTGGTTAATAAGCTCTAAATTATCAAAATGCAGTGTTAGGTTTAACAAAGATGACCAAAGATGGCCTGGCCTTCTTAACTGAAAACATGGACTGGTAATATTACAGTTGTAAAACATACAAACATGTTATTTTGATCACTAATATACAACAGTGATGTGGTCGAAAAATATAGCTCTGTGTGTGTGTGTGTGTGTGTGTGTGTGTGTGTGTGTGTGTGTGTGTGTGTGTGTGTGTGTGCGTGTGTGTGTGTGCGTGTGTGTGTGTGTGTGATGTCATGAAAAAAAAAATGTTCCTGTTAATCAGAAGAAACACATGATCATGAGCCTCATTTTCACTCTCATAATTAGCCATAAATAGATGAAAACATTACCTTAATGCATCAATATGCAACCAAAATCACTGCTTGTGCCATAAGTTATTGAGCACAGAAAAAAACAACAAAAAAGAAACACATCTTCGCCAATTGTTGGTCAGATTACTAACCAAGCTTATCAGCGTACCAAGCTACAGACAGGTGTCAGAAACTGTGATGAGTAAATAATATTATTATTATAAAACAGTTTACAGAATGCATCACAATAAATCATGTGGATATAATGTGTAACAATGCTAGAGGAAACAATGGCCACATGCTGTGTGAACAGAAAAACCTAATAATGAATAATGAATGCAGCTTTGTGAAGTTGTCTGTTTTGTTTTATGTTAATTTCAGTCTCTCCTGTTTATTGAGCATTTTCACTTCACTTTATCAAACTTGGCTCACTCTGTTTGCATGGTCAAAATGATGTGAGGTACCGCAGGCTCACCACACATGTTCATAAATACTGATTCATGTCTGGGAAATAGCGTAGGAAATAGAAAATGCATGGTTTGTGTATTTATGCATCTGGTCCCAGGTCTTAACAGTATGTGACATTTCCAAGTTTCCCAGTCTCCCTTAAAAGACTCTGTACTTGACATATGCTATTGCACCTCAGACTGAACTTTGTGTGACAAAGAAACCTACTGTGGGTTCCCTCTCTGTGCATGGGGTTCAATATGAAACAGTAGGTCACATAACATTGGGTGTCCAACCAAAGATCTTTTCTGTGGAGTCACTTTAGGTGCAGGGTGTCATTTTTTTCTGCTCCCAATATTCTCTCATAGACCTTTACATTCAAACCTTTCCAGGCTTGAATGTGAATATAGTCAAAGCAAATCGGTGGGATATGGAAAGAGGAAATAAAATGGCCTTTTCTTATCTGTTGCTGGAGTGCTCGGTGAATGAATCTATCCCCCGGCTGTCTCCTCCTTCCCCTCACAATGAAGCTCCTGTTGTCTCTTGATGTCTCCCAGCGATGGCGTCATTAGGAGGCAGCAAGGTTGGACGAAGGTCAGGTAAACACAGTTCAGCCACCGACCTGTCTCTCTTGGGGACAAGTGACACAGGAACAGGCTGTAACTTTAGGGGACAGACGTTGTAGGATTGCTCCAGGTGGATCTGACTGTTTAGGACAAGTTAGCCTTTGTGTCTTACTCTGATCCTCAGATGAAGATGTAGAGAAGACATTTACAGAGTACTGCTGCCTGTAGAACTTCCCGTCTGTTTCTGAAACAATAAGCAAAACATCTATTTCATGTTGCTGGACATTAGAGATGATAGGAATTAGTTTTCTAAGTGATCCAATAAAAAATACAGCATATTTCAGGAAAACAACAACAACAAACTAATGATGTGATGTGTTTGAATCTCTGTTTTCTCTCGTTTTAAGGCTCTAATTCTGAAAACAGGTTGTATGCATGCATGGATGTAGCATATAAACCTGCTTTATAGTCACAAAGACATGGATGGCTCATTTTATACTATACGGAAGCCTTAAATGACAGTGAATGGTTGAATGAGTAAATGAGTAAAGTGTAATGAATACAATAAAAGTAGTAATACCACGTTAGTACTAATCGTAGCAGTATATTTTATGCGAGTTGTAGCACTAATACCTGCTGTAAAGGTGACTGTAGTATCTCAAACTGAAGTGTGATTCATATCTGCATCTTGACTCCTTTACTCTGCAAAATAAAAATAAACATCTTGATCTATTGTTGTGTTGCAAATATTAAAATTCAATTTCTAGCTTGATTAGTGGGCCAGAAAATAAAAGATATAACATTGACCCCCAGCTTTAATTGGTTTCAATAATTAATCTTTATGGGGGGGGTGATTGGTGTGAGTGGCCATTGACTTACTCTGAGGTGGAGAGATAACAAATGGCAGGGAGGGCAGGTGTGATTTATGGAGTGATTCGTGTAATTATCTGCCTCTCTCGGATTTGGGATTTGCAAATTGAGATAAAAATGTGTGACATCTTTTTATAGAGGAATTGATGACATAAAATCACATCTTTTCTCCCTGTAAAAATGTCAAGGTGATGCTTCCATCAATATAATCACCGGTTTATCTCTCAAAGCCAGATAATCTGTATCCGTTTGAAGCTGCTTTATCTGACCTTTAACACCCATGGAAAAATGTATTTCAAAAGTAACACTTACTGTTCAGAACGACAAAATGAGTCCATATCCTCTGTTGGAGCCACTCAAGTATTGTAAGTCTGTCCACTGCAGGTTCAGTCACCTTGACCTGTCATTTTTCGTCATCTTCACTAGAACTGAAAGATTTGACTTGATGTCACAGATTAGATTCACTGACTCTTTTAAGACTTTCGAAGAGACAGTGTCCTGCTATCCAGTCCAGAACAAAAAATGCAAGGTCACGGGGGAAAAAAAGGATTTCTTGGCTGTGATATCATGTTTCTGTATGTATATGTGTCTGTCTGAGCATATGTGTGTGCACCTTCTTTGTGGATTTAATTGTGTAAATGCTTAAACTGAGCAACAAATCAATCACTATCAGGCCATAACTCCAGTACATTCAATTTAATCAAAGCACCAACTTTGTGCAATGATCTGATTAAAGTGAATGCATTATAGTGACGTCTATAAGAGGTGCTTGGATGTCATAGTAAAGATTTATTAGAACATGCGTGATGATTTATGCGTTTGGGCTATACATCATTTATTGTAAGCTGTGGGCAGCAAAGTCTCAACGAGCGACAGTGTGATGGAGTTTTTATCTGTGCTGTGTTATTGAAGCCTGCATTGTGATCCTGAAACTGTAAAGAGTTGTTATGTTGTACACATGAGTTAGGACTTGTGTGGTTCATTCCCTGTCCTGTTACTGCAAACAAATTTTATATATGTGAAAACAAAAACTGACTTTTTTTTTTTTTTTTGAAAAGCTGCTCATCTCTTCTCTCTGGTTGTGCAGTTTGACATGCAGAGGATCACCCTGGAAGAGCTGAAACACATCCTGTTCTACGCCTTCCGCGACCACCTGACCATGAAGGACATTGAGAACATCATCATCAATGAGGAAGAGAGCCTGAAGGAAAACTCTGGGAACTGTCAGACAGAGTTTGAGGGAGGTGAGCGAAAGTACCTGTGCTACCTTTACAGACAGTCACTTATTTGTGTGTGTGTGTGTGTGTGTGTTTGTGTCATAGACATACATACTGTGGTGTGTGTCCATAGTGTGAGAGAAGGTAATCCATCCTGTCAGAAAGAATTTGAGCTTTCTCATCAGGATCTCGCCTGCTGATTTATTGATAAAGTGTTTGTGGGGACGATCGTCAGCTGGTCACCTGTTCTGGAGTGGCACAGATGAAATATACATGACCTCGCTCTGCAAAACTAGCCATCCAAGATTTATGGATATCAGAGCAGCAGAGGGTATTCTAGGTCTGTTTTACTCTCTCAACATTAAAACAGGAAATGTTTTAGTTTCTTTGATTTATTTTTTATTATAAAACATAAAATATATTTTATTATTATCATGAATTTATATATTTGATTTTTTTTTTTTTTCTATATTCACATTTTGGCTTCAGTCCGTTCTTTTGGTCAGCCAGCTGAACTAAAAAGAAACTGAAGTTAGACAAAACATTTAAACAGAAAGTGAAACTTACAGACAGGCTAGTGTCACAGGGCTCAGTATGGAGTCCATGTGCTGCCATCACAGGGTATTGAGTTAACACACACCTTGTGGGCCCTAACTGAGCAGATGCTTGTTGCTGATAAATTAGAGCCAAAAGACATAAACATTGTGACTCTGTTTCATTTACTCTTATTGCTCTCTGAACAAGATGCGCGTCCCGCTCTTCGTTCTCTCTCTGTCTGGTATCTTTTGTTGTCTACTGGTGAGCCTCGACTGGAAGGCTTCACTGTGTAAAGTCAAAATGAATTTACAGGTTATTAAGGAAAGCTGACCAATGATGAGTAGGTAGAAATATGACACTGCGAAAATGTCAACATTAAGTTGTATTATGTCAGATTGTCCATTGTGTATGTCTTGTCTGATGCCATTTGTGCTCTTGAAGAAACAAAATGCAACTTTCTCACTGGCATCCACTTTATCCTGATACCACTGAACTGTGTGTCTTAACGTTACCAGTTCTTACATGTCCTGAAGGCAGGATGATCATCAGTGTCCCAAACTGCCCTCCTCACCAGGTGTTTACAACATAAACAATACTGTGTGAAATTCTGCAGGCCTCAATGTCCCTTTTGACCAGTATTCCTGTGAATATGACCTCGACCTATTTCAGAGGGAATTTACTGGGATGACTCTGGTGTCAGAGAGGATGGACACAGACTGCACTAGCACTTTATCAGGGTCTTTAAACTGGCGTGGAGTGATGACAACATGATGTTCCTACTGGGTTTATGATGAAGACTGACCACCACCGGACTGCACAGCGCAATCACATCTGTTTGCCTGAAGTTCCATGAGCACCAGCTGCCTCAGAGGGACACCAAAATGTGCTCAGTCATAGAGAAATCAATACATTGTGTCACAGTGCGATTCATACCAAGTACCACTCATCATGCTCCTCTAGTACTTACTGCTTCAGTTTCCTGATATATGAGGTAGCATAAGAGCCACTTGATTTCCCCCTGGCTTCACCTCGCCTTGGAATCAATATGTGTGGCGCTGAAAAACAACAGAATAAAAAATGTAACCGCTGATCCATAGAAGTTCACCAGACACTGATTCATTGCTGAACAAATAGCACCAATAGCGTAAAGCACAGACAAACAGCTGTTCAGGGTGTGTCTGACAGCCCTATGCCAGTGTTGAAATCAACTTTGATCCTTGAATGTCACAGCTGCCATGTGGGTGTATAGATTGAAGGGCTCTCATTTTACCAATATGTCCATGTTGTACTTGGTTGTGAACCTGCATCATTCAAGGTTCTAACTGTTAACTTTTTTATTTATGTCAATATGAACTTTGCTATTGCTTGTTTTGTATATGTTCAAGAGGTGATGCATTTAATATTTCTGCACTTGATAATTGGAATTTGCTTTTTTGTCTTGGAATAAAAGAAACCAACTCTCCCTTTAGAGCAGAGTTTCTGTTTAGGATTATTTCCTAATTTCCAGTTCCAAACCTCAGATCTCACAGAGTCAACAGTCTGTTGACTGTTAGCTGTGCTGCTACTTTTGCAACAGGTCACTGTAGCAGTGGTTACTCTATCTGGGGTGCCCATATGTTTATATATATTCCTAAAATACAACAGATGCATCAATACACGTTCTTCGTGTTTCCTACCACTGAACAAGCAGATGCAACATAAGAACGAGAAGTAGTACCTGTTAAAAGCTGGACAAATATATGATTGCCCCTTAAAAATATTTATAATTCAAACTTTAGCTGAAGAAAGTACAAAATGATTGTCACCTAGATGGTTTTTGATTGACGCACCTTCTCCCAAATTTCCACTATGGAAAGCATGGAAGCACGGTTTTTGATGTCCCCGCTGAAAATACACAGAACAGAAAAAATGCATTTGAAGCGAATGTGACTATCCACGGGCATAAGTCACAGCCTGGAAACCAACATACACTTCATTACCTTTATGAGCACAGTGGTCCACTGACGAAAAGCCTTTGTGGATATTTGGCAGTGGCGTAGTTACTTCAGGCGGCTGAGGAGGTGTTTTATGAGGCTGACAGCAGGTTCAGGCGACTGGACTCAGAACTAATGTCTAGACCACAACTCTCCTCCCGTCATTGCAGTCCAGCTAGCAAGCTGAACACATGGTCTTTCCATCGACACCCTGTTCAATTTACCATTACTATACAACTATAGATACTTGACATTTCAGCAGACCTGCTAAAACTTTCCTTTGCCTAATTTTTTTTAGAGATGATTTTCTGTGTGTGTAAAGAAAAAAAGGCCCTTTGCTGCATTAGAATCAAAGAAATGACAAGCTAATACTGATTTAAAGTGAAAAATCTGTGAAATAATCTCAGAGTGGAGAGTGAGTTTCTATCTCCTCCTTAATTTCCACTGCTCTGATACAAAAACAAATGAGACCGTGGCTCTACTGGGCAGCTTTAAGGTGTGAATGTGTGTGAGGGGTGTAAAACTCTGGGTTAAAATCAGGTTAGGACAAAAAACATATTGTGTATGACTTTTGTGCAAAAAACAACCATGGTAAAACCTAAACATTCAGAGACTGAGAGTTACATAATCTTGGCCAAATGTTCACCACAGATGATCCAAAATCATGTCATGTCATGTTTTATATCATATGAGCGTCTGGAAAAGTATTTTTAAACAGGAGATTGCCAACTCATAACACCCCTGCCAAAAAAGATGTAGCAATTTCTGCCCTACTTTCCACATTGCATTTTCTTTGGAGCAGCACTTTTGATGACTTCAGTGCTTCAGAGTTAAAAATAGAGTGAGTGAGAGTTGTGTGGCTGTGGGTCATTGGCCCAGCTCCTCTAATTACCGTGGCCCGGTAAAATCATCTCAGCCGTTCTCAGTCCACTGCTGAGTTACCGGTCGGCGCTGAAGGTTGATTGAAGCAGAAAATTGTCTCTTAGAGTGGATTGCTGTTTTGGTAAAGTGTGCATCAGCTTGGATTTGTATATAACGTCCTTAAGTTCAACATACTGTCATTCATTTGCATTCCCATATCTTCTGCCTAAATTAGTACTGTTATGGAGAAAAATATATTTGGCATAAACTGAATTGTGCTGTCAAGTATTTAAGCGCCGGAGGTCCTTCCACCAGTGTTTAATCACACTTTTCTCATATTTAGTCAACACTCTTTTCGTCAAAGGTCCCATATTTTAGACAGTGTTTCATTTGTGTTTATCCTATAATTTCAGTGTAGTTTTACATCTCTCTCAGGCATCTCTCTGGAGCTCTACTAACAACAGATCAGTAATACAATCCGAAGAGAGGCTCTGAGGCTCGCTTCTGATTGGCTGACTGCTTTCTGATTGATCCAATAAAAATATAGCAGATTTAAAGAAAACAAATCCTGCAAGATGGGATATTTGAATGTTGGGTCCAGGTTGGCTGGGTTTCTGACATAGGTGAGGGCGGTGACTGCTTTGTTGTGACATCACAAAGTTCCAGACGTCCTGATCACTTGTTTTTGGGCTCAGTTTCTAAATACAGGCTGTGTGCATTTCTCTTTGGACTAGTGCTTTCATACATTGACAGTAATGACAGTAGATCTACTTTATAATAAAAAATTACATGGAAGTCTCACTTTATACAATGTGGGAATATATTTACATGAAGTGGACAGTGGAACAGTCATCCATTAATTATTGTGTAAACAATTCAACAGCACCACAAACTGTTTCCTCCAAAATTACAGTTTTGGTTCAGCTTTATTTAACCAAAACCAAACATCATAAACCCTCTTGAAGAGAGACATCATTGCAGAAATGTTGTATTAAACTGAATTATCTTTAGATACATACATAATAAACTGACATGAATGCACATTGTTATGCATGGATTTTGTCACAATCTGATGAACATGGCTACCCCTTTTTTTTTTTTTTTTCCCATACTTGAGCTACAGCAGGAGAGGCTGATATTCCATATTTTTGTCTCCGGCTCCTAACATGCTCAACCATGCATTTCCCATAATGAAACTTAATGACATCATTCACTGGGCTTTCCCTTCCCACTTCGACATCTTTGGGATTATATTTTCAATCTAGAAATGCAAATATGACAGTTGTTTGCACGTGCTGAGTAGTGCTCATTATAAGAAGTAGGCTGTACCTTGTGTAAAATAAGTGGTGCGGCTCTTTAAAAGAGTGTTTAACATTGAAAGTTACAACACGTATTTAATTTTTCCATTCTCATGTGTGTTATTTAATAGTTTATACATACTCTAGTGCACCGTAAAGCTGCCAGACTAGCTCGCTGTTGCTGTGCAGTCAGTCTGCTCCTGTGAACTGTGACGCTCACCTCACTGTCCCACTCTGCTGGTCACTTCCCAGCAACCCGCTGTTCATTCAGCTGGGATCCAGAGCAGAGCTGTTAATTCTGCCCAGCAACACTGATGTGAGATCTCACCTTGAGTTATTTCCTCTGATCTGGAGCACAGAGGGGAGTTTCACTGTAGCTACAGACCAGGATTTTTTTTTAACAAAAGCCACAGAAACCTACAAATAAGTTTGAGTGGTTTGTTGTTGATATTGGGCAGAGATTTTATAAATTGTTGTTTTGTCAGATTTAAAGGTCTGAGCCGAAATGGGCATACAATCTCTTTACTCGCTGCCGAGTTTTATTTTCTCTGTCACTAACATATCTTAATAAAATAATGAAATGATGAAAATTAGCTTTGGTCCAAAGCTCTTGCAAGTGTGACCTCAGTTTATTTATTTCTAGCTTTACCAAACATCAGATGTCAACATCCATCTTGTAGTAAGCTTGGTTTAAGTGAAATTGGCATCACAGGGCAGCAGAAAACCCCGACAATACAAATAAACAGACTCTGAGAGAGTGTCAGAGCACCCTCTGCTTGTCTTCATTATGTTCAGTCGCTGCAGCAAATGATAAATTCAAAGACAAGTTACACAGAGAAGTTGTGCTTGACTAAATTTTTCTTATCCACGTTCTTTACCACTCTGTTTCTCCTCATTTCAGTCCACCCCTCAAAGAAGAATCGTCAGACATGTGTGAGGAAGAGCCTTATCTGCGCCTTCGCCATGGCATTCATCATCAGCGTCATGCTCATCGCAGCCAATCAGATGCTGAGGAACGGCATGGAGTAGCCGTGCTCACTGTGAGTGGGGACCCAGCCGACCTGCATGTGCATGCCAGTGGGTGAGGTCATGTCCCTCCTAATAGGAAAAGAACTACAAGGAGTTAACGCTCAAAATAATCATCAAGACCCATTTTTAAAAATAATTATTTTCTTCGAGCGTGCGGCGCCTCTCCACCCAACATCCAATGAAACCGTGAAGCCAGCATGAGGAGTTATGCAGGACTCCTCCCACTTTACTCTGACAGGGACACTCAAGGGCTGACATTACACATAACACTCTGTCATCTCTGTTTCCCTGATGCAATAAAAAATAATGTAAAAAATAAAAAGTAAAAACATTGAGTGCAGAAGTTCAGAGCTGCTTCTTTTTCCAGCCAGTGTGTGTCTGCAGATCTGTCACCCACCAGGAGTCTGATGAGCCACCCAGGCTGCAGACTGGGCCCTGACAGGGGATGTGAGGAAGGGGAACAACGCCCTCCTTTACAGCAGATGGATCTGTAAAAGTCAAGCCTCATCTCCTGGAGCTCTTGTGGTGCTACGATACTTCAGCTCTCCAACATTCAACAATTCAATTTTCAACTTCTGCGTCTGGGGGCTGGTATGAGGTGCTGGCATCAGGTTAACAGCCCTACAAACCAAGCAGTCAAGAGAGGAAAATGTGAAAGCGTGTTGTGTTTTGGCCGTGTGATATTCATGAATGAATAGAGTGGCTCTGGAAGTTTGATTTTGGGTCTTTGGGTCTCTCTTGAGTACTGCCGGGGGAACACTGATCAAAGTGCAAAGAAGAGGTTTCTGTGTCTTTAATAAAAATAAAAATAAATCCACCCTCTAGTGCTCCCTCACTGTTATATCATCTATCTGCTGTGCTCAGTGCCCTCCAGGAGTTATTTTCTGAGGTGAATTTAATTCAATTTTTTGGTCTACCCACTTTCTCTTAGTCTGTCTCGTCTGCTTTTGCCTCAATTGGTGATTTCCTACATTTCCCAAAATGACTTTGGACAACCTCCAGAGAGCAGGTGTGAAGCCATCGACAGCTGTGTGTTAATATGTAGGTGGAAAGATGGAGGACAAATGCATAAGGAAAATAGCAAGAGGTTTTCCAGTTGACAAAACCCAAATTGCACCTTTTACTCTGTGATGCATCTCGACAGATTTCTACCTGCACATCTGTTAATGCTGTCTCTAAATCAAGCTTATGCTCTTAAATCCTGAGCAGCTGACTCCAAAACCAAATGTAGTGTTAATGTTTTAAACACCTGCTCATCTGCTCTCAAATTCAGATCTAGTTGGAAAATTATGTGATGCCACATCTGACATCTTTGACCAAACAGCCAAGCTAACTTAAGAATGGAAACTCTGTCACCACTGACAGTGGTTTTATAAACAGTGACAATGTGCTTCCGGGTGGATTTTTTTTTTTTTTTTTTAACGTCCTTCAAATCACCATGACTCGAGCTGATAAGTTTACGCTTTTAGCGCTGCGAAAAGCTTTGATCCCCTTCAGATGGTTGCACTGAAAAACTGTTTGACACCAGATAATTAGAGGGTTTTGTTTGTGATCTGTGCACAATTTCCCTTTTATATTAAGTTTTCTTAATTAGTTCCGATTAGTTTAAAATCTCATATATATAGATAGACTTAAAGGCATAACTAAGGTACCTTATCACAGCCACATAAATCCTTAGCTGTTGTTGGTGTAGACTGTAAGGTACAGTAAGTAAGGTTTCTGGCACACTACTTCTAAGGTACATGGAGAAAGAAAAGGAAGAAGGTATATGTTATATAAGAGGAAGAAAATATTCACAACAGATAGTTTTCTATCTGTTGTGACTATTTTCTTGTTTTCATTGACCTCTTTCGAATTGAATGTACAACATGTCCAAGGGTTAGGGTTATTAGAGGTGGGATCAAAGCTGTTCATTTAACATGATGGAATTAAAGACAGATACTTCAAGATGAGATCTGAGCAACATGGGCCAAGTATGTGTCTTACACAGACTTACTCTAACACGGTTTCATTTATTCAAATTTTGATTCACAGAAATCACTGTACGGTTACCACAGATAAAGAATCAGATCGATTCATTTGGTATAATTTTGTTGGGTGTACAAACATGTTCCCGCTCTGAACTCCTGCACTCACTCTCATCTCAACATGTTATCCCAGAAATACCCATATTCTCAAGTGCATGCAATCAAGTCAGTGTCTTCTGTAAATACCCATGTCTCAAGTGTCTCCAGTGTCTGTTGAAGATGTATAGTATCTCTGTATTTGCATGACTCTCGGTGCTCTCTGCTCACTGGGGTTCAGAGGTGCAGGGAGGGAGCTCAGCAGATGGAGGTGGGCGGCTGCTCCATCACAAACACGTCAGGCAGTGACGGCCCTTTCTGCTTCCTCTAAACTTTTTTTGCCAAAGCCATAGAACTCCACAGAAGTGATCCAGATGATACAAAATAGACGCTTTTCCCTGTTCCAACATGGAAACACAAGATCAAACGGGCATTTTTTGGCAGAAATGTCGATCCTGTAGGATTTGGTTTGTTCCTGTTGTTGTTGTTATTGTTGTTGTTGTTGTTGCACTGTACCTGTCATCTATTCCAATGAAGCAACAAGGAGGGCTGTAGATTTGTGCAAGACTGCCATCTAGAGGTGAAGTGAGACCACATTGTTCATACTGTCCCATCACAATGTATGTGTACTTTCACTCTCTCAGCAAGCACTGTGGGAATGTGATGTCAGGCAGGACTCTCACAGCATTATATTCACAATGTCTGGAAATTGTTGATATTAAATGTTAAAATATGAGGATTTTTATGTATTAATGTATAGTTTGACTTTGGTCTACCAACACTGCGGGTAGAGCAGCACTTGTACGCAAACACATATTTAAACACAATCTATTTATAGGAATAGATTTCTTGCCTATGGCAGAAAAAGTCCTATTGAACCCATAAAAGGTTTCATTCACAGATGATTTAGCAATGACACATTTTGGAGACTGAATAAGAAAAGAACAGTCTTCAGAACATTGTAGGTCACACTGGTTTGATTTTTGAATCTGAAAAAGTCACACTGATTAAAATGAGTTTTTGTTCTTTTTTTAAACTGTCAGTTTTGTGGAACAAATTCACAGCTAGTCACTGCTGTCATGCAGGGGTTAACTGGAAAAGTGCTTCATTTATTTGCTCTTTGAGAAAGTTTACTTTCATTTGTAGATTTTTTTTTTGGGGGGGGGGGGTTTCAGTTACAGTTACTGTGGTTACAGGTTTACTTTAACCAATCTGTTCCCGCCCCTGCAGAACAGTTGCATGTCTCAATGGCTGAAGTAGAGTTTTATTTTGAAGGGAAACCACAGTGTCTCTTCAGTAGCATGGTGGTTGGATCCCATGTTTTTGTTATGTAACTTTGTATAAAGCTAATAAGTATATCTATTAGACAAGCACATACTATACATACTTTGCATGTGCAATATTTAAACATGTAGACTAGAGGAAGACTTTCAGTTGGACTATTTATTAGAGGCATAATAATTATAAAATTGTAAATACAGAAATCTGTACAAAAGTCAAAGGATTAAGCAATGATGCAATAAAACAGTGTTTTCTAAACATGCCTTGTGTTTTATTTTATACTGGCCTTCTTTAGGACTGGGTCTTCAGATCCATGTTTAGCTACGGGACAGTCTTATCTTCAAAGCAAACAAATACTATAAAATATTTTAACAAACATTCTTCAAATTGTTGATATGAACAAGCAGATCCTAAAAATAGGTCAAGAATGGACTCCTTAAACACTTTGATAATGATGTGACGAAGGAACATTAAACCTTTCATGTAAATCTTTACCCACATGATAAAATGAAACTTCTGGCCCAACATATACCTGGGTCCTTGCCCCAGCCAAAGTATTAAGACCCCCTGCTTAATATTGTGTAGCTCCTAGTGACTACATGGCCCCATACACAACAAACTGTGATGCTCTGTGTTGTGACACCTTTCTTTCAGAACTAGCACTAACTTTTTAGCAGTTTAAGCTAGAGTAGCTCATTTGTTGGATCAGACCACAGGGGTCAGCCTTCGCTCCCCACGTACATCAATGAGCCTTGGCCCTATCGTCGGTTCACCTGTTTTCCTTCCTTGGACCACTCTTGGTAGGTACTGACCTCTGCAGACCAGGAACATCCCACAGAGCTGCAGTGTTGGGAGATGGTCTGACCCAGTCATCTAGCCATCACAGTTTGGCCCTTGTCAAAGTCGCTCCTTACACCTGCCCATTTCTCCTGCTTCTCCTGCTGCTGGATATATCGTCACCCACTGACAGGTGCCAGTGTAACCAGATGATCAGTGTTGTTCACTTCACCTGTCAGTGGTCATAAAATTACGGCTGATCGGTGTAGTGCAGATGAAAAATTAAACAACATGCATGCGTTCATCTATGGTGGGTGAAGCAGACGTTTAGCACAGACAAAAATGAATATGAAAGGGCAGAAGCAGGGGCATTTAGATGAACAGAAGATGAGAGCGCATACAGTAAAGCATACATGTTCTGAGAGCAGGAACACACTGGTCAGACTGAGGTAAGAAGGTGGTGTGAATCCTTGATAACTGTCTTTTAATCCTCACTGTTGAGTTTTTTTACGCCTTACTTTCCTCTTTGACAAATGCAGGCCCTGCTGCGGAGAGATGTAATAAAAGCATTGGCTGGGGGGGGCAAGACGATCTGAGGGTGAGGAGGTGCAGAGGGAGACGGAGCAGGTGTCATCATGAAAGCACTGACAGATCAATGAGGGAAGAAATGCTGCTGTAGGTCAAAGGCAGACTGTCTGGCACTTGGTGCTGTCTGGCTTATGGTTCGATCATCAAATTTACTGATGTGGCTGTCGATGTGTGTCAGTGGGCACGTCCTTGAATAAAATGTGTACAACTTGTCTGCAGATGCACAGAGTTTCTCTGTAAATTCTCTGAAATGTGAAGCCTTAGCTTTGTCTCCTCATCCACTATGTTTATGTATTATCTGCAACATAAAGACCACAAGAGGGTGGCATCATCTGATAAGGTGAAGACAACACTGAAACAGAACTTTAAAATCAGCCACGTGTTAACAAGAAGCCAAAACATTCATGTAAATTCATGATTATTTTGTAAACTGAAGATTTATGTAATTTTTCTACATTAAAAATAATTCGATTTTGCCCTTGACCTTCTTCTTAAATTGTAAAGTCACGTCTGGGTAGTCAAGCTGCAGTCAGTTATATCAACCGTGTTGTGCTATAACCATGATTATCACTTTTTCTTTCCTCTTTCTGTCCAGTGATAATAATGATACAGATAACTGTAAAAGACAGAGATGACAGGTTTGCTGCAGAGACACTGACCTGTGGTCAGGTGACCAAACATGGCCCCATATAGTGCAAGGGACGACATGATCACATTTGAAAAGATTGATGTCTGTATTGTATATTGTATTGTGTGTGCTTCTATGGAGACATTAGATAGATAGATAGATAGATAGATAGATAGATAGATAGATAGATAGATAGATAGATAGATAGGTTAGGACAACTGTCAACATGAAGACTGATCATGTGATCTTAAATGATTTCATTGACAGTAAAGCCAAACCAAAGATTTTATCTCCACCATAAGGTTAATAGATAATTCCAATTATTTTAATTGACTAGATTTATCATTCTCCGAAATTACTCAATAAGATCCATCAAATACTGGAGTAATATAGAGCATGATTAAACTTCATTTGATCAGACAGTCCTTTACATTTACTATTGACTGACATGAAGCAGGATTTTAACCACCATATATTATTTTTTCATGGCAGGCAGCTATGAGCAGCCCTGCTGTTGCAGCGTGCGATCATTTTTCGGTGTTGTGTTAGCATGCAGGCTCTGTCCTCCAGCGCCACACCAGCCTCTCCAGTTCTCTGTTAAAAACAGGCCCTTGTGCTCCCAGCAGGCCCCGCCTGTTTCATTTACATCTTAAGAATTTAGCTGATGCTTCATCCTGAGCATCTCAGCAAGAGGAAGCCGCAGTTCAGAGCCTGGTTCAAGTACACTTCACACAGGACAAGGCTGCTACGCAACTAAAGCCATAACTTTACATTTAGAGAATAGTAGTATTTCTAATGTTGGCCCAATTGGCTACCTCAGACGATGCTGTGTAATGTTTTGGTGTACCACTTTAAAAAGGATAAGTGATTAAACTATTCATAAGACAAGGTGAGCTTCACAGTTACGCAGCACATTAGATTTTAATTTGAGTCTTGAGCTTATTTAAAATCCAGAAAATAAAAATGAAGAACTTGTATGACACAAGTGTATAAAACTCAAAACATAAAGCAAATTAAATAAGAACCAAGCATACTAAAACTGTATATAATCCAAGATTTGAAAAGCTGCAAACTTGTCCTCAGAAACAGTAACCATACGGAAATCAGGAAACCAGCTGTTTATTGGAAGACAATCTCAGGGGCAAAAATCCAACTGATAACATTGAATTAATCAAATATGACATCATATACATCTCAATACATTAACAACCCTGGCCTTGAAGGCCACCACCTTTTTCACAATCTATACACTTGTGCATTTTTCCATTCCTGATTAATTTCTCTCTCCAAATCTGCATTTTCATCCGCTGTGTCCAAAAAAGTGCTCCATTAGTTTTTGGCCATCTGCAGCAGTTATGGCACTCGGCAGGTAACAGAATAAATTGACTCTGCTCAACTAAACTTTGTCCCCATGTGTGCACAGTACTTACAATCATGCTACAACATGTACTGCATTTGATGCTACAGAATGCTTTAGGTAAAAATGACAATAAGAGACAAATGCATCCACGACATATAAAACCATGATTTTTCTCTGGTAGCCCTCCACAATGTGATTGTTGAGGTGAAACTGCAAAAACATAGGCCCCGATACACCAAGTAATATTCATTGCTTATGCTTTTTTCTTTAAATCATAAATATTTACAGGGTCTGGACTTTTGTAAGAAGAAAATAAAAAACAATTTTTTGGGTATTAATGTTTAATTAACTGATAAATTGATGCCTGGCATAATTTGGCATTTTAAGCTAAAAAGTTGAAATCACTGATGAATCCTAACACAAACTACCAACATATTCTGCTCAGTGAATATGTAACTCCAGGTGTTTTATTCTTTTACATATCTTGAATGACATATCATAATACAGAATGAAGTAATCAGATGATAAAAATAGACATTTTTTTCTTATGTAGGACAACACAGTTGTGGCTTGTGGTGGTTCAACAAACAACTGGGCAGAGAAGTGGCACGTACAGGGATTATGGCAACGTCACATTGAAAGTTTCAACTTCAAATGGAGAGAGAAACAGTCCTCATATGCGAAACTTGCATCATTTTGAATGTTCATTTGTAAAAACAAAAAAAGAAAAAAAAAATCACTGAGATGTTCATAGCTCATATCTCTTTAAAACCTTCACTGAATTTCCTTGAGAAGACGAAGACTCTCTGCCTCATCAGGTGTGGCTCGGTCTAGCTGAGGTCAGGCGGCAGCTCTTGGAAATGGCCTCTGGTATCATTGGTCCCAGTGAAATTGGCCAGTCGACTACTGCCTCATGGTGTTCTTGATGGTCCACCTCTGCCCGGAGCAGGGCTGCAGGACCAGCAGGTGGCCAAAGTAAACGTTCGCAGGCACCACCTCCAAGCAGCGCCCCGTGGCTCGATTAATGATGGATTCGTTCTGCAGGGCAGGAGGAGAGACGGCATGCTGGCTTTAACAGCATTTACAGAGGGCCTGTGTATCACATTCGACAAGAGCCAGACCTGATGTGGACAGATGTTTCTCATATACTCATCTCAGGTAGTGTACTAATTAAAGTGCTGTCATCCTTAATAATGATCAAAAAACCTGTTGCTACATAACACTTGAACTAAAGTGTAACAGTTTAATAATGTGACATAATTTCCACAGTAATCTTTAGTCATTAATTACACTGTTACCATAAACAAGACGACTGCAGGAAACAACACAGGGCCCCTGTGGCAGATGGTCTGCTGTGTTATCTTTGTAAGCTCTTCTTCCAGAACAAACAACTAAAAGCTTTTCCAGTTTCTCAGGTGGAACAGAAGGAAAATTTGTTTGCAACAATTTTTTGTTTACAAAGAAGAGAATAAGAAAATAAAAGCTAAGACAAGGACACCTGTCTGCTTGGAAATGGGCTCATTGGTTTAGCATAATTACACCACAAGCAAATGACAAATTACTTCAATGGAAATTTTCTACATCTACCTAAAATAATTTCACAAGGTAAAATTACATCCTTTCTAACATTCACATTATTTAGCTCACACACTGAACAACATCAGCACTTCACTCAGACAAACACAAACATACTCCTCCGTACCTGAGAGAAATTCCATGTCTTCTGCTTCACATTGGTCACTTTCTCACAGTTGAGGAGCTGAGGAAAGCTGCTGATCTGATCATCCACCACGCAGCGGGTGTCCTCCCCGGTGCTGCCCAGGGGGCCCAGGAACAGCTGGCCCTCTTTGGTGTAACGTCCTAACTGAGGGAAAACACACAAGTCCATAATAACAAAGCTAATGTGAATTTGTGAGCAGTTGAACTCATGTGACTAAACATGTAGTACCTAACCTAATGGTCTGAGCTGACCTGAACACTGAACTCAAGAAATACATCAGCGAGAGCAGTGAACTTGAGCCATCCAATGAAATCAAATGAAACGGTTTGTTCACAATCATTGCTCCCTGTAAAAGGCTACAAGTGATTAGCTGAGCTGTAATTTGCTGAAAATTACAGCTTGTGCAATAACTTTCAGCTGATTGTCTTCACAATCAATAAGCTTGTGAGTCTGGTGGGAGCCTCGCTTTGTTCTTCAGCCTGTCCTATCAGTCTAAGATCCAGTGTTGCGTAAACAACGTCCCAGCCCAGTGAGATCTCAAAGATCAGTCTGTCCAAATGAAATCCCAATGTTGTCTGGTTTGGAAACACGGGAAAAGACAAATTAAAACTCAGGGGCAACAATTACAAAACCTGCATGTAAATGAAAAAGACTTGGTCCCGAGCCTCTCTGCCACCAACCTCTTTAACTGCTGTTTTTGACAGGGTTTTTTTCTTTTTCTTTTCTTTTAATTTCTCAAATTTATCAAATCAGCAGTGAGAAGAAACTTTATTGCTTTACTGCATTATTCTGGAAGTATAATTATTATTGGAAGTATAATTCTCAGTTATTTATGCTTCACTGGTCTTATCTAAAGAGCAGCTGAGTGACTGTGGGAGGCAGCATACATGCCACTGGAAATCCATTAGAAGAAGTTAATCATTTCAACAAAGCTAAAACAATTATCATTTTCTGTAGCTCTAGTGAGACCAGACTCATCAGACAACAGCAATTGACTGCAATGACAACAGCAATTGACTCCCTGTATTGCCCCGATGGAGACTATTTACAACTGTCATGTGTTTACAGTGCATAAAGGAGGTATTTATCTATATTTATCTGTGGGGTGAGTAAGAAACTTTCCCCTTGAAATTCACCTTTTGGCGAAACGGTAATATATCGCTGCACTGTCAGCCAGAATTTAAGTTATGTTATACAGCATGTTAGCATTTTACCACCAGAGCCAAGTCCTGCCTCCCTGAAGCACCAGTTTACCACTGCGAGCTAAAAAGATCTGCCACGCAGGCCAAGAGGGCTGTGGAAGTGACAATGGCTGACTCATGGCTTCAGCGCAAAAAGTGCAACATGGTAAAATTTTCATCCTGACATCAGAACTTTCTCCTGAGAGGGTTTGATTTGAGCCTGTACAAGACACACAACTGTAAACCATGTCACTGGTGAAACACACTAATGAGTTGTTTATGTTGAGAGACAATGGGTGAGAGACTCTCACCCATTGTGTGGTGTTCGTGTTGTACCTGAGGACCCCATCCATGACATGGATGCAGCGTGGCTGTGTGGTTCTCTTTCACGCCTTGATCCATACACAGATGGCTCACCTTGGAGTTACGAATCTAAAATCAAAAAAGTGTCTCTGACAGTCACACCCAATTTCACTTGGTACAAAGTCTTAATATTCACAAACAGTATTTGGGTATTCTTAAGAAACTGGCTAGGATCAGTCAATCACCACAACTATGTTTGTGTGACAAGGTGTAAAATAAAGATCTGGATTCAAATGCAGCTTAGAAATGTCTACACATTTTCCATCATTTTAGACAAGTGTGTACTTTCTAGCTGTTTTTTTTTTTTTTTTTTTTTTTTGGGTTGAGACATTTTACCCTCAGGGTTTATTTGTCTCACCCATGTCTCACTCATCTGTTTTCCATAGTGCAAATGCACCAAAGCTTAGACGCATCACCCTCTCTTTCCGGCTTCTTCCTCCCTTATGTCAGTTTGACTGCTGACTCACCTCGCCATAGAACAGCGTGTTGTTGTACCTCCTCATCTCTGGGTAAACATTGTCGAGGTACCACTCAAAGCTCTTACACTGTAGACTCTTCCTCAGGGCAACCCTCTGAGAGATGTCTCCATAATCAATACCATGGTTCTACATCAGCACAGGAAGACAATACATTTTTTTCCACATTAATTCTTAAAACAACAATCTCAGAAATGTTATCAGAAATGCACATTTTGCAACTGATATAAAACAATAATGATTCAACCAAACATTTATACAAATTATGTTGTCCAGAAAAAGCTACTCTATATACATGTATTAGTACCAGTGGTGCAACAAACAAAAGAAGAGCACTGCAGTTAGCATTGCCAACCAGAATGACAACATCTGCTTTACAAGCAGGACCTACAAAATCATATTCATAGGAGTTGTTGGCCACTCTCACCTCCATGGGGATGTTCCAGGCCAGGTAGACATTGGATTTATACTCATCCATCCAGACCTCAGCCACACGCAGAGCGTTGCGCCGCGTGTGGAAAGCTATGTTACTGTGGTAAGGTTTCTTCATCCGTGCGATGTGAGCCACCCTGGAGCAAGGTAGCACCTCCATACTGCCCCCACACAGCCACACCTGCAGGTAGAGAAATGAAATTAAGCTGCATTCATACATTTTTGGCCACAAGAGAGTTGAAAGGGAGATTTAAAATAAAGGCAGAAGCAGAGAAACACTTCTGATCACTAATGTTCTCTTGACTCTTGAGAAAAATGACCCTTCAGCTCTTTCACTATTTACCCCCGTTCTCTTTCTGTCATTTGGCAGTGTGCATTGTACCAATGGTTGATCAGACCTTCCAACTAGAAGCAGCTGTCTGAGATGAACCATACAGAAATGCATCATAATCCAACTCACAGCTTGTGTTGGGTAGTAATTACACAACCTAACACATCAGGTTTAACACGGCAGACTTAACTAATACAGTGATGAATTTCATCTTGTAAAGGTCTGAGAACCAAATGTTGCGAATACATGAGTATAAATGATACGTACTATCACTGTGCATATATGGTACAAATGATAAACTGTGTGTGGTATCTTTTGGTATAGTCAGAGTTCATGATCTGATAAGCCAGACTTTTATACTGAGACATTCTTTCTTTTGTCTCAGCAAAAACAACAAAATATCCCTCCACAACAACAAACTCTCCAGTCTCTCAAAATGTACACTTCCTTCCCACTCTGTGTGACCTATTTATCTCCATTGCCCTGCTGTGAGCTGCACACACAGGACTGGTCCTCCAGGATTCTTAATGGGGCCTCATTTATCAGCAGTGCCAGCTGCGGTGGCCACTGCTCCACTTAAACCTACAGGGGCAAAGATGGAGCAGGCAGGAGAGGAAACTGGGTGACACACAAACCCTGATGCCCAGTTCGATGTTCTCCCCTCCATAGACGTCCATGCCAGAGTCCAGCAGGCCAAGCTCGCCAAAGTAATCGCGGTTGGCCACGAAGGAGCAGCCAATCATGGCGGGAGTCCTGCAGCGAGAAAAACAATAATATAAGCCGTGACACTGAGCCTCTGCACATGCAGTGTTTGTGGTTTAACAGCGCCGTGCTGGACCTGTGACAGGTGTGTTTATAGTGTTTGTGCTCGCAAAGATGTCACAGCAGGACAAAGGGTGGAAATTTCACCCAGGTGTTGTGTTTACATCAATGCTTATTGGAGCTTGTGCTAATAAATACTCATGCCTACTGCAGAATCATTTTACCCAGGTCTGAATGACAATTGTAGCTTTTTCCATTGCCGACAAAAACCTGATGTTACTGGGTCTTAGCAGGTTTTTTGATGAGTGGAAAAGATACTGTATTATTTGTTTTCATTTTTTTAAAACAAAAATCTGATGTTTATTCGATTTTTTTAAAATGATGAAAATAGGGTTTAACTCTTCTGGTGACATCAGAATATAAGAATCCAATTTGTAGCACAAACACTGCACTTTATGTGTTTATCTCCTAAGGTAGTGTGGTACTTGATCACCAGCTTATATGTTCTCACTCTAGGAAAAACTAGGAAAACAATCTGCTTTTTCTAAATATTTCATTTTTTATTAAAACCATAAAGAAATGTTTAAAATTAGACTGTGCATATGCAGACCAAACTCTGCATCATTGGACGACTGTCCTTTTTAGCAAACTAATATGTTAACTATTTCCTTTGTTGCTTTATGAAAGTGTGTCTTTTCACAGGTGAAGTTGGCTTGCCTGATAGGAGCTGACATGTCTCCATCATCCCACCACTGTTTTGGTGGGTTGATATACATGCACCACAGCTCCCAGTTGTAGCCATGGCCTGAATTCTCGTAGCGCTCCACCTCAAATGTGTCGTGCTTAATGTTGTCGATGGAAGGCAAAATGATCCTTTTGTTGTCCTCTTTTATTCTGGCCAGAACCGGCTCCGCCCTAAAAAGCGCGCATACACACACACACACACACACACACACACACACACACACACTTTAAACACAGACGGCTCCTCTGTAGATCTCTCTCTCATCCACTCCAGTCAGTTACAAAGTCCCTTAAGTTGTACCAACTTTATTTCTAATTCCATTTGATTCAGCTCAGTGCAGCTCTGGAGGGCATGTGTCTGTTTATGCTGAGTGAACTGGGTTGTGTACATACTCTAAAATGCACACTGAGCTGGAAAATGAATAGCAGACCTACAAAAAGGTGTCAGCAGGGTTTGGTGAAATGTTGTAAGCATTCAAGTGTTTCAGTCAAATCAGTTTCATCTTTTAAATGACACCTCAGATTAACACACTTCCCTGTTATACGTTTTGTTTTGTTGTTATTTAATAATGTATATGGTATTTCCTACATGGCATGTCCTACAGTATCTTCTAATCCTGATTCTACAGGCTCTACCCTTCTATTTCTCTCCTTATCTTAAAAACCTCTCAGGTGTGAAATTGCATTTTGTGTGCTTGTTTTCTGCTGCCTCTACTATCCTTTGTAATTTCATTTAATGAATGTGCATAACTCATGCAATGTCTATTAAAAGTGATACATAAAGTATATTATTGTTGTGATTTGTAATCCAGAGGGTCTTCACTCTGAAGTCTGGATTACAATATTCAGAAGATCTATTTTCATTCCAGGCCATTCCCATTCAGATTCAAGACTTACTCACCAGGATGGAGTGAACTCCACATGGGCATCAAAAAATCCAGTCACCTCTGCAGTCGCCACCTTCCAGCCCTCGATTCTAGCCCGGATCAGTCCCTCTCTCTTCTGGTTCCTGACAATCTTCACCAGACCAGGGTAGCGCTTGTTCACATACTCCTCCAGTGGTCCTTTCAGCTGCTCTGCTCTCCATAAAAATTAAGATTACAGGATTACTAAACAAGAGGTTAAAGATGATTACAGAGAGCATCCTGAGACCATCCTTCCTGCTGACAAGTCAACATAACAAAGCCCTGTCAGTTCCAGTTATGACCCTGACCTTTGAATTCCTAAAAATTTACAGATAATTTCTCTTTAGCACTCAAATTCTTCTCCTAAAACCCAGACTACGGATTAGAAATATCCAATAAAACCTACATTGTCATTTCAAAATTTCACAAAAGGTATTTACATATTTGGAAATCTGTGCACAACAACATTTGCAATATATCTGAATTCAAAAGATATGCATATCACTGCTAAAGCGCTTATCCAAGTGAGTGAGAGCTCTGAAATAAAAGTTTGTCAACACAAAGGTAATTTTGTGTGTGTGTGTGTGTGTCTGTGTTGTTCTATTATCTGTTTCAAAGATGCTAAAAACCTATGCACCATGTAGAGGCTATGCATCTCATTGGAATAATTATACACAGTGAATTAAATAATTGATGAAGTCAAAAATCTATAACACATATGGATTATGGTGTTTATGAGGGACATGACAAAGGGATGCAAATGCTCTGAGCAGCGTATTCCCAGTGTGATTCCCTGCCAGTGGGACTGCAGCAGCCAACTACTGTCCCTGCCATGTTGCCCAGGACTGACACACACATAAACAATACACAAAAGGCTAAACCACAAGAACATAGTGGTGATATTTTATAAAAAAAAATAAATGGTTCGCATAGAAACAGAAAGATGACGGTTATGTTTTCTCTGTTCCAATTCTCAAAACATACCAAAGGGAGGCTGCGGCTTCCTAAGCGTCAACGGCTACTCCACCTTTGATCTTTCAACCAACTCATCAGCCCCCCCCCAAATACACACTCACAACCCTTCCTCCTCTGCATCACAAACACAACACACTTAAAAATTCCCTTAAACAAAAACACATCTCTCATTCTCTCTGTGTTTTCTATTTCTTCCTGTCTGCCTCTCTTTATTTCTGTCTCATTCACACACACAAACACACACGCACACACACAGACATCCTTGATGGCAAACTCATTCCTCATGCTGTCTTCTCTCTCTCCTACACACACATGCCCTTGGCTGTGTACAATACAGGCCATGGAGTTAGGCCACTCACACCAGCAGTGAGAGTCACTTGTTTGCATGCCTCCACCTCTGTGCTGCTGCAATCTCTTTCCCTCTGTGATGGATAACTGGCTCTCAGCCAACCCGCAGTGTCAAGTGAGAGACACTGCTGGTTGTGTCTCTCACACTTTTTAAAGGATGAGGCAATTTCCTTTGTGAACACCACTCACCTTGTCCAAAAACTATTAACACGTCAAATCATATAATTTCACATGGCGACATGTTCCATCATTATCATTACCAATGTAGTCAGTTTTATCGATTCGGGCTCACACTGTTTGTGCAGCAGAAATACACACAAAAATGACTTTGAACAAACAAGTCCATTTGGAGGTAAAACCAAAACTTAGAGCATCTGCAATGTCACAAATAATTCTCCTACAGGATTCAGAAGTCAGCATTGAACCAGGAGTCTTTAAACCTATTTAGACTTATTTTTTGGTCCATTACCACTATAGACTCTATATAAAAGTGGAGGTAGGCTCTGGGTGTAAAAAGCGAAGCCAGTGATGTGAATGAAGTGTCTTACACCTACAATTTATCTGATGACCACTAACCACTGGTTGTAAAAAGAAGTGAAAATGGCTTTACCTCCTGCTCACTCACTACCTTGCATTCATTACCTCAGTAAATGTTTTCCTAATTAGTTTATGTCTCAAGTTTCTAGTTTCAAGTCTTCTTCAGTAGAACATGATTTCATTTTTTAAATGATGGTCCTATTTAGAAGAAAAAAGATGATAAGGGTATGCATTAGGGTGTGTCTAACATGTGACTGACAGACTGCACCACACCCAGAAACCTGCCTGACAATCAGGAGTTAGAGTCCAGAGCAGGTCAGATCCACCCCTCACACCTCCACCTTCTTCCCCCTGTGGTGACATCATGGTGGGTTGCCACTCGATTGCCACACCCAGATCTCAGCAATCATCTAATGAGCACAATTTAATTTTTACCAGAAGAAATAGGAACAAAAAATTTGACTCAGCTTGTAATAAACCTGAATCCTGATTCAGACTTTAAGTGTGGCTGAAACTAATCCCCAACAAATGCACTATTTGCCAGTCACTATTTCCTGCTTGTGTGTAATTTGCTGAACACTACTGCACTGAGATCTCCTAGGAAATTATTCATCCTTTTTAGAAAATGAAACCACGTATTTATGACATATTTTTAAAGATTTACATCCTCAGTAGAAACCAACGGGCTTTGGGCTGAGTGAAACAGACAGGGTGGGGAAGTCAGAAAATTTTGAGTGACAGTCTAACACGTTGTTGGTTTTGGTCTTTTAATGGGATTTGTTGACAATGAGAGAAATACAATATAAGCAAGTTTATCCTTTAAAGCCTCAACTATTCCATCTCTCACTTTCTGTTTCCTCATTATTTGTCTTTCTGTTCTTTTAGATTGCTCCCTCTCTCTGTCTTCCGGATATCCGTCTCCTTGTACTCTCTCATTCTCCTCCTGTTTATCTGTCTTCATTTATCTTAGCCTCTCTGTCGCTCATCCGTTCCCTTTCTCTGCCACTTTCTCTAATAGCCTGGTATTCTATCTCAGCCTCCCCTTTCATCCCTAGATGCCTCTTCGTTTCTCTCTTCTTCCTCCTCTCTCCTTTTCACTTTGCTTATTTTCAAAACCTCTGGCCCTGTCCACTCCTTTAAATTTCTTTCCTTCCTTGACTATCATACCTTCTTATTCTAATGTCTCCCAAACACATACAGCACTTGCTGCTTATTTTTCTCTTACCTCCTCTCTCCTTTTCACCCTGCCTGGTCTCTTCTCCTTCCCCTCATCTCTCTCTCTGTCCCTTCATCTCACACAGCGCAACTTGGCAGCCCTGCCCAATAAATAAGATGGGGACATCTTTCCTGTGGCATCCAATTGTGGCACTCTACCACCAGACTCTGCCTGTCTGCCCTGTGAAAATTCAGCACCTCATCAGTCACATCAGCAAAAGCTGTACTTCAAAAGCAATGACCAATGCTTTTGTCAAGGAGACGCTCATCACTTTGTCATGCCAACAAAGCACCATTACAAGTCTGATGCCTTCATCCTTTTAGCAACACAATTTAACGGCATATGCATAAAAGTATGAACTGAATCTTTTTGTTGTGTTTGGGATGTGTAGTAGGATCCTACATATGCAATTATGTTACATGTGGAAATGATAACATAGTCTACATGTTTCAACATTTTTTCTGTAGCACAGATGATAATGTTTGTTAGTTGTCCATATTCTAGGGAATGTTCACTGTCTGGCAGAGAGATGATGACTGATAGCACTCTCATATCTGTCTATTTAAAACTGGCTAAAGAGTGTAACTTCCTATGTTTGACACAGAATGATAAATTGGTGCTTTTACACTTCAGTTTTTGTACATGAGAAGGATGTACCAAGTTTATCAGTTGCCCTTAGAGGTGCTGTTAGTAGCATTTTGTTACTGTTGGAAGAGTCAGGGTTTTCTCCCCTGTTTCCAGTCTTTGTGCTAAGCTAAGCTATTACTTCCAATTGACCTGTATGCGTCTAGGATGATGCCGGTCTCCAATGGGAGTTTCTCTGGGGATTAAATGAACATGAGTTAGCAGTAAAGGATAAATATGACTCTCTTGCCTCTTTAAGTTTTCTTTCTAAAACTAGGTAGGATTCTGCATGAGAGACGAAGCAAGAGGTCCAGTGGCTCCCACACACCTGCTGTTCACCTCCTTCCTGCTCAGTCTCATAGTCTAAGAATCCTGCACATAACTTCTCCAAGGGAAGAGCCCATGCAATTCAGTTGAGCCCAACTTATATCCAAAAATGCCAAGAAATTAAGTTCCCTTCAAGCCCACTGGGCTATTTTCTTTAGTCACCTTAACTTGAAACTTACCTGTCACTCAGGTTCCAAGAATATAAAGACAGATGCCTTTTCACACTAATTTCCCCAAAGGTAGCAGTTTTTAGTCCAGACACCATTCCTCCTCATACATGTGTTGTGGGGGTCACCATTTGGGGGATTAAATTGTGATTGTGAATTCTTTTCATTCTTACTAATGTGGACCATTTCTCTAAAGCTCAGTAAACTTTTTTTTTTTTTTTTACCAAATACCAAATTGGAACCATTTGTCACGGTAACAGGACACATGTTAAAATAGGGAATAAAACTATATTCTTCTTGAGCTTTAACAAATTACAAACATTTGGGAAAGTAAATATGTCATCTCTACTGACCATCATCACTGTTGTCATCCACCAAGATGATGTCTTTGAGCAAGTGAGCTGGCGTGTGATTGACAGCTGAGTGGACTGAGCGCAGGATGACGGACAGAGCCTCGTTGACAAAGATGAAGATGAGGGAGATCTGAGGGAGGTCCCTTGGGTAGCTGACCTTTCTGCATCTGCCAAGAGACATGCAAACACACCACAGCATCTAAAAAAAAAAAAAAACCTTTTCATGTATACCCGTGAAGCCTGTGTTCTGGGCTTTGCATGCTTCACTTGTTTACCATCATCGGTGTAACAGGCCAAACTGCCTACATGGAGCTGCTGACATCTTGTTTGAGGCTGAGAGGCTGCAACCAAGTGCTGCTTCCTGTTCAACTATAATCACATGGAATATTATACCCCAAATTGGCCTATTAACAGTGTGTCTGCAGCGTATAGAAAGCCTATTTTTACTGATGGTTTGTTTAGACAGCTCTGATGATGAGAAAAAAGGGGCAAGGTGAAGCTTTGACTCTATGTTTAGTAAGAGTGTGAGAAGAAACACCTTTATTTAGGCAGCGTCTTTTTTCATGTTTCCATTTATCAATAATCTTATTTCCATGGGAAATTAATCTTTCAGAAATCAGACATTTACATGAAAATTCATGAATTCAGATGTCACTTCTTAAAGGCTTTTTTGGCTTTTTAAAAATTTGACTATTTCACATGAAGAAGTCTTTACTTATACATCTTACAGACATAATGACAATAATGTGTTAGAAATATAGTTCAAACAGACAACTTTTTAAAAAAAGAAGCACCCCAAATAAAACCAACCTGCAGTGCAACAGTGTGAAGGGACCAATCTAAAAAAGGTCTTAAGAAGTTACATATCAGACTGATACCGAGAATAGAATATATGAACATAATGTACAAGGCAAGAGATGTCACAGCAATTATGGTAATAAGTGAGAACAGGAGGAGGCATGGATGGTGCAAATCAGGGCAACCAGTAACAGCAGTAGCATGTAGAGGAGAGCAGCATGAATGATTGCAAGGTGTGAGAGTGAGAGCTTGTCACACCTCATTGACTAATCTGACAGTAAGAGTCAGCTCATCAGCTGATGCTTCTTAGTTTTATGTGTCTGCACTGCAGTTTCTTGTTACTTGTCAGTCGGTTCCGCAGAAGTTGGTTGTTTAAACTGTATACATCTGTTGACTATGACTAATTACTGCTTAGACTTAGATGAAGCAATGTAATATTCCTTAAAAGACCATCAGAATCATCAAAATTTGTCAAATCTTTGTACTTGAGGTTTAACATTTGATCTTTGTTTTTCAGTCTCTCACCCTGTCATTTCACCAACTCCAGCTCTGCAGTGTAAAGGGACCTTCAGCCAAACATAACAGACTCCTCAGACTCCAGCTTACATGCTGCTGCTAAGCCTGAGGATATCATAGCCCAACATGCTTCACACGCCACTCTGATCCCTGCAACATAAAAGACCCCCCAAGTGACAAATGAGAGCAGTGGCTTCTGATTCCTCCACTCTGCCATCCCCAAAAACACACATACAAACACACACACACACACACAGCTGGAGGCAGCAACGGGTCGAGGGCTTTCTTATCATCACTGTCTATCAAATAGAAGGGCTGTTACTTGCTTGACCATCCATCCATCCTTCCATCCATCCATCCATCCATCCATCCATCCATCCATCCATCCATCCATCCATCCATCCAAACACACAGCTGGCCTCCATGAATCAGCAGAGCCATCAGGATGTGATGGCTGTTTTACACCTGTGTGAATACGCCCGGACGTGGCCTGTCCACTACTCACCACACAGCTGTGAATGATTAACTTATAGTGACGCTGACTGAAACAGCTGATGCCAGTCAGCTAATGCAAGAGAAAATGTGGCGCTCTCTCTCTGAGCGATCACTTTGCTCCATTTCAATTATTCATCATCAACATGTCTGTTTGGTTTGTCTAGTTAATGTACAGGACACGCTGTGAACAGTTTTCACAAGAGCTACAAGTAGTTCCAGTGCTGGAAACACTTCCTGCTGAATGCTGTTAGCGCCATAAAAAATAAAAACTCCATTCAACTCCATTGTATTGATTGGAAGCTGAAACCTCATAAACAGATCTCATCTTGAAACCAAAACTATTGGTTTATAGTGTTTCATTAGTTACGGCTGTGGATACATGTGAATTGTGACAGTCAAAGCTTCTCCACCTGACATGTACTCACTTGCTGGGCCGGTGGTCTGGTATGGTCCGATCCAGGGAGATTCTGTCACTGAGGTAGGCGTTGTAGCCATACTTCTCCCTCAGGAATTTAGCGTCGCTCTCCTCAGCTGGAGACAGCGTGGCAGGTAGGCCGCCTTTCCCCCGACCCCCGAAGCCCTCAATCAGGCCCAGAGATTTGGACAGACCTGGGTGAGGCAAACAAGAGGAGATTACATGTCAGGATCCTTGGCTGAGTCACTCTCCTCTTAGTGACGCGCTCTGTGGCTCACAGCTAATGGCCTGCCTCCTCATCACAGTATGTAATCAGTGGTTGTCAAAACCACTGAACTTGACATGACAAATTAAGGGCGTAGATTCACACAGAACACCTACAATACAAGAATACATTTCACAGATAGACGTGTAAAATAGGGTTTCCTGCTCTTAATGAGTGATGATATAAGTCAAAAACCTTTCCCTTTTAATGTGCCAAGCTGTTAATGTAACACGACTTTCAGTGGTTTCAAATTAGAGATAAAATAAGATTCTTCTGGGAATGTGATTTGGTGTATTTGTGGGTGGCAGAGTGATTTAAGTGACTATCCTTCAATGTGACAAGCTGCGCTCATGCCTCCGTGTGGGCAAACAAGTGTCCTGAAACCACAGAATCCCTAAAAGTCTTAGCTCTATAGTCGACCTTGACCTCTGACCTCTGAGCTGCCTGGTGGGGGAAACTTTGAATTACTTTACTACATACTTTACGTGTTGCCTTTTTGAACGTTTACTGTGAATTCTGCACTTAAAACTTAAATTTAGTCAAATAGAAAAGTTAAGAGGATTTTTTTTTATTGTTTCTGGGGAACAAACTAATAGACAACAAAATTCAAATTGTGTCAAATAAACTTGAATTGTTGCAGCACAAACAGCAGCCAAACCTCCACCCGCCATTTAAATACAACATTGACACTGTGGGTATTCATGTACAGGCAAAGCAAATTATTGAACAGTTTCCTGTTGACCTTTTCTAACCAGCTGCAGAGGTAAACAGAACCTACTCTTGATATATGGGGGCATTTTTTTTCCAAAATGCACTCAAAGTAAAATCACGTGACAGGTGTCTGCATCTCATTCAGAGCCTCACTCACTACTTCCTCACATTTCTATGTCAAGGCCCCAAGAGAAAGTCTAAGTAAAGTCAGATGGCGTTGACTTTCCCTCTTTCTCAGATCCCTGGGAATCAAGTTGACATGTTATTTCAGTTAAAATGTCACACTGCACTTTACCGTTCAACTGCCTGTACACCACGTCCTCCAGCGAGCTGAGCCTCTTCAGCAGTACCTCATGGCTGATGCTGGGCCCCTGCGCCGTCCCGTTGCCCCGGGGCCTCTTCCCGTCAGCCTGAGCCTCCGGACCGGCGGCTTGGACGCTGCGTGTGTTGCACTTGGCCCAAAAAGTCATGAACCCAGCAACAGCAAGCACGTTCAGCACCAGTAAAACCCTCCATCTTCTGAACACAAAAGCCATTAAAAGCCACCGATGTCCGGAGCTTCGAGAGGTGGTGGTGGTGGTGATGGTGATGGTGGGGGTCAGGAAGGGGGTCGGGGTAGGGTGGGGGGGGGGGCCGTCTCTGGAGAAGCCGTACGTGTCACAGATTCAGGACTCCCTCGGCTTGCGATGCGCAAAAGGCTGCAGGGATAATTCAGCAACCGGGACCTTAAAGTTAAAACAGCAAGATACACAGAGGTGTTACTGCAATGTGGAGCCACTGCACCGATCTGTTGTCTCAAACCTGCTCCCTTACCATTTGGCACCGGGGTTATTTTAGGTTGCATCCCCCTTCTGAGCAAATTCGGGGCGCCTGGCCATCGGTTTTCATCCTTGTCAGCGCCACTTCCAGCCTGATTTTAAGATCATGCACAGAGGACGTAAAGCAAAGACCCCTTCATATGCTGATCAGGAGGAACAGATACTCTTAAATAATTGAACAGAGAGGAGATTATCAAGTCTGTCTTTTTTTTTTTTTTTTTTTTTTCCCCCCCTCCTCCTTTGCGTCTAACAGAAGTGGGCAATGATACGACCGAGGGCGCCCCGAGTGCAGAAAAAATGAAATCCTCGCAGATGCTCAGGGAAAACCTGAATGTTCAGCCGAACCCTCCTGCTCCCTCAAAGCCAGCTCTCGCTCCTTCCTGCCCGCCACACGCTGTGATAACCCGTGTGTTTAATTCAGACGGGGAGGCTGCGCGATGGAGAGCAGCCGGCGGCGGCGGCGGCGGCTCCTCCGGCGAAGGCTGGGATGCTCCGTGAACGCGGCGGTGAAGAAACGCGTCCCGGCGCCTCGTTTTCCTTCACGTTTTCTCTCATTCTGTCGGTACACAGTGACGGTTTCCTGTTTTTCTGCACGCCCCTCTGGTTTCTTGTGTCCTATTATTTCCTCTTATTCTCCCTATAACGTATTGCCGCACAGCGCTTCATTGGGGCGCGGGGAAAAACGTGGAGTGGAACTGGCGACGGTGTGTGTGTGTGTGTGTGTGTGGGGGGGGCATGTCTTCCTTGTCTTTTACAGTGGTTCTAGCTAGTGTGGTTCTCAGGTCCAGTAGAAATCATTGGGAGAATTTTTTTTTTTAAATCCCACTGGCTGAAATAATTTTATAGTTCATTCAACAGTTATCTCACCACATCAGTCAGCACATTATAGGCCTATTTGTAACCGGCTACACTCTGCAGAAGCCTAACCTTACAAAGCAGGTTCAGACAGCAACCCATTGCTACAGTAAAGGTCCCATATTATGTGAAGGTAGGGGCCGGTTGTCAATGCACAGAGTGGTGGTGGCAACAGCAGTGTAAGGGTGGTGCTTTCAGGGAGCCTCAGGGCCTCTTTGATTGGCTCTCGAGCTCCAGAGAGCCCGAGAGAGGAGATGTAAAACTACACAAAGATGGTTTGGATCTCAAAAGCACAAATATATTTTCTTGTGGATATCAACACTTAAAATAAAACACCGGAGAAGCGTGAAATATGGGACCTTTAAACCCAAAGTCTTCTCAAATTGTGTTCCCTTGCATGTGAAGAAATCTCATCAGATTCACCTGCAGGGAATGGCTTGGCAACATCTGATCAATGACAGCCAGTGGTTTTGTCTTTGTACCCTTAAGGGCATGTTATTGATCAGTGGTGGCAAAACCACAATATAAAAATATTTAATTACAATCTTATAATTTCAGCACAGCATGCAAGTATTAACAATAAAATATATGTCTATTTGTTGTGAACAGTTGTAACTGCAGGCGGTGCCTAATTAATAGGCTACTATGCTGCCGGGTAGTTCCAGGTATAGCATTGCATAATGTTTGATGAGCTCCTTCTATGTTTGGCATTTAAAAATATATTGGAATGTCTGTTGGTTAAGGAACTAAGATAAATAAAAACATGAATAAAAAGTTCATAATTTCCCTCTTGAGGGCTGTCATCACCTATGAACCAAATGCCCATATGCTTTAACATTAAAGCTCCTGTAGGAGGGGTCGCCCTGGTCACTGCAGTGATCTGTGTGTGTTCAGAGGGAATTGGTAAAATGTCTGTTTTATCAGAGGTCTGCTTCTACAAGCTACAAACTTTGTCGTTCTTTTACGAGTGATGATACATCCTTGTAAACAGAGCTCCCACTGATTTATTAGCAATTGCATTTAGTGGTGAAAGCAACTTTGGGATTTGTTGCAGGAGTCTTGCACAGGCAGCAGCAGTTTTAGTCTGTTATCAGAACCTGCTTGGATTAGTGTTAAATGTGTCATGCAGGCCCCTGTACTCCATTTCTGAATGTGAAAAAGCTCATTTATAGATCTATAGTGGTACTATAGGTGTACTGTTAGAACTGATGTTCTAAAACACTTTACAGTACTTCAATTCACAGCATTAAAATGTATGAGTTTGTGCAGAAATGGGTCACCCAGATAGCTGAGATGAATCAAGGAGCTTGGTAACTCTGCATCTTATTGAGAGACATGCCAACTTGGATCTGCAGGCAACCCAGGAGGAGGGAGAAAGTTTGAGTGTGTATATGTGTGTGTGAGAGAGACAGGCTGAGAAAAATAAAAGTATAGAGAATGAGATCAAAACCAGTGCTCGATAGTGTTAAAATGAAACGAGACAAACAGAAAGAAACATCAAGGAAGAAGAAGAGAGAGCGCATCAGTGAGATGTACAAAAGGACGCAGAGATACAGAGTGGAAAGGGGAAAATAGTTTAAGAAAAGCGGGAATGAGTGCAGACACTGGGGAGGAATCCAAATTCAAAGGGAGAAAAATTCCTAAAGCAGCAGAGAGAGACGCTGCAATGCAGAAGAGAACAAAAGAGAAATGTAAGAGGGAGTTTGTGTGACAGCAGCACGGGATATAACCCAGTAAAAAAGACATGTCAAAGTAGATTTGACATGATATTTGTGGAAGGAGTGAACATGATCATCTCCAGTACCCTTGTTAACCCCTCAAGATGCTGCAGAGGAGGCAGTCAAGTGGTGGACAGTTGATGTTTGATTTAGGTAAGCTGAACTAAATTCCACCTCTGGAAACCCTGAGGTTGGCAGCCTTACTTTTTAGTCCAGTCTGAATTTTGAAATTAATATATTTTATTATTATTTTATCCTAGTTTATCACTTATTATCTAATTGTGTTGCTTACCTTCTGTTTGTCCTGGAGTATTTATACCTCCTTTGTTTTATCCTGTCCACAGGTCAAAGTGCCAAGACACAAAATTGGTCCAGATGTTTGAAACAGAAAGAAAAAACACTAAGTCATATTGGACAATATCTGTGGTGTTATCTATCTATATTGAGGTATATGATAAATTTATATACATGTTGTTTTCATGACAGTTAGGGTCATTATTATTATTTTCAAAAAACCTACATTAAATTGAGGGTCTAAAGATGCATCCTGTTATCTGTACAGACTATAAAGTCCCTTGAGGCAAATTTGTGATTTGTGACATTGAACTATATCAATAAAACTGACTTGAATATATATCATATATACAAAGACGGAATTAATTAAATAAATAGAAGCAAACAAATTTGAAGCTTTGAGATAATTAATATTTGCATTGCATAAAATGGGCTGCAGCTCAGTGCCAGGAAAAAAGAGAGAGAGATATGAGAGGGGAATATCTGATCTAAGTGATGATGCTGATGGACGGATGAAAGAGTGAATGTCCAGGCTGTAAGGTTTTTTTTTGGTTCTGTTTGTGTTTGGACAGTGCTTGTATTGTGACTAGATTTGAACTGCAATTTTAGCTGTGGAACGCCCCTTCCTCCTCCTCCTTGATACTCCTGATAAGATTGTTCACTTACTGCTGCAAAACAAAAGCACATTTTATAAATAACTGCATTTGTTGCAGTGGCATTTTAAGCAAGGTGAATGATGGGTTGTTTAGTCCTACCGGCTATAATGCAAAATAGGAACCATAATCGTAACCTTGAGCCACTGACACATTTAAGACTATTCATAATAAATCAAAATATGAAATACATTTAAACTCATTTTCATAAGTTGCGCTAATTCAGATTTGTTAGGGCAAATTCATTGTACTGTAGGACGACTTGCACCTTTATTACTGTACAGTGAGTTTGGTTATTGTGGCTGATTAGAACAGGGCTCTTATCAACCACAGTAACAAAAAAATACCTACGTGGGTGTGCAGGGCCTTTGATTGTGTATCAGGAAGAGGAAGAACAGGCGGAGTGAAGAACAAAGTCAGCAGGATAATTATGAGTGGGAGGGTGAGGGTGGGCTGGGAGTGATTTCATGATTATCCTATAAATAGGGTGGCAAGTTTCTTTAGTCATCAACGCCAGTGTGCAACTCTGGCACACAAGTGATAGAGCTGTTCTAAAAATTAGCCCTGGACTTATACCTCTGCACAAGCTAATACTATTCTCCATGAGACTTGATGAGTTGCTGAGCAGGATTTGAGTGTGATGAAGTTAATCACTGCACTGCGGGGAGTTAAAAAACGTGATCCAAAACTGTGGTTCTGCCTTTTCTACAGGCTTGTTTCATTTATGCAATGGTACATTTAACAGTCCAATGGGAGTGTATTGTGATCTAAGCTGGCTTTGGCAGATGCAAAGACAAATTGACCTTCACGTTGGATTTAGTGGAGGGTGTCTTTTTTTTTTTCTTTCAAGGGATCAGTGGGTATGCAGCACATGGCAGTGGGGTGGCACATCTCTGCTAAGCTCAGTCAGGGAGCTGCTGGGTATTTTAGGTCAATCTTTTTACAGCCCACCTACATGTCCCTGTCTGAAATAGAGCCCTGTCATGGTGTGTTTGGGTTTCAAAGTTACTGTGTTGAAAAGCTGACATTCTAATCAAACATCATAACCTTAACAACTCCAACCAAATGTGGCTCACTGCACAGTTCTCTATAACATGACCTTTAATGCCTTTAAGAAGGGGAAAACATTTCTTCTGGACAGTGTATTTTTCTGCCACAGTGGCATATTTCTTGAACTACTGGTACCAGTCAAAGTACCAGTGTTTTAGATCTCTAACTATAAATCATTTATACTTTACATGGTAGACAACACTACAGTGTTTTTCCCTATTCAAGCAGGTAGGCAGAGCAGCAAAAAATGTTCCTCTTGTCAAAGTACAGTTACATTGTCATGAGAACTATTGGAGTCACACTTAAAAAAGTATCCACAAGTAAAAAGGTGAATAATATTGGTACATTGTGTTTTGTTACCCTTCATTTCACGTGGTTAAAAACAGAAAGTTTCCTTGCATCACACTCATTTTTTTCTAGTGGCCACGTCACCTGGCTTAGCATTGGCACTCAACTGATTTGAGATCTTGACTTCCATGGATGAATCAGTTCAATTGGCTCACTGTATTGGTAGGCTTCAGTCCATCAGATACAGTCTTTCTCAAGGACATATACGCAGATCTGTTCCTGTCAGCAGAATCCTCTGGTTGAAGGGTACCTCTATCAAGCTTTCTTGCCACCCTTCATGTGTAAACTAGGAAGAGGGTGTTTCTCATGGTCTCTAATGCTCAGTGACAGTGTTGCAGCAGGTAGAGCTCTTCACAGAAAGAATTAGTCCAATCTATTTAGAGAGGAGGTGTGATTTGAGATGACGAGCTGAGATACAACTTCCCTGACTCATACAGAAACAAAACCACCAACATGCCAAGATAAACAACCATGCTACAGACACAGTGACTGCAATAGCAGCATCTGCTATGCGGTGTGTGTCATCCCCATCCCCATCCTGTCCTTCCCCCGTTCATATTCTGCAAGGGCCCCATCCTCCACTCAGCTCCCACAGTCATCATGCTATGCAAACTGTCAAATCCATCTGATGTCAGAACAGTTACACATCCACCTACTGAGACGCTGAGCGTGGATATTTAACATACAACCTTTTCTCCCCTTCTCTCTACTTGAAATGCTACCTCAGGAACTGAGACATACAGTTTGTTCATGTGGGACGGTTTTAGACCCACAGGGGGTAATGTGTGGCTGGTTGGGTTTCTTGGCTCTAATTTAAATTGTCCTACTTCCCATCATGCCTCAGGGCTTTAGTGGAATCAGAGCCAGCGATATACTTTCTTAGATGTAGCTTTTGTAACTTCATCACTTTCACATGGAGACTTTTTACTGTAGAGTTTACTGTACTGTAGTGCTGAAAAAAAAAGGTATTTGAGCAGTTATTCTTCCTTTCATTTATTACAGACTTACTGTTACACAAGCCTCCCAGCCCTCATGTAAACTGTGTATTTTCTGATACATGATGATTGTGATTCTATACAATTACACAGCATTCATCAGCTATGGCAGTAGGTTAACAGTAACGTATAATATGACTATTTGGCACCACACAGTATTGTGTTTTGGTAATGTGATCTTGATCAGCTCAAGATGAAAAGCATCATGTGGGTATATTTCAGTTCAACCTCTTTTCAAAATACTGACCAGTTTTGGTTAACATTTAAAAAAAAAAACAAAAAAACAACAACTTTATTTTATTTGCATTCTAATAAAACATTTAAATTCCAGCTGAATTTCTGCTGGTTTTCTATATACAGCCTTTTGTAATTTGGCAACAGCAGTAAAAACCAAAAGAGATTTGAAGTCCTGTCCCAACCTAGTTTAGCTTTTCTTTCATTAACTGTCAGTTCCAAATTTGGAAAAAAACCAAAAACAAAACAGCTCTGTGCATTGTCACTTTACACCTGTAAACCACCTGTATTAAGGCAGGGGTCGTACACAAGAGCCCTGAAATGTTCCCAATGTTTTCGAAGACAACATAATTTTTTCTGGCAAGATTGCCCCCTAGACTGGCTATGGCCCCTTTCGCACCTCATTAAAAAAATCCTGGAATTGGGCCTGGTCCATGTGTCACAAGCCAAGATATTGTGACTTTTCAGTTAATTATGTCAGATATGGTCAAAATGTATGAAAAGTGGGGTTATTGCTCATTTTTTCTGTTTCCACAAATAGACTTAATGTTCCTTAAATTTAAAAATGAATTCTAAACAGCTTTAAGGCATTTAGTATGATGTGTTGTATCTGTTTTACAACTTAAACTGGTCTAACAACAGAAAACATTACAACTATCTTTTAACTTTCCCCTTAATTTCTAAATTGGAAGCTACAAAAACCAGAATAAGAGTGTTGTCACTTCCAAACATACTGCTCATTAGCATATGAACACATCTAATTACAGTGCATTAAAGTAGTTTGTCATAGCTAACCTTAACTCTTTGGTGTACACTGATGCACACAGGAGAAAAGCTTATAAATGCATCTGCCTGTGTGGTTAAAGCTTCTGATTCAGGCTGTGGAAGCAGAGTCTGAACCAGGCTTCAGGAGGCACTTCCTCCTCTCTCTCTCTCATCACCAAAACATTCCTCCACTGCCTAGCAGTTCAACTGTCAAACCTCCTCAGTCTCCTCCATCTGATGTCTTCAGCTCTTGCTTCCTCTGAGAGGTTGAAACCATAAGGAGGAGGAGCTCCTCTTTGACTGATTTGTCCTACAAAATAAAATATTATTAGATGTCTATACTTTAGACATTTGGATGAGTTGAGTGAATTTAAACAGGGTCAAGATATTAGAATCACTCCAATCACCCTCTATTTATCAACACACTCTCTCTCCACTCTTACCTCTGTCATTCATACTGTTTCTGATGGCCATCTCTAACTGTTCCTCCTCCGTCAGTCCATCTATATAAGATGCTGAATGATTTCTTGGGTAATCTGGTGCATACTGATGGTAACCTGAGTATCCACCACCAGTGCCACTGTAGCCTGTACACACACACACACACACACACACACACACACACACACACACACACACACACACACACACACACACAGGGTGTAAGTACATAAGCTGGAAAAAAGACCAAAACCTCAATGTGTCAGTCTCTCAATATTTTATGATTACCCCATCCTGTCTGTGGTACTTAACCCATGGTAATAAAGGAACATGTCACCCCACACAACAATGTCTCTTATTCTTATTACCTTATTATTATTGTTCCGTGACAACAAATGAGCTCTATTGCACAGAGCAATGAGTTACAGTATATCAGCCACTGGATGCTAAAATAATACCTGTTCATAACCTCAGTTCAATGTCAGTTTTAGGTTATAGTGTATATGCACTGAGTTTCCTTGAACACTTTAGTACCTGAAGATCCTGAAGAGTTGTAGTTTGCACGGGGTTGGGAGTCATATCCATTCAATGTCACATGTGCTGATGAAAATATTTACAAGGAAACAATTTCATTTCAGAAAGAAGGTTATTTAGGTGTATTTGGATTTGTGTATAAATAAATACACAGACAAACAGATCTGGACATGGTTTCAAAGCTGGCTACAATATTAAAATTGTTCATTCATTTACACGCACATATACATGTTAAGTCATTTAGTACGAGATAATAAGTACATGTATAAGACCTAATTCACATCAAAATCTCATATAATCATCATGTCACTTAGTGAGCCTGTGTTACCTCTATTGATAAAGCCACAGAAAAGAAGTACACACATAAATTCAGACCTGCACATTTCTTCATGATCATCTTGAGTGGTCCAGACGTGTAGAGCAGACCCACCAGGATACCTGCCAGGTGACCAACAAAAGAGGTCCTGAAGAAGCAGAGCACAGATAAACTCCTTACTAATGAAACACTGCCATCGTGTGGACACTTTAATTTATTGTATCAGACAGTACACATCAACTCTACTGAACAGCAGCACTAAGTGCTGGGTACATCAGCCAATGGAGGTGGAGGTGGGGAGGTTTCCAAAGTTCAGAGACAGGCTAGAGCTTTTTTCAAGTACGACCACATTCTATTACCACATCAGTTGGTTGCTCTCATGGATCACTGTAGTCCCTGTTGTCTGCTGTTATGTTATGAATATCTTATTTGTGTTGTTTTTTTTTTTACAGTAATCCGTAGACCTAATCCATCTCTGTAGTCTATTAAATCTATTAATGCTCAAAGGATGATCTACCAAAAAAAGAAAAAGGTTTAATAGTATTTTTGTTGCTGTGGCCCATTCCTGCATCATCTGATGAAATGTTTGGGTAACTGCTGAAAGTACTGACAACTGTAGCAGCATATACAACAGGCGTGTGCACGCACACGCACACACAAACACACACACACACACACACACACACACATAATAACAATGAATCATGTTTATTTATTATTAAGTTGTGTTTGGAAACTCACCCAGGTGATGTTATGTGGATCAGCACTAGCTCCACCCAACTAGCATACTGATTTGACACAGGGATACCCATCACATTGGTCACACCTCCAGGGTGGTAATGGTTATTGAGCACCTTCAGAGCAAACAGGACACCTAGAAACACAGTCAGATTAACAATGAAAAATAGGGAGAAATGTTGCCTTGCTGTTGTTAAAAAATGAAAACCTGCAGTGGGTTGTATAGTGAGGACATACAATGTTTCTTTAAAATACTGTTCTACTTGGATTACATTACAAACTAATGCTTTCATACAAACTATTCTATAGGTCATCTTAGAGTTTTGCAGAGTAGTCTGTACCTGAGAAGCCAACAGCACAACTCATGCTGTAAGATTGGTCCTGAGTGAGCTCTGTTAGCACTGCCTCCAACACCAGATAAACCAACCCAGTGAGCACAGAGAAAACTGACAGCAGGTAGACAAACCAGGCTCCGCCCAGCCGGTGCTCCAGCCTGATTCCTTTCCAGAGGAAGGACACCATGTTGAAATAAAGATGCCAATCATCCACATGATGCAGTGGGGATAGCACAAGACGACGCCAATCACTAGACCAATAAGCTTGCTGGACACTAACACAGGCCTAAGGATTGGATAGATAGTAATATTCATATTAATACTAATAATTTACATCAGTTTAGTATAACAAAACAGTGTATGACAAGGTACTGACTGGGCCAGTAAGTAAAGAAATATCATATTATTTAGACCTGTTATAGCAGTAGCTACTATTTACCAGAATTATTAACAAAGAAAACAGCATTTTTATATTAGATAAGAGGGTAAGCTAAACAAACTTGATACTTTTCCAGCTGACTCAAATCAAATGATCAACTAGTCATTTCAGCTTGACTGCACTTTTCTTTTATTTTCATTGTGACCTTTTTGTAAGTGTATGAACCATCTATTGTGTTAGTGCCGTATTAGTGCATTACCTGCATCAGTGGAGCTGCAGGAAACAGGTAAAGATACACATTGAGAGCCAGGACAGCCAGAGTGACGGGTGGGATGTTGTCCAGACCCACCTGAAACAGCTGGGAGGCCAGGAGCAACAGTCCCAGCTGAGAGGCCCTTTGTCGAGTCCGCATACTTAAAAGACAACCTGCGTAGAGACAAATTGTGTGATTTTTGAGTCATTTTCACTGAACCAGAAAATTTAGAACAGAACGAGTCAAGAAACAGAGACGTTTCACCCTGTGATCACTGGGAGGAGCCACAGGTTTTTAGACCAGAGATTTGTGGGTGCTCCAAAGTCAAGGATGAAACAGAAACATAATTGTCATGTCTGCTGTTGATGCTCCTCAACTCTGAAAAAGCCAATGATAAAGCTTTAGAGAAGACAACTCTTTAAAATGCAACTTAAAAGCCACTAGAGCGACAGAACAAAAACATGTGTTGGATTCACTGAGTGTGCAATGGATAAGTGTAAGTCTGAATATCTGAGCAGAAATCAGACACTTAAATCTATGAATTTATGTTGTCAGGTTGCAGGTTTTAGGGTTGATCTATTGACAGTGAGCTTGACTACTTACTGAAACGATAGGAACAGTCCACTTACAAAGAAGTTTCAGGGTCTGTAACCTATTTTAATAAGAGCAAAATGTCAAAGAAAATCTTGTGAGCGCTCATCTTATTCTTATACGAAAACGAAAATGAACTTTTGCTCCAGAGCTTCAAGAGTAGACCCGATGCTCTCGCCCTGTCTGTGTCCATAAATGACTGTACAACCAATCTTCGTATCATCGTGCTCTTTTCTCTTGTCTTTGGATCAATTGTCTGCTAATGCTACATGTACATAAACAAACGTTTGTGGAGACTTTGTAAATTAGCCACAGAGCAAAAGCCTGTATATGAATTCAATGACGACAACAATAAAGTAGCTCATTGTTTTTAAGAATAAGGTTTTGACCATGGTGAACAAAGTCTCCGAAAGAATTTCTCAGCAGCTTTAGTGGCTTCAGATAAACTTACTGTCACTTCCGCTCTGTTCCTCCTTCTGTTGTTCTGGTTAATGCTAATGCTAACTTGTTAATATATCGGTTCTCGCCCCGTTGGCAGCTCAAATCCGATTCTAAGGATTGGAGTTCTTTCTTTATATGATGTTAAAACCCCAGTCACAAGTCAGCAGAGTGACTTTCTTGATATTTCATCATTTCCAAGTTTCAAGGTATTACTTGGCAACAAGTGATGGCTTCGCGTCAGCTGTCATGTGACAATAACAAAGCTACGTAATGGCGCATGCGCGTTTGTCGGCCTATCGAGCGCTTCTGTTTACATCCGGCCACAGACTGACTGACAGAGGATTCACCACAATTGTAACTATCTACGATTACATGAACTACCCTGTTATTGATAGTTGTCACAGCAATGAGTGGGTTTTCAGTCATTCAGTCATTTCAGTTGCAATGATTAATTATATATATATATATATATATATATATTATACACAT